>JBBGZY010000374.1:5115000-5570000 GCA_037952925.1 Lithobates clamitans
CAGAAATTCAAATCCTTCCCCGAGCTATCCAAACTAAAAAAAAAGGTTGCGGTTGAATTTAAATTGGTGAAAAAAGTTAAATAAACGTAACTTTACTCTACAAGAAAAATCAAATATGTTCCACACAGCTTTTCTTACATAGAATCTTTAGGGAATCATTTCATAATCACAGGAATAGATCATCTTACCAGACAAGTAGAGCTAACATTTTGCAATATTTAACAGATTTTACTGCACAATTCAGAATGTGCCTCAGAAAAGCATCTACATATACATAACAGTCATACTAAAATTCATACCTTTCAGGGTAAAACTCCACTGATACAGGAAAATGTTGCATGTAAACTGACAGAGTTCTGAAGTCAACCAATAAGTGTCACATTTTTATATTATCCTGACCTCCCTAATAGGGGACCCTCTAGAATTGTTATATGTTCCAATCACACACACTTGCAGACCAACAAGTTGATTTACTAAAGGAGTTCAGAAAGTGAGAATTTACTTCAATCCACTCCAGTCCTGTATCATATGCAACACAAATTGGGGAGTACTGATACTTTCAGTCAATTACTCACCGATAACCAAGTACTGATACTTTGTGGTGCAATTTGCGTCAATACAAAAAAAAATTCACGCAAATCACACTGCAAAGAATCGCATGCGATTTGAACAGGGATGCAGTGCAATTGTTTCCCCCACTGCTCATGTGCGTGTGTGTGTGTGTGTGTGCACAAAGGGATTAAATTAAAGCGCCCTCTAGTCAGGTTAAACAATGTTAGAACTCACAGTACATATCTGGTAGCAAATCAGGGCCGCTGGAGGTGCTCACAGAGCTGGAGGAGACGTTTCGCAACCCCGTGGGTAAAGGGTGAAAGTGATGTAAGCTTGGGGGCAGACCGCCTCTACATCTCCCTAAGCCCTGTGAGCACCTCCAGCGGCCCTGATTTGCTACTAGATATGTATTGCAAATTCTAACATTATTTAACCTGACTAGATAGCGCTTGAATCTCTTTGTATATACACACATACAGGAGCAGTGGGGGAAATCAGATGCAATACTGTCAGGAAACGCACCGCATTTCTGTAGCACTGCAACTAACGATTATTTTCATAATCGATTAGTTAGCTAATTATTGTTTCAATTAATCAATTAATAGGTTAATGACCTTAAAACAAAGTGTGATGTATAATTTAGTTAAAGCGGAGGTCCACCCTAAAAAAATTACATTAAAATTCTACAAAAAATATATAAAAAAACAATTGAAAAAAATGTTTTTACTTAACAGAAACCCCTGTTGCTAGGCAGTCTTCCTAATCTGCCTCTTCCTATTCCGCGGCGCTGTTCTGTCACTTCCTCCTCTTCGGTGAGCTGCCCGTTGTATTCTGGGACATGTGTGTGTCCCAGAAAACAACAGGGCCATTCACAAAGCGCCGCGCGACTTGCGCATGCACAGTAGGAAACGGGCAGTGAAGCCGCAAAGCTCCACTGCCTGTTTCCCTTAGTTAGGATGGCTGCGCTAGCACTCGATCCAATGGATGGATCGGCCTCGGGAGTCCGACATTGAGGGCTCGCTGGACAGGTAAGTGCCCTTATTAAAAGTCAGCAGCTACAGTGTTTGTAGTTGCTGACTTTTTTTTTTTTTTTTAAACGGCCTGACCTCCGCTTTCATATGTAAAGTTTTAAAACAAGGCAATTTATTCTTAAATATCTCTATGCAGTGGTAAATCTAAATAACCAACTATATGGTCAGGGAGCAAAATCTCTAATCCACTCTGAGAATAACAGACAGAAGAGATATACTGTATATACTATTAGGAGGGGATATACACTGTATATACTATTAGAGGGGATATACTGTATATACTGTTAGAGGGTGAATCTGGTAAATATCATCAGACTCAGACATTTTTTTATTTAAAGAAAAAAAAAAAAGTTAAAGACTGTTTTGCCGATTTTCAGACAGAACTGTAATATATTACAGTTGGACGCCCTCCCCGCCAATTAAGGCCTCCGCTGTAGCCGTCTTTTGGCTATAGTGCGGGGCGGCAAGTATTTAAAGAAGTTTATTGTTAAGGTTTACATACACTTTATGAAATCACAATTTTGCCTCGTAGTATTATGAAATCGGCATATGATTATATCTATCTATATTTTGTGTTTTATATTGATACAAGCCATCTTGAACAATAAGGCAGTATATTCACCATGCTGTCCCAGAGTACTATGTAGAGCCCAGCATCTTGCTGCAGTTGTATGCCATCCTTTATATCTTCTGTATCACTTGAGATCAAGCTGAGCAGGAAACCTCATTAACAGATAATTAGCAATCATGAACAAGCCTTACACAGTGCAGTGTAAAAGGACATTCTGAACACTTAAGAATAAATAATGATCAATTGAAAGCTAAAAGAACGACCAGCTTTTTTATACGAGATGCGGGTCAGGCCAGCAACAAGTAAAAGAAGCTGTATTTAGAAGACTCATTATTGTTTTCTTCTGTATTCCTCCACTAACCAGACTCTGCAAAAAGAGAACCTCAATGTCTCTCAAATTTTACCAAATAAAATACTTCACAGACAGGGAATGTGAATTTGTATGGCGTTTGAGAACGTTTTATTCAACACGAAACTCAAGAGGCCTGAGAAAGGTCTGGTTCTGAACAGAACATTAATGCACAGTGTTCATCTATGTGTGCTATTTGTCTTTTTCCCTCAAAACAAACGACAACTTAGGACCAGGACAAATACCAGAAGATAATTGGATACTAGATGATAGCCAATGGAAGTCAGCCTCTGCAAATGGTGACTGTGTCACTTTTGTCTAAGGCAAATTTTTGTTTTACCCTTATTCAATGTTCTTTTGTGTTTGCATTTTAACCTATTTGCTGCTGCAGATGCCGAAACACCACTAAATGTAGAAGAAGATGGGGCACCCCTGCCATGTGTGCCAGGCTTACCTAACCGTCCTAGATGCACGAGACAGACCTCCATGATGGGTATCAGATGACGAGTGGAAAGAGATTAGCAAACATTTGTTTTCTGATCTCCCCTGAGTAGTATGAACCTGGAAGTACTCAACTCTGAGCTTGATCAACTTCAAAGGTGCAGAAGAGTGATGCCTCCTTAAAGAGAACCTGTAATCTGCATTATGCTGCCATATGGTGAGATTATCACGTTAAAATAAAAATAAAGTTTACAAAATTAAAGTTTAATCAAATAAAACACAAAACACCTAAAAAAAAGTTTAAAACTCCCACATACATACACATATGAACACAAACAAGCATGTCAGAGTAGACATATATAGACATATGAAAAGGATCATTGCGCCACACATACTAGATAACCCTGCATACACTTAGCACAATAATTCTAGAACCATCATTCACTGTTAACTCCAAATTGATGAGTTGTAAAGGCTGACTATGGACAATTTGGGGTACCGAAGTTTCTTTGCCATTTCACAGGTGAGTGCAATATTGAGACTTGACATATATGATATCTATTAACTTGACGCTATCTCATTTTTTATATTCCACCAGAAAAATTAACAGTATATTGTGTTTGACCACTAAAAAAAATTTTGAGCATATTTTTTCTGAAGGTATACATTTGATAAAAAGTAACATAAATATTGTGTAACCTTAAAAATTGCTACTGGTACCATTTTATTCTACAGAGTCACTGCTTTCAGAAAATATATATTTTGGGTGTTTTAAGTAATCTTCAGGCCTATATGTGTGCAAAAAAAGAAAAAAAAACAGCACTAGCAGGGAAATGGTTACACTAATTACTCAGGTAAGAGGTTCAATTAAAGAAAGCAAGCCTACTGAGATTCTCAAACTAAACATTTCACAGGACAGTAGGAGTCTGATTACAGGTGATGCTTTAGCTGTTGCTCTCTTTCCTGGCAATCCATAATTATCTAGTGATTACTAGTAGTCATCTAGTTAACCCTCCTATTCTTTACAGCCAAGGACACTGTCATCTTAGTCTCGGTTTGATCTGCAGTTGCCATGGGGTTGTACATGTAATAAGTTATGACACCAGCCATTTGATTGCTTGACAGTTTGTTGAGAGTGAAAGCAACTGTGATGGCGTGGCTTAACATTAAAATTGATGGGTTTAGTTCCACTTTAAGCTGTCCATACACCTTGCAATCCCCATATGCAATCTTTTTAATTTCCTTTAGATGTACCAAAACTATGCAGTAGGGGCCATTATCTAAACAAACCACTCAATTAGTATCTAGTCAGGTAGGCTCTCCTAATATATATAACTACTGGTAGACATAAAGATACCTGTATATTCACTTAGATTA
Organism: Lithobates clamitans; assembly: GCA_037952925.1. Lineage (NCBI taxonomy): Eukaryota > Metazoa > Chordata > Amphibia > Anura > Ranidae > Lithobates > Lithobates clamitans. The sequence continues at coordinate 5,119,322 of JBBGZY010000374.1, forward strand.
CAATGAGTACAGCCAGTTTTATTAGGCCTAAACTACACAGAAATGTTTAAGACCTCAGTTAAGCCACTAAAGTTATCTGTGACTGGTCAAAAAAGAAACAATCAATGGGTAACAAAATGAACTTCTAATGGTTTAAGCAGCACATCAGCAAGTAGTAGTCATTTATTGCATCTGAATTATTGTGTGACAACCACAATGTAGGTTGCACCATAGGAAGCCATGTATTTTTTGGTAATTACATCACTATTCTTGGCAATTCTTCAGGTGGTTTTAAAAGCACAATTAGGCTACTAAAATTTTGCTTGTTGAGTGTAGCCCTGACTTCTTTGACAAAGTGTAAAAAATTTAATACAAAACTACCAGAACCCACTTTGTACACATTACGTGGGGAAGATGATTTTTAATCAATGTCTTGCATGTGTGAAGGGATGTCTTGTCTAAATGAATGCATGTATGTATGTTCTATATATAATTCAGGTAATACCAGCCTAAAAAATCCATTGCAGCTAATTACTTTTGTCCAAGTAGATGCCAACCAAGGGCATAAGTCTTTTGTACCTCATAGATATCATAATTACGTAAGGCATCTATGAGTATCTTTAAAGCCCTGGCCTTGTCAGTTGTCTAAAACCATGTAATTGGCAGGTTCCGGCAATAGGAGTGCTATTATACTCACCAACCAACACTGCCTACCTTTACATTGTTTCAGAGCTGTTGCCTCCAACAGACTCCACCAGACGCTTCAGAATTAGACACTACAGACAGTGTCAGATGCCCTTGTCCCCTGCTGTGCATTGTGGCTCCATGTTCCAACCCCTATGCCACTGCTGCGTCTTGTCGTAATTTATGGGTCAGATGACAGAATCACAAGAGGGGACATAGGTATCCAACACTCCTGGACGTGTCTGACCAAAGCTGCAGCACTGAAACAGTGGGAAGGAAGGTGATACAGGCAGCCGGAGAGGTAATTATAACAGCTCTGCTACTGAATGGATCAGCTGGTTAGATTTTTTTAAGTGACTGATAAAACATAGGATTTTTGCATAATAGAGACTACTGCGTAAGAATCTCAGAGTTTATATGCTGCCAAACATGTCAGTGGACTAAAAAAATGTGTTTTTTTCCCATAGTTTCTGTCTGATGCAGAAAAATATTAAGCTACCCTCCACTATTCAGGTCTGTCCTTTTAACATGTTTGGTACAGCTTTCTAACAATGACATCAAATTTGAGCACGCTTTTGAGACATTGGCTGGTCTTGTACTCTCATTTACCATTCCACTTTTGTATCCTGCGTGTGAAATAGTCATCCTCTGTCCTGCTGTTATTTATGTACTAATTAAGGAGAACAACAGACTATTGACTGAAAATGTCTAACCAGTCAATAGGTTTGTCCCATAATGGTGGTGGCCCAAGTTATCTGCTTGATAAGGGGTAGGACTTTAACCACTTCAATACCGGGCACTTTCACTCCCTTTCTGCCCAGATTTCAGTTTGTCGCACTTTGAATGACATTTGCGCGGTTATGCAACACTGTACCCATATTACATTTTTATCATTTTTTTGAGACAGATAGAGCTTTCTATTGGTGGTATTTAATCAACACTGGGGTTTTAATCTTATGCTAAACAAATGAAAAAGGCCAAACATTTAGAAAAAAAAAAAGTATTTGTTTCTGTTATAAGATTTTACAAATTTTACTTATAAGTCATTTTTCTTCGTCACTGATGTGCGCTGATGAGGCTGCACTGATGGGCACTAATGAGGCTGCACTTATGGGCACTGATGAGACAGCACTAATAAGCCACCCCACCATCCTGGCTCCATCCACCCCCCCAATCCCATCTTAGCTCCATCCGGCACCCCAATCCCATCCCAGCTCCATCCATCACCCTGATCCCATCCCAACACCATTCACCACCCTGATCCCATACCGGCTCCATCCATCCCCCCGATCCCATCCCAACTCCATCCACCACCCTGATCCCATCCCGGCTCATCCATCCCCCTGATCTCATCCCAGCTCCATCCACAACTCCAATCCCATTCCGGCTTATCAATTCCCCTGATCCCATCCCGGCTCTATCCATCCCCTGATCCCATCCTGGCTCCATCCATCCCCCGATCCAATCCCGGCTCCATCCATTCCCCTCAATCCCATCCCGGCTCCAGCCATCACCCCGATCCCATCCCAACTCCATCTACCACCCCGTTCCCATTCCGGCTTCATCCATTCCCCTGATCCCATCCCAGCTCTATCCATCCCTTGATCCCATCCTGGCTCCATCCATCCCCCCGATCCCATTCCGGCTCCATTTATTCCCTCAATCCCATTTCGGCTCCATCCATTCCCCTAAACCCATTCCGGCTCCATCCATTGTGGCAGGTTAAGGGGGGAGAGCCGTGCCAAAGCACTAGCCTGCTCAGTTCCGGGGGGGGGGGGGTTGGGGTGACACCATGTTTTACCGCACCAGGTGACACCAACCCTAGTGTCCTCACTGTGTAATACTACTCCAAAGAAATTAGTAGAAAGGTGAGATATTTTTTTTTAAATAAGCACACTCAACAAACAACTCATGGGGAGGGGGGTCCCAAATTTCACTGCAAAGATGGAAATATGCTTTAGGTAAAATAGCACCCTGAACCTGACATGTTTAATTATAGCAGGCAGGTAAGATACAAGCTTATGGCAGAGAAACTGTACAGCATGGTGGCTTTTCCATGCTTGTGTCTTTTAGCACAATATTATTAAATGAGTTAGAATGAGAAGAACAAAATATATATATCAATCAGTTTTGTTCATAAATAAAATAATGTCTGAATATTGACAGGATATTAAATGCAACAGAGCTCAAAGATCATAACAGAGACTAGACTTAAACACACCACAGTCTTTGCTGACAACAATTAGATTTTTGTTCTCATATACCATTATATGAAACTTACCCTTTATAACACTGAAGTTCAAAACTCGCTGTTCTATCAGCTTCCAAGACTCCCAAAGACCCTTGAAACTGCGCATTCCTGTACATTCCAAGTGGTAAGTCTAAATAGGAAAAACTCTCAGTTCATTGTTCATGAAATCATTTATATAGAAGTGTTTCTGTTTCTTTATGGAAAACGTTCTGTAATTTATTTTAAGTGTCGCTTCTATAATTTTGGTAGATAATAGTCTAGTCAATAATCCCTGGAGTAGCAAAAGAAAAGGCATAACGAATGCTGAACCCCCTAACTTTTCTTCCCAACTTGCGTATTTTTCTTTTTTCAGACTTGCTGTTTAAGAACCGTAGCCTGTGTATTGGTATGGGAAATGTGATGCACCGCAGCATGTAGCACAAAGAATGACAGTCTAACAAAGAACAAGAGAATCAGGAGAGGTACAACAAGATCAGCTCGATCCACTCAGATCACATAAATCACTTTTAATAAAGTTCAGGGCATTATACACATATATATACAGTGGGGATGGAAAGTATTTAGACCCCCTTAAATTTTTCACTCTTTGTTATATTGCAGCCATTTGCTAAAATCATTTAAGTTAATTTTTTTCCTCATTAATGTACACACAGCACCCCATATTTACAGAAAAACACAGAATTGTTGACATTTTTGCAGATTTATTAAAAAAGAAAAACTGAAATATCACATGGTCCTAGGTATTCAGACCCTTTGCTCAGTATTTAGATCTTTTGATCTAATACAGCCATGAGTCTTTTTGGGAAAGATGCAACAAGTTTTTCACACCTAGATTTGGGGATCCTCTGTCATTCCTCCTTGCAGATCCTCTCCAGTTCTGTCAGGTTGGATGGTAAACGTTGGTGGACAGCCTTTTTTAGGTCTCTCCAGAGATGCTCAATTGGGTTTAAGTCAGGGCTCTGGCTGGGCCATTCAAGAACAGTTGTTGTGAAGCCACTCCTTCGTTATTTTAGCTGTGTGCTTAGGGTCATTGTCTTGTTGGAAGGTAAACCTTCGGCCCAGTCTGAGGTCCTGAGCACTCTGCAGAAGGTTTTCATCCAGGATATCCCTGCCGCATTCATCTTTCCCAAGATTGCAACCAGTCGTCCTGTCCCTGCAGCTGAAAAACACCCCCACAGCATGATGCTGCCACCACCATGCTTCCCTATTGGGACTGTATTGGACAGGTGATGAGCAGTGCCTGGTTTTTGGCCTTAATTCTAAGTACCGCTTAGAATTAAGGCTAAAAAGTTCTATCTTGGTCTCATCAGACCAGAGAATCTTATTTCTCACCATCTTGGAGTCCTTCAGGTGTTTTTTAGCAAACTCCATGCGGGCTTTCATGTGTCTTGCACTGAGAAGAGGCTTCCATCAGGCCACTCTGCCATAAAGCCCTGACTGGTGGAGGGCTGCAGTGATGGTTGACTTTCTACAACTTTCTCCCATCTCCCGACTGCATTTCTGGAGCTCAGCCACAGTGATCTTTGGGTTCTTCTTTACCTCTCTCACCAAGGCTCTTCTCCCCGATAGCTCAGTTTAGCCGGACAGCCAGCTCCGATAGCTCAGTTTGGCCGGACAGCCAGCTCTAGGAAGGGTTCTGGTCATCCCAAACATCTTCCATTTAAGGATTATGGAGACCACTGTGCTCTTAGCAACCTTAAGTGCAGCAGAATTTTTAATTAGATCTGTGCCTTGCCACAATTCTGTCTCTGAGCTCTTCAGGCAGTTCCTTTGACCTCATGATTCTCATTTGCTCTGATATGCACTGTGAGCTGTAAGGTCTTATATAGACAGGTGTGTGGCTTTCCTAATCAAGTCCAATCACTATAATCAAACACAGCTGGACTCAAATGAAGGTGTAGAACCATCTCAAGGATGATCAGAAGAAATGGACAGCACCTGAGTTAAATTTGTGAGTGTCACAGCAAAGGGTCTGAATACTTAGTGATATTTGTGATATAGAGAGCGCGGCAGCAAGCAGTGGCGACTTGGGGGAGTCTTATGTGCACGAGTGAGTGGACAGTCCCGTAGCCTCCGCAGGGAAGTTTACAGGTCTGAGAGCAAGGGAGGGGGGAAAGAGCTTCACCGCCTCCTTGACCCGCGAGCAGCCGGCACAGCATCCCCGGTGCCTTCCGGAGCCTGAACTCCTCAAACCTCCTCTTCAACAGTAAGGCCCAAAGAACAGGCTGACTGGTGGCCCGGAAGGCGAGGACAGGTGGGAGGCGCAGGCTGCAGAGAGCTACTAGATGGAACAGAGCAGAGAGCTCCCCCGGATCAAGGACAGAGACTGGCATGAGAGGTACTGGGCAGAATCATTCACTGACTACCTGCAAAGACTGGGACAGGGGGACAGAGCAGGGACTGCAGATAGGGACAGAGCTAGTGGCCTTGCTCTGAAATCCCCCCCTTACTCTCCTCTCATCCCCCCTATCCCTCTTAGCCCCCCTTTCTCTGTGTCCCCCGCTCTCTCTTTCACACCCCACTCTCTCTCTCAGCCTTCTCACTCACTCAGCCCTCTCTCTCTGCCCCCTCTCTCTCTCCCCTCTTTCTCTCTGCCCTCTCTCTCTCTCTTAGCCCTCTGCCTTCTCTCACTTAGCGCTCTCTCACTCTGCCCTCTCTCACTCTGCTCTTTCTTACTCTGCCCTCTCTCGCTCAGCACTCTCTCTCTCTCTCTCAACCCTCTCTCTCAGCACTCCCTCTCTCAGCCCTCTCTCTCAACCCTCTCTCTCTCAGCCCTCTCTCTCTCAGCACTCCCTCTCACTCAACCCTCTCTCTCTCTCTCAGTCCTCTCTCTCAAACCTCTCTCTGTCTCTCAGCCCTCTCTCTCAACCCCCTCTCTTTCTCTCAGCTCTTTCTCGCTAATTGCAGTGTTGGCAACATAAGTTAGTTTTGTGTTGCAGTTTGGGCACTCGGGTTCAAAAAGGTTCACCATCACTGGGATTGGAGATAGCACTTACTTCAACTACTGAGTATGAAGAGTTTCATCCACAGGAATGAGAGTCTGCACCCAAATGTATGACATATAACCAGGGTTGTACCTAGAGTATTTGCACCTGGGGCGGATCCTATATCCGGCACCAACCCCCCGACAAAATCGCAGCACGTGAAGCTTGTCGCTCAAAAAAGGAGCAGGAGCTTTGTTTTGGTGACAGTGTTGCGCGTTGTGATCTGCTGTGACTGCAGCGTGATTTATCGAGTGGCAAAATCGCACCGCGATTGGGGTGCCATTAGGAAGGCTAGGGCAGTATAGTGGCAGGTTAGGGCAGTATAGGGTATTATAGTGGCAGGATAGGGCAGTATAAGGTATTATAGTAGCAGATTAGGGCAGTATAGGGTATTATAGTGGCAGGTTAGGGCAGTATAGGGTATTATAGTGGGAGGTTAGGGCAGTATAGGGTATTATACTGGGAGGTTAGGGCAGTATAGGGTATTATAGTAGGAGGTTAGGGTAGTATAAGGTATTATAGTGGCAGGTTAGGGAAGTAGAAGGTATTATAGTGACAGGTTAGAGCAGTATAAGGTATTATAGTAGCAGGTTAGGATAGTATAGGGTATTACGGTGGCAGGTTAGGGCAGTATAGTGTATTATGGTGGCAGGCTAGGGCTGTATAGGGTATTATGGTGGCAGGTTAGGACGGTATAGGGTATTATGGTGGCAGGTTAGGGCAGTATAGGGTATTATAGTGGCAGGGTAGGGCAGTATAGGGTATTATAGTGGCAGGTTAGGGCAGTATAGGGTATTATAGTGGCAGGTTAGGGCAGTATAGGTTATTATAGTGGGAGGTTAGGGCAGTATAGGATATTACAGTGGGAGGTTAGGGTAGTATAAGGTATTATAGTGGCAGGTTAGGGTAGTATAAGGTATTATAGTGGCAGGTTAGGGGAGTATAGGGTATTATAGTGGGAGGTTAGGGCAGTATAGGGTATTATAGTGACAGGTTAATGCAGTATAGCGCATTATAGTGGCAAGTTAGGGTAGTATAAGTTATTATAGTGGCAGGTTAGGGCAGTATAGGGTATTACAGTGGCAGGTTAAGGTAGTATAAGGTATTATAGTGGCAGGTTAGGGAAGTATAAGGTATTATAGTGGCAGGCTAGGGCTGTATGTAGTGACAAGTGTGCTCAGTCACTAACAGCATGGCTGGAGATGCAGATACCCGGGCTGAGTGAGATTGAAGTATATTAGGCAAGATAACCTCAGAAAGTTCGAGAAAATGTGGAGACCTTGGGGTGTCCTGTATGAGGGGATAGTGGTGAGCTGAGGAGAATTTTCTCCCACTCGCCACCATGCCCCTCTCTCTGCCTTTTTTTTTCTTTCTGTGGTCTCTTTATATCTTTGGTCTGTCCAAGGAAAGGATTTCTTCTTCCTTTTCAGCTATATGGACAGACAATAGATATAAAGACATGTATAGATAATGATTGTGTGATGCGTGCCAGGGTGGTGGGTCAAGTAGGATAGGAGGGAGGGAGAGGGAATATAGTATAATAATTGTGTCTTCGCATTGTGTGATATTATATGTTAACTCATGATGCTGCATGCTTTTAACTTTTGCAATATGAAGAATAATGAAAAGAAAGAATTTTAAAAAAATAGTGGCAGGTTAGGGCAGTATAGGGTATTATAGTGGCAGCTTAGGGTAGTATAAGGTATTATAGTGGCAGGGTAGGGCTGTATGTAGTGACAAGTGTGCCTGTGAATGAGTCTTTGGGAGGAGTGGAGGAGGCAGCCACTTCCTCGGCTCTGCCCACAAACTCCAGCTGCCTCTGGATTTATTGCAGATCCCCAAGGGACAGCCTGACCTGGCTGGATGACTGGGGAGACAGGCAGCCGCCCTTCCCATGCCATTGGCCCTCCTGCCGCCCTAATGGATGTCGCCAAGCCACATATGATGTTTACAAAGCAGGGAAAGTGCAGGGGCACCCACTCATTAAGACGGCCCTGTTGCGATCTCCTCTCCAGATCATTCCACACTCCACACCCCCAGGGCTTTGAAAAGTGTGTTTTTAGTTTATAGAGTTAAAAGAGAAGTATGGGTTTCTTTTTTTTCCCCATTCATACTTACCTAGGTGGATGCAGTATCAGTCCCCCGGCACCTCTGCACTGAAAACCAAGTGATCGGACACCGTCGATCACTCGGTTTTCACAACTCTGTGAGCAAAGAGCTGTAGTCTGTCAGTCACAGCTTTCTGCTCATGTCCCTCCTCCCTCATTGGAGCGCTGAGCTGTGGAGGGGCAGGAGCGGCCATCTCAGGCTCTCAGCGGCTCGCTGAGAGGCTGAGCGGGGTGTCAGTCCAGGCACCTGGCGGATCCAGACTCCCATTGTCAGAATGCTGTGGTGCCTGGACTGACATTGGTGACATCAGCAGAAATGGACTTTAGACCGCTCTCTGCTAAAACGGGTCACAAAACGAATTGCATTCCTGTGATCCATAGGAGAAGCCCAACCAAACGAGCTTTGACTGGACTTCTCCTTTAATGTTAGTAAATAAGGTGAAGCTGTGTTCACTTTGAACATTCAGTCATGTGCTAGCAAAAAAGGTTTTTTAATTCTCCTTGCAAACATTTGGTTCTTGCACACAGCTTTTTTAATAACATACACATTGCAAAGTGAAATTTCACTTTGCTAATTAAAAATAAATAAAGTGCGCTAATTATATGAAAATACACACATAGATGTGAATACATGTGGGTAGTAGTGAAAACCACAATCTACTGAGAGCAAGTAAATGACTCCATGAGTGGTAAAAATATATAAGTGCAAAACATAAAAACTCAAATAAAAAGAAGAAACAAAAATGTGTACATGTGAAATACAATGATATTAATAGCGTGAAAATCTGAAAATCAAACAAACTCAGTCCATGGGTTCAAATATAAAAAGTTCATCAGTGAAAAAAAGCTTCCATCCACTATACAGCTCAGCAGCAACTAATCCCCCTATGAGTGGATTGACAAAGGAGAGAGATGTGCAGGATGGTGCAAATCCACTGGCGGTGACTCCAATAAGTGAGAAAGTGATAAAGGTGGACTCTTACCCTCCGTCTTGGACCCCCTCCTTGGCAGGGTCTATCAGGCATGCAGATTTTTGCCCTCTGCAGGGACCATGTAATGAGAAGATCTCCCCAGCAGCTGTTAGGAATGTTGTCTCCGATCCGGGCTGGTCCAAGTGAAACGCCTGGAGAGGGGGGAAGGAAAGCTCTCTTGCTCCCAGTGTGGCAAAGAAAAAACAAAAGAGCGGAGCTCCAATAGTGTAAAAAGTTTCGGAATTTATTAAATAAAAGTACAGACCGCAACCGTGTGGTGAAAATACAATTAATTTTTTAATTGTATTTTCAATTAGTTTTTTAATTGTATTTTCACCTCACAGAGCGTGCACTCTCCGTTGCGGTCTGTACTTTTATTTAATAAATTCCGAAACTTTTTACACTATTGGAGCTCCGCTTTGTTTTTTCCTTTGCCACACTGGGAGCAAGAGAGCTTTCCTTCCCCCCTCTCCAGGCGTTTCACTTGGACCAGCCCGGATCGGAGACAACATTCCTAACAGCTGCTGGGGAGATCTTCTCATTACATGGTCCCTGCAGAGGGCAAAAATCTGCATGCCTGATAGACCCTGCCAAGGAGGGGGTCCAAGACGGAGGGTAAGAGTCCACCTTTATCACTTTCTCACTTACTGGAGTCACCGCCAGTGGATTTGCACCATCCTGCACATCTCTCTCCTTTGTCAATCCACTCATAGGGGGATTAGTTGCTGCTGAGCTGTATAGTGGATGGAAGCTTTTTTTCACTGATGAACTTTTTATATTTGAACCCATGGACTGAGCTTGTTTGATTTTCAGATTTTCACTCTATTAATATCATTGTATTTCACATGTACACATTTTTTGTTTCTTCTTTTTATTTGAGTTTTTATGTTTTGCACTTATATATTTTTACCACTCATGGAGTCATTTACTTGCTCTCAGTAGATTGTGGTTTTCACTACTACCCACATGTATTCACATCTATGTGTGTATTTTCATATAATTAGCGCACTTTATTTATTTTTTATTTTTCATGGTATACACAGATATTGGTGTATTTTGTGTGCAGCTTTTACCTTTGACCTTTTTTGCTCTGCAGCGCAGTTTTTCTTTTTATTTTTGCACTTTGCTAATTAAACAGCCTCTATTTTAGTATCCTCAAACAAGGCCAAACAACCAAAGCATACTCTCACACACCAGATGCAAACCACAAATGTAGTTTACTAAGCAGCATACAATTCAGTGTTCAAAAGTATTTCCGCTAGGTGGGGGGTCTGACCCATAATATAAATGCTATTTTGTCTAAAATTTTTGGAGCTATCTTAAATCACTTAGCAGGTTTGAATTAGTGTTTCATGTAGGAGCCATAAAACACCATGAAGTGTGCCCTGATATCACAAAGTTGACTGTAGTATTTCACTAAAATTAAGGAAAACATTGCAAGTGCTTATATATGCATGTTGTGGCCACAACAAGGGAGCGTCTATTATTTCATACTTCACTACTTGGGAATGCAGATTGTAACGATAAATAACCACACTGCCTTATTTGTACCAACAGCACACAGTATATAGGTTTATAGAGCTGCTCTGCACTGCAGGCATTAGACACAGCAAAATTGGGGGGAATTCAATAAAACTTCTCTGGCATTAATCCGTCTTGTTAATGTGTTGTGCCAAATTCATGAAGCATCTGTGATACTTTTGGTTTGTGGGCCAAATTCAGGTAGCCACTTTCCCATTTTGGCGCAACGCCTGTGCCAAATTCAAAATAAAATACCGGCAGTTCATATCTTACGAAAGTGAAGCCAATTAGGACTAGGGATGGGCCAAACACCCCCCAGTTCGGTTTGCAGGAGAACATGCGAACAGGCAAAAAATTTGTGCGAACAACGTTAAAGTCTATGGGACGCGAATGTGAAAAATCAAAAGTGCTCATTTTAAAGGTTTATATGCAAGTTAATGCCATAAAAGGTGTTTGGGGACCCGGGTCCTGCCCCAAAGTTTTAAAAAACAGATGTTTTTTCGGGAGCAGTGATTTTAATAATGCTTAAAGTGAAACAATAAAAATCTAATATTCCTTTATATATCATGCCTGGGGGGGTGACCTTAGTATGCCTGCAATGTAGCGCATCTTTTCCATGTTTATAACAGTACCACAGCAAAATTAAATTTCTAAAGGAAAAAATTTAATTTAAAACTGCTTGCAGCTGTAATGTATTGTCGGATCCCAGCAATATAGATAAAAATACCAGGCCTCTTAGGTCTGGTATGGATATTAAGGGGAACCCCGCACCAAAAATTAAAAAATAATGGCATGGGGGTCCCCCAGGCACTATATGCTCTAAACAGCAGTATATATACTATATGGCATGCAAAAAAACTGGGCCTTAGGTGTTGGTGGTACCAGAACACTGTAACCCCTCACAGTTACTCTTGTTGGGGGCAGGAACGGGCCCTGCTGTGAAATATTATATCAAAAATTGTAATTACATGACTCTGTTAAACATGGGCAGAAAATTGGGCCTTTGGTTTTGGTGGCGCCAGCACACTGTAACCCCTCACAGTTACTCTTGTTGGGCGCAGGAACGGGCCCTGCTTAACTGTTATTTCAAAAATTGTAATTACATGACCCTGTTAAACAGGGGCAGAGAAATTGTGCCTTTGCTTTTGGTGGTGCCAGAACACTGTAACCCCCCTCACAGATACTCTTGTTGGGCGCAGGAATGGCCCTGCCTAAAGTGGATCTAAACCCTTACAGACTACTTTTTAATACAGGTAAGCCTATAATAAGGCTTACCTGTAGCTACTAAGGATATCTCCTAAACCTGCACAGTTTAGGAGATATCCCCTGTATTTGCATGTGCCGACGTCATTGGCACATGCGCACTTAAACAATCTGAAGCAATGGTACGTACGTGCCGTTGCTTCAGTTAGACTGTGCTGTTACCGGCAGCTCCCGCGCACATGCGTGGGAGTGACATCATTGTGGCTCCGGCCAATCACAGCGCCGGAGCTGCGATACCCGGAAGTAACCCCCGGGAGTGATGTCGCCGGCCGATGCTGTGTATGGGCACCGCAGCGAGGGCTTCGATCTCAGGTGAGTATTATATAATGAGCTAGTATGCTATGCATACTAGCTTGTTATGCCTTTGTCTTGCAGGTGTTAGTTTTTTGTTTGTTTTTTTCACATTGGGTTTACAACCACTTTAACTATTATTTCAAAAATACTAATTACATGCCCCTGTTAAGCAGGGGCAGAAAAATTGGGCCTTGGTGGTGCTGGTGGTGCCACAACACTGTAACCCCTCACAGATACTCTTGTTGGGCGCAGAAACAGGCCCTGCTGTGAAATATTAGATCAAAAATTGTAATTATATGCCCCTGTTAAACAGGGGCAGAAAAATTGGGCCTTGGGTGGTGGTGGTGGTGGTGCCCTAAACCAAAAATATAGTTGGAAGCTAGCATCATCAAGATTGGGGAGGAATAGGATAGTCAGCATAGGCAGTCTTCAAGGGATCCCAGATCAATAGCAAATTTAATCAGTTATATCAGCATCAGGTGCTTGATAGCTGCTTATCCAAGACTGATTCATTTTTATGAATGTGAGCCTATCAACGGAGTCTGTGGACAGGCGTACTCTTTGATCCGTTACAAACCCTCCAGCAGCACTGAATGTGCATTCATAAAGCACGCTGGATGCAGAACAGGCCAGTAGCTCAATTGCATATTGAGCAAGTTCTGACCAGTGGTCCATCGTTAAGACCCAGTAACCCAGTGGATTCTCTGTTGGAGAGGTCTCCAAGTCTGCTCTTGCCCCTAGATATTCCTGCACCATATAATGCAGACGCTGGCGATGGTTGCTTGAACCGATCAGACCTTGGCGTTGAGAACGGAAAAATTGTTTAAAGGCATCGGTCAGCTGACCACCTTCTCAACCGCTCTGACTGAACGAAGCCTCAGCAACACGTAGTCCAGCACCAGGAAATGGTAACCTCCCAGGGTCTGGAAATGTAAACCTTTCTTCAAGGCCTCCTGAAGATGTTTCACCCTCTGCTCTCTCTGCAAAGGCAGGATGAGTTCTGAAACTTTACCCTTGTAACGTGGATGAAGAAGGCTTGCCAGGCAGTAATGATCCCTCTCCTTGAAACCACGAATCCTAGGGTCCTTTCACAGGCTTTGCAGAATCAGGGAGGCCATGCAGCATAAGTTTAAAGAGGCATTCAATTCTAAGTCCTCTGGGTCACTAAGGATCACATGATCCGTAACTACCTCCTCCCAGCCACGTACAACTCCATGGGTTTCTGGGGGCTGAAAATGATCCCTTGAAGACTGCTGCTGAGTGTTATCCTCTACATCCATGCTGACACAATCCTCCTCCTCTTCCTGTGTGTTTGAAGGGCCCGCAGAAATGCTATCTGGTTAAAGGGGGCCTTGAGAGGAAAGGAAGTCCTCCTCTTCCTCCTGCTGTTCTGCCTCAAGTGCCCTGTCCATGATTCCACGAAGCGCGTGCTCCAGCAAGAAGACTAGAGGGACAGTGTCACTGATGCATGCATTGTCACTGCTCACCATCCTTGTGGCCTCCTCAAATGGTGACAGGACAGTGCATGCATCTTTGATCAGTAGCCACTGGCGTGGTATAAAAGAAGCTTCCCTAACCCTGTCCCTGTCCTGGTGCTATACTCGCACAGGTACTCATTGATGGCCCTCTGCTGTGTGTGCAGCCACGGCAGCATTGCCAACGTTGAGTTCCACCTGGTGGGCATGTCACAAATGAGGCGGTTGGTGGGCAGGTTGCTTTCCCTTTAAATGTCAGCCAGCCGAGCACTGGCACTGTATGACTGGCGGACATGACCACAGATTTTTTTGGCCTGCCTCAGGAGATCTTGTAAGCCTGGGTACCTGCTCAAGAACCGCTGAACCACCAAAATAAGGACGTAGAGTAGGGTTGGAGATCCCAGATGATGAGCAAGGGGAAGCCTTTTTCTTTGATGTGGGTCTTTCAAGTGCTGTTGCCAACGGACCGCATTGGCAGGTTGTCATATGTCTGATCAAGCATGTGGTGGCCAAGCAGCTGAACGTTCTGGCTACGCTTGATCCGCTTCAGACATAGGTTGCAAACAGCAAAGGTGTGATCTGCTGCACATGTGTCGAAAAAGGCCCACACCAAGGAACTTTTAAAAGTAAGCGGGGAGTCAGTAGCGCCCTACACCTGCGGAGCTCTGCAGTGTGATGCAATAGGGTGGCTACACTTAAGCTGCCCCCTAGAGGACATCTTGCCTCATTGGAGTTGTGCCTCCTCCTTCTCACTTTTCTCCTCTCCTCTCTCAGGCACCCAAGTAGAGTCAGTGACCTCATCATCCCCTCCCTCCTCGTCACTGGAGCAAACGTGGCAGTATGCTGCAGCTGGGGGAACATGACTGCCAGTTTCTTGTCCTTCTGTGGCACCCCCTCTCTCTAGGCTCACGTTACTCCCTTCCTCAACCTGGGAACCAACATCGGAGCCTACAAATCGCTGTGCATCCTCCAGCATGTACCCGACACTGTGGTGGAATAATTCTGGGGACTCCTTCATGCATGATGGTGGGGTTACGGAAGAAGTGACTGTGGACAAAGAGCTAGTAGAATAGGCCACTTTGGCAGCTGTGTTGGAAGGCAAACTACGCTGAGTTAGGGTGACAGAGGATGAGGATGGCTTTGATATCGACTTCACCAACTCTTTTGCATGTTGTGGCTCAATAACACGGACAGCAGCAAAAAAAAGGACAAACGTACCCCACGGTACCCTTGCAGAAGATGCACCATGTTCACGACCACCACTGTTGACTGTAGACACAGAGGCTGCTTGCCCTCTTTTAGTGACCTGTGAGCGTCTACCTCTCCTTGGTGGCCTTCCGGACATAATGTGTTTTTTGTTTTGCAACACCACAGTACAGTGCCTGAAGTGTATCTGTACACACTGTATTAGATACTGTGTACACCACCTGAAGTGTATTAGAAACTGTGCACACTGTATTAGATACTGCGTACACCACCAGAAAAGTAGTAGAAAGTGTACACCGCCTGCACTGCATTAGAAACTGTACAACGGCTGCACTGTTTTGTATACTGTGTACACCACCAGAAGTGTAGTAGAAACTGTACACACCGTATTAGATACTGTGTACACCACCTGCACTGTATTATAAACTGTACACACTGTATTAGATACTGTGTACACCACCTAAAGTGTATTAGAAACTGTACACACTGTATTAGATACTGTGTACACCACCAGAAAAGTAGTGGAAACTGTACACACTGTATTAGATAGTGTACACCACCTGAAGTGTATTAGAAACTGTACACATTGTATTAGATACTGTGTACACCACCTGCACTGTATTAGAAACTGTACTAGATACTGTGTACACCATCTGCACTGTATTAGAAACTGTACTACGGCTGCACTGTATTGTGTACTGTGTACACCACAAGAAGTGTAGTAGAAATTGTACACACTGTATTAAATACTGTGTACACTGCCTGAAGTGTATCAGAAATTGTACACACTGTATTAGATACTGTGTACACCACCAGAAAAGTAGTAGAAACTGTACACACTGTATTACATACTGTGTACACTGCCTGCACCCTGCACTGCATTAGAAACTGTACAACGGCTGCACTGTATTGTACACTGTGTACACCACCAGAAGTGTAGTAGAAACTGTACACACTGTATTAGATACTGTGTACACCGCCTGAAGTGTATTAGAAACAGTACACCACCGAATGCACTGTAGATATAGGCTACAAATAATGCAGTATATATATATATATATATATATATATATATATATATATATATATATATATATACACACACAGCCTGAAGTGTATTAGAAATAGTACACCACCAAATGCACTGTAGATATAGGCTACACTGGATGCAGAGTATATATTTATACACACATACGAGACTGTATATATATATTAATACACTGCCTGCACTGACTGAATATTGGGTAAAAACTGAATATATAGTCTATGCTAAATGCAGAGTACATATATAGGTCAGGTGCATGCTTTGGCCAATCACCATACAGCAATGCACTGCGATCTCACAGTGGATTATGGGGCGTTCCGCAGCATTCGAATTTACCGTGAACGCCCTGTAATGTTTGCTGTTCTGCGAACGGGCGAACACCCAATGTTCGAGTTGAACTTATGTTCGACCCCAACATCGAGCTCATCCCTAATTAACACAAACTCTCTTTCTGTGTACAGAGACAGTTCTAGACTGTCTTATATGAATTTGGTGCACGTTGCGCCACTTTTAGAATGCACGTGAGACACATTTGCAAAATCTGACAGCAACAATCCTTATGAATTCCGAGGAATGCATTGTCAATTAGTAAAGGAATAAACAGCACCTAAATGCTTCTTTTGCTTAAGCAGCAGTATCTGTCCTCACTGCACAGCGAAGACTGCACTCTGCACAAATAGTTTTTTTTCTGTGGTATTTGATCACCACTGGGCTTTTTATTTTTTGCACTATAAATGAAAAAAAAAAGAGTATACATTTTGAAAAATATATATATTTTCTACTTTCTGTCATAAAACATATCCAATAAAAAAATAATAAAAAATACGTTTCTTCATACATTAAGGCCAAAATGTATTCTGCTACGTCTTTGGTAAACAAAAATCCCAATAAGTATACATTGATCGGTTTTCTATCTACAAACTATGAGATATATACTGGAATTTTTTTTTTTTTATACTAGTAATGGCGGTGATCAGTGACTTATAGTGGGATGGAGGGAAATCTGACACTAACTGACACTTTGTGGTGACTAGCTACCTGCCACTGATATCTCCAGTGACAGTAATACAGTGATCAGTGCTAATAATATACACTGTCACCGTACTAATGACACTGGTTGGGAAGGGGTTAACATCTGAGGCAATCAAAGGGTTAAATGTGTGTGCAACAATGTTTACTATGTGTATTGTGTGCTGATGTTACAAAGAGATGTGGCAGTTTTTATTCCCTGCTTTGCAGGGAAACAAAAACTGTCACGTCACCACTCTCAGAAGAGGGCTTTATATTGTTTACATACACAAAGCTCTCTCCTGTTACTCGCTCCGACAATCGGCAGGTTCCGGCCAGGAATCATTGGCCAGGGACTGATGATCGGCATGTGCTGGAGCCAGTGACAGGTGGTTAAAGGTTAAGGCCTCGTTCACATCAAGTGAATTAAAATGCATTGGGCAGTGCTGCCCAATGCAATTCGAACACAAGAACAAGGCAATCTGCCTTATGCCTTTATTTCACACAAACGCATTCTGTTGGAGTGCATTGAAAGAAAGGACATGGTGCAATTTTGCGTATAGCAATCCAATGCTCTGCAGCAGATAGGAATGACATAGTTGGGATTAAAAAAAAATAAAAAAAAGGAAAGAAAGCAAGCAGTTCAATGTGTTTTACCAAAACACTTTGCAGTGCATTTATATTAACACATATTGGGGTTGATTTACTAAAACTGGAGAGTGAAAAAATCTGGTGCAGCTCTGCATTGAAACCAATCAGCTTCCAGGTTTTTCTGCCAAAGCTTTATTGAACAAAAAGATTGGCTACCATGCACAGTTGCACCAGATTATGCACTCTCCAGTTTTAGTAAATCAACCCCACTGTTTCCTATGAATGAGCCCTTAGTTGAGAAGTGCTTAACTCAGCTTAGTCACACCATCTGTGTTTCGGTAGTACCTGCCACATGGATGCAAATAGTAATGCTGCTAAAAAAGGAGCAGTTGGCTTGTTATAATAACATAGAGCCTGTTGGGTCTGACAGGTACTATACAATTAGCAGGCATGAGATGAAGAGCAGTAACATTTTCCGTAGATAAAATAGATACTATATTGTCAAACATGAGTGCCAGCCTGGCTATAACTGGAACCCCATTTGGACTGCATCCTCAGTAGACCCCTTATCCGGTCTATCCATGATTTTGATTATTCCATTAGGCTTTTGCACTGCCAACCTAATATAATGAGACAACTTTTTTTTTATTTTTTATTAATGAGTTTATGAAATGCGCAATGAAATAAAAGGGGATTTTGGAAAATGGACCACTATTGCTTAATTCTGTACATAATGCAATTTAAAATTTCTGTGCCATTAATCCATATAGAAGAATGACTAAAAAAGCACATATGACAGATTTCATATACACAAGGGTGTATAGAGTAAAGGAATACTGGTAGTATACAGTAGAAAGTTTATTACAACTGACATCTGATGGAATTTAAATTGGAAAGGAAAGGTTATTTGGTGATGCATAAACACCATAATGAATGCAAACTAATATATTCTGTAAGTGAAACATTTTCACAAACAATATATATTTCACTATACTGCATCTATAAACTGACGTGGGCATCATGGAAGTACGGTGATTACTATTCAGATCCAAGAAGATTCGGGGGTTAAATTGACTCTGCCCAGATGTGCAGGGCTTCACACTGCTCCGAGAACACAGGGTGCCGTTTTACAATCCATGCAAAATCATGCACTTATGCATTGATTGCTATGCACTTATTTATGCACCCAGTATGCGAACAGAAATAAAAGTAGAACGGAAGATCATGTGCATTGAAAACGATTTTGTTTTTACATCCTTGAACGGTGCTTTCTTCACATTGCCTTAAAATTCATTCAGACTCAGCAGGGGGTGGAAGTGATGCCCACAGCATGAAAACGTGCTGCAAGTCCCCAGCTCTTGCACTTTTTTTATTATTATTTTTCTTCTATTTTACTAATGTGGAAATGTCCCCAGGTGTGATGCGAATGAATCTTCCTGCTGGAGAAACATGATTGACAACTTCCTATACTGAAGCTGAGAGCAAATAACGCTGGCAGTGGATCAAAGAAAAATGTGCGCTGCTACAAAGACAACAGATCTACAGAGGAAAAGAAAGAGCAAATTAAAGAGTGTGACTATTGTGGGGTTACAGGGCAATCTAGCAACTAATTGTCTGCTGCGTGTGGCTTCCAGACTCTGTACCACATACAACTGATGGGATACAAGGTAAATCCAAATGTCACGTAGCATATAAAGCACTGTCAGAATGAATCATCACAACTGCACAGCTTCCCCAACTAATATCATCGCTTGCTTAATAGTTTTTTTTAAAGTTCAAAATAATTTCACATTTCCAAAAGCTTTTGTTCTTTAATAACCCTCCTCAATGGAGTGTTTTCTGTCTTGCAAAAACTTACATTTTCATTTATAATTTTTTTTATACATCTTCTGTATTTGGTTTCAACAGTTATGAATACTGTATCTCAATCTATAATATCTAATCTATTCTAATCAATTATTATACGGGATTTATATTGCGCCGACAGTTTACGCAGCGATTTACAACATGGGGGCAGACAGTACAATTACAATACAAATCAATACAGGAGGAATCAGCGAGCCCTGTTTGTTAGAGCTTATAATCTATTAGTTATATGTATATTTATAAGTATATAAAATACAAAAGTATTTTAAAGCAGTTGTACAAATATACCCTGGAATTCATAAAAGACACATTTTCAAAAGTGTCACTCTTGTGTTGCAGAATGTGCCAAATTTACATACCTGTCTAGAACTTGTACACAAATTTCGCACATGCTGTGTCACTTTCAAAATGCATACGAGACACTTTGGCAAAATCTGTCTGCACCAGTTTCTCTCTGTACGCCAAAAGAGAGTTGCAGCAAGTTTATTGAATTCCCCCATTCCGTAGATAAGAAGGTCCATAGAACCAAAAAAAAAAAAGAAAAACTTATTTTTAGTTTTTTTTTTTCACTGTGAAAACTGTCATGTGTCAAAGTACAACCTCACAACTGCACCTATATATGTAATAGCAGAAAAAGAATATGCATATGATAAAAGTGATAGCAAACCTAAGGCCTCTTGCACATGGGTGCACATGGGTGTAAACAATGCCACTGCTAAGGGCATCTGGGGATGTTTATGCATGTATTTACATGGAGAGAACAGGGGCATAAAAAAATGCCCCAAACCTGCATTCGGAGCACAGGTTGCCAGCGCTTTTAACGTGTGCACGTGTGTAAATGCATTCAAATGTGCATAAACACACGTATGCACATACATTTATTCCATATATTAATATTCTGGCCAGTAAAATGGATTTATGCTGAATGCAGTACATGCAGATACGTGCTTACATATGCAAAATTAGAGGCTTTTTTTTTCTGCCAATTGCTGGCAGAAAAAACACAGAATATTTGGAGCATTACCGTGTGCATGAGGCCTTAAACATTTTTGGCACATAGAAAGCTCTTTCTATAGCATGTTTAGCGTAAGGCCTGCACACGGCCATAAAAAAAAAGTCACTTTTACAGGCTTACAGCATATTCCTTATGACTTTAAACGCAGTTCTATGTTAGCCAATGTGGCCATTGGCAATCAGGCATTTAGATCAGTATTTTAAGAGCAGTGTTTAGAGGCATAAAAAAACAAAAACAAACCAAAGCTGCGTTCGAACAAGAGCTTATGAGCATAATTTGTGTGCTTGGGCACATAAATGTGCAAAACTTTGAATAAATGATCATAAAAGCAAGCACATGCACGTAAATTTATTCTAGTGGCCGGAATAAATTGATATTTTGGCCTGTAGAATGAGTTTATTCTCAATGCCATAGGCCTGTAAACACACATAAGATTGCAGATTTTATGAAACTAGTTCATGAGGAAAAATACATTTCCATAAAACTTTTCCCATTGATTATGAGGATACTGGTCTTTTGCTAACATTGTGCACCTAATTAAGTAGAGAGAATACCTTATATATGACTTTGAAGGACCTCTTCATAGTCCATTTATTTTCTAACGTATGGCCAAAAGTCTCCATACAATATTCTTAAAGCAGAGTTTCACCCAAAAATGGAACTTCCGCTTTAAGTGCAGGTAACCCGCTGACATGCCACGTTTGGCATGTCATTTTTTTTGGGGGGGGGGGAGCAGATATTCTCTTTTTAGAGGCATCCAGCTCCCACTTCCTCCTGGGGCTCCGCGGCACCGGAAGGAAGTTCTCCTCGCCCCCCTCCCTCCCTGCAATCTTCTTCACAGGTCCCAGATGATTGCCCGGACATTCATAGTGCGAAGCACACCTCGCGCATGCGCAGTGCATGCCCCGCTTCGAAACCACAGCCGGGCGCCCACAATAAAAATACCGGTGCTGGGGAGAGGAGCAGGGCTTCGTACCCTCGCATCGCTGGACCGTGGGACAGGTGAGTGTCCGATTATTAAAAGTCAGCAGCTACACTTTTTGTAGCTGCTGACATTTTATTTTATTTTTTTCAGTGCAACTCCGCTTTAAGGATTTAACAACCTTACAACAAATCTGTCTTTGTAGCTTTTACAGCACTGTAAATATGCTAGGTTTAATTACACCACTGGGGCTGATTTACTAAAACTGGAGAGTGCAAAATCTGGTGCAACTATGCATAGACACCAATCAGCTTCCAGTATTTTCAAAGTTTAATTGAACACGCTGAAGTTAGAAGCTGATTGGCTACCATGCACAGCTGCACCAGATTTTCCACTCTCCAATTTTAGTAAATCTACCCCACTGTGTTTTTAATGATGGGTGAACAGTGGCCTAATTTAGGAAACAGTTCTTATTCCTAAGACAAAAATCTTAGCTGAAATGACCTATGGCAACCAATCAATATGTTTATTTTTGGGTGGATATAAATCAATGATTTTTTTTTTTTTTTTTAAATACGGTATATTTTTTTGATTTTTATCAAATTTATTTTAATAAAATGCTTTTGGAGTAAAACATCTATCTAAAGACAGTTTTCTATTTAAGATACATTAATAATTTAGTTTATTCAGCATGCAATGGAGATTATTTATATAGCATGAGGCTGTATATTCTGCAATATTTAGATTTTTGGTAAACTTATTCAATGAATCTAAGCTCTGCAAGCTGAGATAACATGCACTGCATTGATGCATTCACACAATTTCACAGTAACCATGATAACAATTTAACAAATTCACAGAAACCACAGTTCAGGAATATTCCTTTATCCCATTGTTTTGCAAATCTATGTACACTACAAACTGTATGACTGAATCGGTTCTGATATTGCTGTTTTACTAACCTGACAGCTTTTAGCTTTTGCACAGCAATTTTTCTAATGCGTTTTTTTGGGGGAAAAAAAACAGTTTTGTGCTTAAAAAAAACAAAAACAAAACAGTATAGTTAGCCCAATGTTTTTGCATAATGTGAAATATGAAGTTACGCCGAGTAAATGGCGCCAAACTTCGCCACTTAAAAATCCCCTTAGGCGACGCTTTAAAAATTTTTACTGGTTACATGTTTTGAGTTATAGAGGAGGTCTAGGACCAAAATTATTGCTCTTGCTTCATTGTTCGCGGCGATACCTCACATGTGTGGTTTGAACACCGTTTTCATATGTGGGTGGGACTTACGTATGTATTCGTTTCTGCGTGCAAGCTCATGGGGACAGGGGCACGTTAAATTTTTTTTTTTTTATTGTTAATTTTACTTTATTTTAGCTTGACACTTTTTTTTTCCCCAAAATTTTTTTTTGATCACTTTTATTTCTATTACAAGGAATGTAAACATCCCTTGTAATAGGAATATGGCATGTCAGGTGCTCTTTACAGTGAGATATGGGGTCAATAAGACCCCACATCTCACCTTTAGGCTGGGAAGCCTAAAATGAAAAAAAAAAAAAAAAAAAACGATCACAGCTTCTCAGTCGAAGCAGCGCCATTTTTTTAAATACAGAGGCCGGGCGTGATGTCATAACATCGCGCCCGGCCTCCGAACGATCATAGAGACTCCGGCGACCATCTGGTCGGCCGCAAATCTCTATTCTGAACATCAGGAGCCAGCGGATCCTGTGTCTGACTCACTGATCGTAGCGGTGAGTCGGTAAAAGCACCGGAGGGCGGCGGGAGGGGGGGACGTCCCCTCTAGCCTCCTGTAAGAATGATCAAGCGGAGGAACAGCTACTATGATCATTCTTATGGTGCGCAGATTCGCCGGCTCTAAAAGACGATATCTGAATGATGCCTGTAACTACAGGCATCATTCAGATATCCCCGCTCAAAGACGAGGACGTCATTTGGCGTACGGCGGACGGGAAGTGGTTAAAGATTCTAACTACCAGCAAGAATAAGTCCCTACATTTAAAGAGCACCTTTCATTTCAGATTCATCATCCAGTGCCTGTTAGCGGGCATCCACTTACCTGCTGCCGCCACATCCCTCACCTTGTTGTGTCACTGCCGCATCACCAGCCATCCCATAAAAGTGAATGGGAGTGAATGGAACTGTCGGTGAGTCAGCAGCGGGTCAGAGGAGGATCTGCTGTGGGACAGAGATGACAGTTGCTCTTTAAAAATTATGATTTAAATTGAGTTGATTTAAATCAAGCCTTTTTACTAGTGATTTAAATCGACTTGATTTAAATGAAATCCACCCTGATTGCATGTATTTCAATTTTGACGTAAGGACAATACAATTAATTACATTGTTAGCATCCTTGCATTAAAGCTCTGGGATCAGGGTAGATTTCCAGGACACTATCTGAATGGAGTTTATAAAGAATGTTCTCTCTTGTATGTTTGGGGGTTTTATTCAGGTACTCCGTTTAGTTTC
Organism: Lithobates clamitans; assembly: GCA_037952925.1. NCBI lineage: Eukaryota > Metazoa > Chordata > Amphibia > Anura > Ranidae > Lithobates > Lithobates clamitans. The sequence goes on from JBBGZY010000374.1 coordinate 5,142,995, forward strand.
TTAAACAGAAGACGTACTGGTAAGTTAACAAATCTCCAGCCAAAATTAGCCCTAGAGTGTATGAATGACTGTCACAGGGGCCTTGGATTCTCAGTTTACTTGTGGGACAGGGACTTTTGTGAATTACTTAGTGCAAAGTGTTAGAGGAAAATTGTTAGGCATGTGGAAATGAGTGAAATAAGCAAAGGTAAGCAAAATCTAAATTTTTTATGGTGTAGATTACTGACTTTAGCAACACTTTGGGGTTGATATTAGAAAACGGAAAACCGGAGAGAGGAAAATTTGGTGCAACTGTGCATGGTAGCCAATCAGCTTCTAACTTCAGCTTGTTCAATTAACCACTGACCGACTATATAACTTAAATATACTGCGGCAAGGGTGCATTACTGTGCTGGATCATGTACCTAGTTCGTGATCCAACACTTCCAGGTTGGGGGCATGCTGCTGGTGGCCCACTCCCACTGTAATTATACACAGCAGGAACTGATCAGCGGGTACCGCAGACTTGATGTCCACTGGCACCCGGCGATCATCCAGCACAGAGGCAGAAGGGCGGTAAACAAGGCAGATCGCCATTCTCTCAGTAGGGAAGGCATGGATACTGTGTTCCTGCAAAGCAGGGACATGGATCCATGCCTTCCCCTAGCAAAAGCACCTCCCACACTGTAAAAAAACATTGGCTAGGCACATAGTTAAACATTTGATCACCCCTGATGTTAACCCCTTCCCAGCCAGTGTTGTTAGTACAGTGACAGTGCATATTTTTTGGCACTGATCACTATATTAGTGTCACTGGTCACCAAAAAGTGTCAATTAGTGTCAGAATCCCTGCAGCAATATCACAGTCCCGCTATAAGTCGCTGATTGCCACCATTACTAGTAAAAAAAAAATACATAAAAATATCCCATAGTTTGTAAACGCTATAACTTTTGCGCAAACCAATCAATATACGCTTATTGGGATTTTTTTAATGAGAAATATATAGCAGAATACATATTGGCCTAAATTGATGAAGAGAGTAGATTTTTTAAATTTTTTTATTGGATATATTTTACAGCAGAAAAGTATAAAATATTGTTTTTTGTTTTTTCAAAATTGTCGACCTTTTTTTGTTTATAGCGCAAAGAATGAAAACCGCAGAGGTGATCAAATACCACCAAAGGAAAGCTCTATTTGTGGGAAAAAAGGACATACATTTAATTTGGGTACAGCGTTGCATGACCATGCAATTGTCAGTTAAAAAATGGTCTGGTCAGGAAGGGGGGGGGGGGGTTATCTACCGGAGGTCAAGTGGTTAAGCTTTAAAAAAAAAAAAACCTGGAAGCTAAGTTTCTATGCAGAGCTGTGCCAGATTTAGCACTCTCCAGTTTTAGTAAATCAACAAACCAATGTTGGAGATGTCTACTCAGATGTGTCAGAACTGTAAAATATGTGGACAGCTCACAAGTAGGGTAGGTGCTAATAGTCCTCATTAATTTACCTTATTTTCCAGTCAAATTTCCAAATTTACCCCATCTTTACCTGTATGTTCACTTCAATGTGAATTAAAGTAAAAAAAGAAATCTAACAAGCTGATGTACGGAAGAAGATATTCAATACCAGAAGAATGGTATTCAATATTATTTTTGGGGGCCAAGAATGAAAACTTATGCATTGTCTCTAATTTACATCCACACGCTGTTTTATTAATATTCATACAGATATAACTAAATCTAAAAAACAGTATGAATCAGAGGATGGTGAATTATACAACTAGTAACAACCCATTTTCAGCTTTCCTGACCAGGATAAGACAGGATATACTGTTTGATCAATAGAGGAAATGACAGTGCTTGGTCATGTATGGCAGAAGCCTCAAGGGATTGCGCTATGCTTGCTCTACAGTGAAGGTTAAAAGCACCTAGTGCAAAATCCATTTTGTTGTCTATGACCTGTGTTTAATAAGGCAAAGAGCAATGTGTAAAACGAACTAATTCCCGACAACCAATCAGAAATGCTGATTGGTTGGTATGGGTTACTGCACATAATTGCTCTTTGCACTAAGTTATTAAATGAAGGCCTATGAGTCAGAGATAGGACCCAAATGGTTCAGTTCTTGTAATGAAAATAAACTCCATATGGCGAGATGTGGTTTACAAGGGAAATAAATTAGACAGTGGGCATAAAAAGATGTCATGCATGTAGACGACTGAACAATCACAACAAACAAATGATCAGAAAAAAATTCAAGAGAATGAGGGGAAAAAAAAAAGCAGACAAACTATGAAACTCTGAATGATGTCCGCTGAACTGAGATCTGAGAATCAATCCATGTTAGAGATCATGCTAATTACTATGAAATGTACTGCTTTAATCATAAGACCCACTGGGGTTTCATTTATGACCAGCAAATCCAAATATGCATGTCTTCCTCTGTGCTTTATTCATTCACGCAGTCTAGACATTTGGAAAGAATATCAAGGGTTGCTTTAACCTTGCCAAACCTAGCGTGTTCAATCTATAGTCTCTTTTTCTGTAGTGGTCCCATAGCACTGTCATTCATTAAAATTATACTAAAAAGAACTCCATTCCATTAACGCTTTTGCCACCTTTTCCTTGCAAAAGTAAAGCCAGTAATGTGCAATCTAGTGACACTCTAAAAATACTTGGCATGATTTACTACAAAATAAGCACACAGGGCATCACAACAATGCGTCCACGAGATAGGCCAGCATTAACTATGCGTCTGCAGAAATACCCATCTGTTATAAAGTACATATTGCTAATAAAATGATTAGCTAAGGAGTGTATTGCTCCATCATCTAAACATATGTAAACTGATCGTTGGCATACGTAACAGAATTTTTTTTTCAAATACCTTTCTGGCCATTTGACCTGAGTTAGATATTAGCTAAAAATGTCAAAGTGCATGCTGCGCATTGGGTAACACAATGCACATGCAAATAACAGTGTGCATGCGCATACATTGACCAGAGCAAGTACACTCACAGGATTTCACACAATGCTGCTTAAGAATGGAGGGTCCGATAATAAATACCTGTACATGTAAATGCACAAAATATAACTGGTTACAAATAACTATAGGTAAATTTGTTCCAGGGAATATCTGGTTGCCTATTTGGGGATCAGGAGAGAATTTCCCCACTGGAACTAATTGGAACATGCTTTATTGACTTCCTCTTGATCAACTGTGAGTATAGGATAGTGCATATAGATGTTTTCCATTTGTGTGTGTTTTGTTTTTTTCTCTGTGGGTTGAACTGGACGGACTTGTGTCCTTTTTCAAGCAGACTATGTAGTTGCGTATGTTAACGCACTCCCTTGTTTGCTCTACTAACATGGCGTAGGGGTCTTTTGGAGTGATTCCTTTTTGTCTTGCCGCATGTGCATTTCATACTTTAGTAACTAATTGTGCTGCTTGCCCCAGTGCGTGCATGTTATATCTATTTTAAGGTATATTCTTAACAAGCACATTCCCTAGTGCACCTTATCAGAGTATAATGCCCCAAAGTAGCACTATTTGGATGTTCTACGCACACTGAAGATTGGCACCACAAACTATGAATCAAAAACATGAGTGTACAGCACATATACACGCACTCAATAATCTTGATAGTGATTTTTTTCCTGCTCTTGCATATTTACTTTCAGTAAATCAGGCCCATTGGCAGTGCACACCCATTGCTCTACATCATACTGATTGACAGCAGAGCTTAGACATAGCAGAACAGAGGGAAGCTTCTGCTGATATATATTTCCTGATAAGCTATGACATGGTAGCCTCCCTGACGGTATTCCCGAGTGTGGCTCGGGGTTAAATTTCAGCACCATTAGCGGTAACCCAGAGCCACACTCGGGATTACATTGCAGGATCCTGGTGCAGTGTTACTTACCTTGTCCCCAGGATCCTGCGATGTCCCCCGCTGTGTCTGCTGGATCTGTCTCCTTCAAAGCCTCTCTGTGCCAGGCTCCGTTCCCTGCGAGCGTCGCGACGCACAGGGCGGAGCCTGGCGGCAAATTTTAAAAAAAGTAAAAATCATAACACATACAGTACTGTAATCTTACAGATTACAGTACTGTATGAAATTATTTCACATTCCTTTTGTCCCTAGTGCTTTGGCCCATGCCCTGCATGCAGTTTTATATTATATATACTGTTCTTTCTGCCTGGAAACTGGAGATTGTCCATAGCAACCAAAAAGTGTCCCTTTACGTCAAAAGTGGCTTTAGACCAGCTAGAAAACAGCGATAGTAAATTAGAACACTTGCAGAATTGAGCGATAGTGAATTGTGGGGAAATTTATTTTATTATTATTATATTATTTTTTTTTTAAATTATTTATATTTATTTATTATATTATAATTTATGTTTTTGTGTTTCAAACTTCATCATAACCGGGATATCTACTAGACGCTTGGTGGACAGATTTAATTGTGTTATTGTTAAGAATTACAGACCTACAATATAAAACGCCAAATTTCCATGCAAAATAATTGTACCGCTTTCAGCACCTAAAATCCGAAATAATCATACCGCCAGGGAGGTTAAGGTGTGCAGTTCCAAACTTTGTTTTTTTTATTTTCTTCATGTGTGCCTGACTGTTAGAAATAAAGTAGATATATGGGAGTTCCATAAGTAAGAGTTTTTCACAGCAAAGGTTGATATTCTGACACTGCATTTGTTTTATATTACAATATTTCACCAATTTAGATGCAAGCAGTACTGAGTTGAGTTATTTCGCTATGCCCACAGATATGTTATGTACGGTTGCATCCTTTATATTTTTGTACTTATATTACTTTACATTTGCAAAAGACTTCTCTACCAGCCACGTGATATGATATGATCCAAACTTTAGGGTACGGCTCTATTAATGAACACATCTAAAGGAATGCATGCCCCAGACAAACCGTGTACTAGATCACCCTATTAGTCAAAAATATGTTCATGAGCTGAATGATTTACAGCAGTTCTTGGGCTGGTTGAATGACCCAGTGAGAAGAATCCTAGGTCTACAGCTCCCACTTATTCACAATCAGCTATCCAAAGATACAGAGTAAATCATAAATGGATAATATGGTCACCCTAATGTAGATACATATATTCTATTCTTGTGCCGAACTGTACTGTAATGCACTATATACAATTTCTTTGCAATTATGTTTTTTATTCAGCATTAGTGATAACAAAACATCAGGGAAATGGATGAGATTCTCCTAATTTTAAAATTCTCCAAATAACCGTACGGAGATGTGCCTAATGTGAGGAGAATCACGCTATTTTGGAGTCCAGGCAATTGTGATTCATGAATAGCAATGACTCTCTGCAGACTGCATGTTTATATTCAGTTAAAAAATGGTTCATTTGACATATTTGCAAATGAATTTGATATAATCAAATGAATCAATGTACAGCATAAATAAGCAAGCAGTGTCAACAAAAAGTTGTCCGTAAAAATATTTTATTAATAATGTCAGAGCGTTCCAATCCTTGAGATTAATAATAACCGATTTTGAGGATCACTGGTCACTAATTGTGAGCTGTGCTCTGACAAGATGAAGAAACCAGTGGCTCCCAGTGACCTCCCATAGATGGTCAATGGTCTCACACACACGGCTGGTTCTTATTTCAGAATTCTTCTTCTCAAAAAAGGTATGTTGTTATTGGGAACTCACCTTCATCATTCTTCGGGCCTAGTTGGGGAACTGAAGAGCAAGCATGCCCTCACATGCCTGTGATGTCTCCCAAAGGTAAGTATACATTCTGTTTAGTGAAAACAGAGATGTTTCTGCTGGTCCTTGTGAGATTCAATATATGCCTTGTGAATTCACTACAACTGAGGTCAAGATTTTACCCTGTCTTCTGGTTCCTAGTATTCATCTGTCTACCCTCATCTACCCCCCTTCCCCTTCCCCATTTGACTTTTGACTGTAAACTGCATTCTATGTGAATGCTGCCTGTCCTGACTTGTGCCAGTCTGATTTCATCACCTGCCCTGAGTTCTGCAACATTACGCTTTTGATTAAATATTGGTACTTTGGTTTGTTTTCAAATGATATAATTAGTGCAAACTCAAAGGCTGCACCTAGGATTATCATGTACCTCCTTGAGGGTCCCTGAAGAAGACCAAGCACCGATTAGACTGATATGCTTATCTGGGGAGCATGAGTCACAACACTGGCTAAACAGATCCCTTGGCAGGTAAAAAAAAGTTCACATATATGGATTTCAACTCCATAGTTGTTTGCAAAGTTTAGCTTCAATAGATGTATTGTTTTTTGAAAAATCTTAATTAAGTCAACTATGCATTTAGGATAATACATGCAGCTATTTTACTAGAATCCAAGGCACGTTCACCATACCATCTTACCAATAACTGTGATATTGGAGAATGATATATATATATATATATATATATATATATATATATATATATATATATATATATATATATATATATATATATATACTACCCCTGATTTGTGAAGACATTTCACGGCTGACCGATCTTTGGAGCAGGGTCTACTGGGGTTGAGTTTCATGGACAAAAATCTTTACCTTAGATAAGGCTGGTGCTAAGGGCATGTTTACAGTGGACATACATGCATATTTGTGGTATGTTTTTGCACATGTTTAAGCCAAAATTCCTCTACAGAAGAATTGTTTAGTGGTTGGATCCTATGACTACCATTTTAAGATTATGAATGACTGCGTTAATGATTGTTGTTTTGAGTACATATGATCTTAACAGAAATCTTCTAATTCCAATATAGAGAAATTTATTAAAGGTGCAATAAATACAGGCACATTGCAACCATCCCCATTCTAGGAAGTAAAACGCAGATAACCCACTATATAAATATATAAACAGATGTTTTTATCAGTTTCTCAAAATGTCCCAACATTTTTAGCTAGGTTGTAGGATAAACTATTACCAAAAAGCGATAAACTTATAAAGAACAGAACAGTGTGTTGCTGTAAAAAATATGCACGTGCCTGTGTAAATATATATATATATATATATATATATATATATATATATATATATAATTTAGATTTATATTTTTTTTTTTTCCTTAGGAAAAAGTATGCTTCTCTTGCACAGTCATTTTAGGAAAATGAGTGTGTGTATGTACAGGTGTATGTGTTTTTACCTCCAATCTGTCAAAAGCGGTATAATACATTGCACCTTAAATAAAACCTACAAAAACATATTCATTTCAGACATATTTTTAAACATACGGAATTCAAAACAAAAAGATACAAGATACACAAGAAAACTATACAGGTGATAATAAAGACCAGTCTCCATCACAATCTATGACACACAGTAAGTCTATAGACCCAGGCCTACACTCATAAAGGCAACATGTATGGTAAGATTGATAAGGACACAGGATATGAAGTTACATATACAATTTCTTCTGTTTTGGGGTAAAAACAGCAAACAGGCAAAAAGATATCGGGTTTACAATTTTACAACTTTTAAAAATAGCGAACAAAAAAAGCGAAATATATCGTTACAAACACGCAGCCTAAAATTGCCACTTCAGATTAATTCTTTTTTTGTAGGATGTGGTGTTTTAAGTAAGTATAATCAGAAACCTTTACTTATGATTCTTTTTGTAAAATATTAAGACTAATAAATATTCTTTAACAATGAGGTTACAAGAACAATAAGATGTACCTGTTATACAAACGATTTTGTAGAAGAGGGACAATAATTAAATTTACATAGAAGAGACTAACCAATTAAAATATGTCCCAGGTAGCTTTGTTCCTAAGATTTCCCATCTCAACAATTCAATATAATTACAGATAAGGAACTAATTGTTCTCCATATGCAGCACACATGCTTTCCAAAATGCCTAAATGCAAATAGACTTACCGTATATACTCGAGTATAAGTCGAATTTTTCAGCACATTTTTTTGTGCTGAAAGTACCCCCCTCGACTTATACTTGAGTCAAGCACTTTTCTGCAGCAAAAAATTTCATTTCCCGAACCAATTTTGGGGCCCCGTATCTCAGGGCCACTTAGTGCTAGAAACCCCAAATTTGGTATGCAAACCCAGTGGACCTGGTACCACAACATATCCAAAGCTGAAGTTCCTAGCACTAAGTGGCCCCGAGATACGGGGCCCCAAAATCGGTTCGGAAAATGTCATTCTCTGCTACAGAAAAGTGCTTGACATTTTCTGTACCGACTTTGGGGCCCCATATCTCAGGGCCACTTGATGCTAGGAACCCCATATTTGGTGTGCAAACCCAGTGGAACTAGTACCATAACATATCCAAAGCTGTGGTTCCTAGCACCAAGTGGCCCTGAGATACGGGGCCCCAAAACTGGTTCAGAAAATGTCATTCTCTGCTGCAGAAAAGTGCTTGACAGTTTCTGAACTGATTTTTGGGGCCCTGTATCTCGGGGCCACTTAGTGCTAGAAACCCCAGCTTTGGAAATTATATGATGCTTGTTCCACTGGGTTTGCACACCAATTTTGGGGTTCTTAGCACTAAGTGGCCCCGAGATACGGGGCCCCAAATTCGGTCAACTGTGTCTATCTGCAGCAATGTCATTTCGGGACCCTTTGGGTTCAGAGACCCCAAATTTTGGCTGCAGCTAGGGGGCATCTAGGAACCCTTAACTACCGAGTTTGAAGTTCAGGGGACCTATGGCTGCAAATGGGCACAGTGAGGCATGCAAATGGGCACAGTGATGCTGCAAATGGGCATTGTTGACCCTCTTTTCCACTTACAGTAGCTGTGCATTTCTCACCCTCGTCTTATACTCGGGTCAATAAGTTTTTCCCATTTTTTTTGTGGTAAATTAGGGCCTCGACTTATACTCGGAACGACTTATACTCGAGTATATACGGTACATAATGGAGTACAAAACCTTTAAATAAGCACTTCATCAGCGAACATTCAGAATCAAAGTCTAATTACAACAAGAAAAAAACAGGATTTTTACATATTATGTTAAAAAATATATTGATATATTAGTAAATATGTACCTAATAACATTGATATATATATATATATATATGTATTGAAGACTGGCCACATTTGTATTTGTAGACAACATTGCTCATTATCATTACATAGAATTTTATTTTTATTAATAATTTCTAGCCTTCTAGTTTTCTACCATGTTATGTTACCCATTACAGATCAGGGAAGATAAAGTGCTCACTGAAGATTTATCGTTTAGAAACACTTTAGTTCACAAGTTGCAACAGTCCCTCAACACATTATATAACCAAATATATGTGCTTACTATAGCAAATACTAGTATCATAGAAGAGAATGTTCCAATTCCAACAAAGCTCTACAAAAAAAAAAAAAAAAACACAGTTTGGGATAAAATGTTATTTTTTGCTTGATTTATTGATTTTTATTCTGAAAACTTGTCCAGGACACTCCGAGTAAGTAAGCAGTGCTATTTTTACAGATCGCTATCAGTGTGTTAAATTATGTGAGGTGCTTAATCCTCTAAGACTGTTCTCTTTCATTTAATAACCCAAGCACTTGGAAAGAAGCCGTATGGGTCTGGAAATGCTGAGCAAAAAAAGAAAGAAAAAAAAAATTGACAGTCAACGCCAGACTTGGGATCCTTTAAGAATTTTAACATGTGTTGAGCATTTAACTGAACAAAAGAAATATCCTAGGCCAGAATCACAGTTGCAGGCAGGAACCCAAATCTGAGGAACAGGTCTAAAATCTACGTAAATAAAATCCATATGTGAAGCAATCAGCACAAAAAAAAAAAAACAAAGACCACAATCTCTCAGCTGGAACATCATATTATTCTGACTGAAGCATACCTAACTATTTAGGTATTTTAAATAATGCACACGAAGATTTATATAACATGCCTGGAGACTTATATACTGATGATACATTTTAGGAGACAAAGCTCTTACCACCCTTTAGCTATAGTGTACAGAGTTGCCTACATGAACATACATGATACATATATGTTCGCGCATACAGATATGTTATCATATATTCTTTTTGATTTTACTTTTTTTATGTGTTGACATTTTTTCCTTGGTGTGATACAGAAAACATAAACTATTGAGATCAGCCCTTCCCCTGTAGGATCTTACAGTCTATTATCTTAACCATGGTCATATACGCACGCAAATAGCTGGCTCAGTTTGGACTGGAAGACTATTATTCTACGGTATGTTTTTGGATTGTGGAAAGAAACTGGATTACCAGAAGGAAACCCACACCAACAAAGGGAGAACATACTAACTCCAACCAGATACTGTCCTTGGTGGCAATCAAATCCAGGAATCCGGCATGGCCAGGCTAGAGTACTAACAGCCCATACTAGTTCCCCAAAATATGTCCTAAGAAATAAATGCTCACTTTTAGATTTTTTTGGGGGGTTGTTAAACACCAACAAACATACAAAAGACTATGCTAGAGTGCATTCATTCTGTAAAGTTATACTAGTGTGGCATGAAAATGAACTTGAAACGCTTGCGAATGCTTAAAAACTTGAATTATTTGTATAACTCATGCCAAGTTCCATGTGTGAGGGCTTTAAAAATAAAACTAAGTAAAAATAACAAGATTCTTTTTTTAATTTTGTATCTGGAGAACAAGCAGAGAGGTTGCTACAATATGTTGGATACAGTGATATTTGATAGCTTAATTTTGTTGAATTTTATAGAAAAATAAACTACATGGGTAATATTTCATTTTTTTTTCCCAAAGCCGCTACGCGGCACACGTTTTGTTTTAGAAAGTTTGTTTTGAATTTCAGGCCTATGGATTTGTTAGCTGGCTATTACAGGGCGGTTGTATTTGCAGGTATAGTCTTATAAGATAATTTTTTTTTTATTCTAACCTAAGTGTGTAAAAAAGTGTGCTCTGGTTGCCTGAGCATACATGTTTATTCCTACTGAGGAGGGGGGGGAAAGCATGCTGGTTCTGGCTTATATCAAGGGGACAATAGCAGTCAGCCGAAAATATTCCATTCAGCCGATTGCTATTTTCCCTGTGATCTGTTGGCCAAGGATATCTGCAGCAGTCCAAATCTGGCTGAGGCCATGATGATCTTTGCCCAAACTAGACGGAAACAGTTCGATTCAGTGATGATCATCTCACAGATAAATGTACTATAATATAATGCTTAAATACTTCATTACATATTACATGTAAAATATACTCTGAAAAATGTTACAGCAATATGTATACAATGTATAGCAAGCATGACAGCACACTACACAACATACAAGCCAATGTGGGAACATATAATAGGCATACATAAGTGAGCATGTAAATTGGGCGTGACACGTACTAAGTGGTGTGCACACAGAGAAAATCAGACTGTTCCACATAATACACAGGAATGGTCTAGCCACCCCTTTCAACATGGGCAACACATTCCACCACATGCTTTGTGCCACATGCTTTGTGCTCCAGTGTATCAAGTAAATTAATAAGCTCTGCTAATGAGCACTTAGCATTTCTGAACCTTCCATAGGTGATACATGCCAAGATTGCAAACAATGATCATGATATCTCTGCTATAACCACAAACAGATGTAATTACATATAAGTACATAAATGAACAGGAAACTATGTTACATGTTCTAAATTCTAGAAATGCTGCCCTACAACAAAATTACACTAACCATGCCATCTACTCTGCATTGGTCATACATGATGCCATGCAAGTCCGCACACATAAAGCAGCAGACTGAGCAGCCCTATAATGATCATGCCAGACTGTCAGTTCTAACACTGGCACAGGAGTACTTACCTATGCATGCACTGATCAGACCAATCTACCCCTATAATATATTGTACATAGAGCAGACTATGCTGTACATATAACTAGCATTTCAAACACTCTTGTACTCTCCACAAACACATTTCCCTCTGTACTACAGTGTACATATTAAACATCACCCTTTAGCTTTATGTACACTGCACTGTACCCGTTATACCAGTACGCACAGTGCTTTCATTTTATATTTACTCTCTCTTTTCACACTTACCAAACTCAGTGATAACAACACTTTGCTATACATGCTATAAGTGCATACTGTACATCAGTTATTTGAAAATGTCCAATGCTTGACCATGCTCTTAGCACCTGGGCAGCTCATATTGCACAGGTTCCAAGTATTAGGTACACACTGCACAGTACATATCATTATAATTCCATGCTGCACGCTCCACATCCATTCATCCTACCAACATGTGATACCACGTATTTTCATTTATCCTATCAAACTCATGCTTCCCAATGTGTATGCACGGGTCACACCAAGTGAATGGAACATGCTTCTTCTTACATACATAAGGCTGATCATGTGACACTACAATGCACTATACATATGGAATACATGTCTATTCCCAAACATGCTTGTAACATGCCAATGTTACATTTGCATGCAAAAACATCCAATAGGTAACCTAATATAAACAAATAATCATGATATAAAACACTTATATAGGATATATGTCAACACATGATGGGCAATGATACTGTATTATGACAATATTATGTTACTTTCTTTCTTTTGTACTTTATTTTCTATTTTTGAAATGTTGGAAAATACAAAAACATATTGCAAAAAAAATATTTACAAAAAATCAATGTATACTACTAAACAGGTAAACTGGTCATGACATTTACTAAGCAAACTCATGCTAAGGATGCCAAACTATTCAAACTTTAGTAGTGGAAAGTTGATTTGGCGTAAAGATCCCAACATGCATTCCACTACGTTGAACAAAACATACTGACTCACACTGTACAGCACATGTAACAAACATGCAGATACTTCATTCCAGCAATAACTCAGCGTTAAGTGCTATTTGAACAAGCCTTTGTTGAACTAGGTTTATCCAGCCCATGCTGTAATCGATATAACACATGGAAATACTCCGACAAAAGCAGAGCAATACATAATAAAGGTTATTTAATAAAGCAGCAACTATTATGTGCAAAGTGCTCTAATCGCTGACTACCAATTCGATTTCATTTTGCTGCAGTCAGATTAGTGAAAGACAGATTGTGATTGGTTACGATAGGATGCTGCGCTTTGCTTGACGCTCAGTTTGTCTTATTAAACATAAGCACCAAAGAGTTCTGGCAAACTAACTAGTACATAAAATGTTGGCATGTATCGGATGTTTACTAGACAAATGAGCTCATATGTGGTTAGGGACCTCACATGTGCTGGGTACGTTATTTATATCTGTGCAAATATATACGCAGACGCAATGCATTCGCTAACTGTTTCATCTTTGAATCAGCATATTTCACTCAGTAACAACCTACATTCATACTTCATTCACTCAAGGAAAATATTAAAATGAAATGGTCATAATAACTTTCCCAGCATACTATATAACTTACTTCCTGCATCGACTGGGAAAAAACAATATCACGTTGTTTGGAAAACTTGAACCATGCAATGGCTTTGGAAATAAATACTACACAGCACAACCATGCTGGGAATGTCAGTCTGTTTAGAACAGTTAATTGTTTGACAAAATGTATGTATAAAAAGCATTCCAAGCAACAGCATGCATTGAAATGTCATAGCGGCTAAATACTACATAATATGCATTGTGAATGCCAACTAGTGCCACATAACATGCACCAAGCATGCCAACCCATATGTGCTTCCCTTGCCAGCCAAAACAGCATCATGTGCACCAGTAATATAAATAGGCTGTAGAAACGCATTTACTATTAAGAAGGCTTACACCCTTATATCAAAAACAGATCTTTATAAGATACAAAGATTCAGGTTTGTGTTAAGACGCTTTTACTTTTGTTCTGAGGCTCTGCGGCTGTGTTAAATTCACAATACAAAACGCCTGTTCCTTGAGAGACAGCCTACGATCATCAAATGCACTTGTAGCTCATAATGATCCTGAGCATTAGGGGAAAGCTCAGGTCCCTGGAGTTTCCTGCAGCAGCAGCATCTGGATCAGCTCAGGAAAGCAGACACACTAAAACACAAGCCAGCATCTCACATACACACAACCCACCGCCACTCATGATGTCTAATGAAGCAGGAGAAACAGCAGAAGTATGTTGCTGGGCATGGGGCACTCAGAAAAGTTCTGTTTACAAACAAAAGCTGACAAACACAAAATAGGTTTCCATACTCTATGACAGCCTTTCTCAACTGGGGTTCCTCCACAGGTTTTGAGGGATTTCACAATCAATTAGTAATTTATAGACATGTAATTACTGACACCAATGGTCTGTTTAGCTTAATGTAAGGGGAGATTCTTCCCACTGACCACCAGTGTAAGGAGCACTCTTCCCACTGACCACCAATTTAAGGAGCACTCTTCCCACTGACCACCAATTTAAGGAGCACTCTTCCCACTGACCACCAATTTAAGGAGCACTCTTCCCACTGACCACCAATTTAAGGAGCACTCTTCCCACTGACCACCAATTTAAGGAGCACTCTTCCCACTGACCACCAATTTAAGGAGCACTCTTCCCACTGACCACCAATTTAATGAGCACTCTTCCCACTAGCCACAAATTTAAGGAGCATTCTTCCCACTGACCACCAATGTATGGAGAATTCTTCCCACTGATCACCAACGTAAGGAGCACTCTTCCTACTGACCACCAATTTAAAGAGCACTCTTCCTACTGACCGCCAATTTAAGGAGCACTCTTCCCACTGACCCCCAATGTAAGGAGAATTCTTCCTACTAACCACCAATGTAAGGAGAATTCTTCCTACTGACCACCAACGTAAGGAGCACTCTTCCCACTGACCACCAATTTAAGGAGCACTCTTCCTACTGACCACCAATTTAAGGAGCACTCTTCCCACTGACCACCAATGTAAGAAGAATTCTTCCTACTGACCACCAATATAAGGAGAATTCTTCCTACTAACCACCAATGTAAGGAGAATTCTTCCTACTGACCACCAACGTAAGGAGCACTCTTCCCACTGACCACCAATTTAAGGAGCACTCTTCCTACTGACCACCAATGCAAGGAGCGCTCTTCCCACTGGCCACCATAGTAAGGAACACTTTTTCTACTGACCACCAACATAAGGAACACTCTTCCTACTGACCACCAAAAAAGCGCACTCTTCCTACTGACCACCAATTTAAGGGGTACACTTCCCACTGACCCCCAATGTAAGGAGTGCTCTTCCCACTAATCACCATAGTAAGGGTCACTCTTCCTACTGACCACCAACATAAGGTGCACTCTTCCTCCTGATAACCAATTTAAGGGGCACTCTTCCCACTGACCACCAATATAAGGAGAATTCTTCCTACTGACTGCCAATGTAAGGAGCCCTCTTCCCACTGACTACCAAGGTAAGGAGCATTCTTCCTACTGACCACCAATGTATGGAGCACTCTTCCTACTGACCACCAACGTACGGAGCACTCTTCCTACTGACCACCAACATACGGGGCACTCTTCCTACTGACCAGTAATGTAAGAAGCACTCTTCCTACTGACCACCAACGTACGGAGCACTCTTCCTACTGACCACCAACGTACGGGGCACTCTTCCTACTGACCACTAACGTAAGGAGCACTCTTCCTACTGACCA
Organism: Lithobates clamitans; assembly: GCA_037952925.1. NCBI lineage: Eukaryota > Metazoa > Chordata > Amphibia > Anura > Ranidae > Lithobates > Lithobates clamitans. Next base: position 5,158,584 of record JBBGZY010000374.1, read on the forward strand.
ATAACGTAAGAAGCACTCTTCCTACTGTCCAACATAAGGAGCATTTTTCACATTGACCAACAATATAAGGAGCACTCTTCCAAAAGGACCACCAATGAAAGGAGCACTCTTCTTACTCTTCCCACTCAGCAACACTGTAACATTACGAGCACTCTTCCTACTGACCACTAACATAAAAAGGTTTCTTCTCACTTATCACCGATGTAAAAAGCACTCTTCCAAATGACCACCAATATAAGTAACACTCTTTCTACTGACCACCAATGTAAGAAGCACTCTTCCCACTAATCACTAATGTAAGTGTTCCTTCACATGTTGTTAGGGATTCCTCGATCAATGAGCAACTTCTACCCCCCAGATATGTAATCACTGACACCAATGATCTTTTTAGCTAAATGTTAGGGGAGATTCTTCCCACTGACCACCAACATAAAGCACACTCTTCCCACTGACCACCAATATAAGGAATTCTCTTCCCACTTACCAATAATGTAAGGGGAACTTTTCCCACTGGCCACCAGTATAGGGAGCATTCATTCCACTGTCCACTAATGTAGTGGGAATTCTTCCCACTAACCGCCAATATAAGGAGCATTCATTTCACTGACCACTAATGTAAGGGGAACTCTTCTCACTGACCACAAATATAACGTGCACTCTTCCCACTGACCACTAAGTTAGGGGGAACTCTTCCCACTGACCACCAATAAAAGGGGCATTCATTCCACTGACCATTATTGTAAGGAACACTCTTGCTACTGACTAACAATGTAAGGAGCAATGTTCCCACTGAGGACCAATTTAAGGAGCCCTCTTTATGCTGACCACTACTGCAAGCAGGACTGTTCCAACTAACCATCACACTAACGTAGTATGTGTTGTAGATATAGAAATTACTGTTATGGGTTTCCTGAGCCTGGAAAGTTTTTTCAAGCGTTCCACCTTGTTAAAAAGGTTTGAGAAAGGCTGTGAATTTACACAGACACCATCAGAGTTGAAGATCAGTCAGGGTTAATAATATCTGTTGCTGGTTTGTTCCCTACATCTAGCCATTGAGAGTTCCCCCCACCGCAGTCATCATGAAAACAGCACAGCTGGCTGGTAATACAAACTTAGCCCACACACAGTTAATTACTTACCAGGCAATCACATCCAGGACTGCCACACATTGTGACCCAACTCCTAGACTGACTGACCACAACCTGCTACTGATCATCTGGATGGTAGGTACCTTCCATCCATAGGACAGAGTTACCTGTAGAAGTTTGATGCCCTCCACCTTCCCCATGAAATAAAGAAAGCCTTCTTACCTGGGATTACTCTTGTTCCAGTAGACTGCATACCGATCTGAGATGACTTTGCTGGGATCATCTGTCCATACACAGACCCAAATCAGGGCCCCCAGGAGCAGTGGGACCAGGGGCCCCATACTCGGGGTCCAAGTTGTGTGCTCCACTCACACCGGACCCCCTGGTCCCATGGCCGGTCGGTGTGGTGGAGAAGTGATGAAGAAGTGTGGAGCAGGAGGTGGAAGGAAGGGAAGGTTGGAGGAGAAAGGTGGAGGTGTGGTCCTTGTCAGTGTCCCAGTGGTCGGGCAGCCCTCAGCTCCATGCCATGGGGTGGGGAGGTGTAGGTGCCAGGATCCCGCTCACTATCGCTGTATATCAGCCCAGGGCTCCAGCTCAGCTCAGTCTCTGTACCCGCTCTCATGGTCCAGAGCCCAGGAGGTGACAACTCCTGAGCCCGGGCTACAGGACCAGTCAGGACATCCTGGAGGGAGGAAGGGGAGACCACAGATCCCGGGCCACACGTACAGTCCGCACAACAGGTAGGAAGAACACAATTCACACACAACTACTACAAGCCACGGACAACTAGCGCTGCCACCACGGACACACAACCCCACTAGAGCAACTGCCAAGTCCTTGTCTCCTCACTCCATCTACACACCGAACATTCCCCCCCCCTCCTCCTTCTCCGGCCAGCCCTCCACACTCCTCCCTTACCAGGCACTATCACTCCCTTCTCATTCTCTGCCTCAATGTCAACGGCGCGAGGGGAGCTGGTTCAGAGGCCTCGCGCCATCTACTGGATGTGTGCAGTACTACCGCCTCTGCTGTGCCTCAGACCCTGCAGGCCTTCTTCTACAGAACTTCACCCTAGTCAGAAAGAAAAGAAATGTTTCTATATGGCAACCTACAAACAGAGCATTGCAGGATTTTTTTTCCTTCCTTCCTGTACCTTTTTTTTTCCCCGCACGGGATTATAGACTGCCTTAAGTGGTTGTAAACCTCTGATTTTCACTTTTACCTATAGGTAAGCCTATAATAAGGCTTACCTATAGGTAGTGGAAATACCTACAGGTATATCTCCTCAACTTCTCCGTGCCATTTCTTCACTCGCGAGTGCCATGACTGACGGCTCCCGCGTGAAAGCGCAGTAGTGACATCACCAGCCAGTCACAGAGCCGCAGTCCGCGGCCCCGGAAGGGAGAGGGGCGAAGATGGATAAGTGACACAGGTAAGTGACACATAATGATAAAAAGTAAAAGTGAAGCGCTATACTTTTACTTTTTATACTTGTTGCTTTGGTCTATAGCTGTGTTGGCTGCTATTTACACTTTTCTACACAGCGCTGTCATTTTCTTTCTTTTTTGTATACTAAAGTGACACATAATGGGCATTGCTTTTACTTTGCAGGTGAACAAAGAGGAAGTAAAACCCAAGCTGTGTAGCTTTAGAGCAGAAGTAAAGTCCGCTATATATATATACCCAGGTATATAACTCAGGTGGGTTATGACATAATGTACTAGTATGCACAGCAGTGGAGGCTGGTGGTTTTTTTTTTGGGGGGGTGGCAAACAATCTCCCCCCCCCCGGGCAGCCCACAGCGGCACTACCACCCAGCCCCCCCGCCCGCTGTCTGCAGGTTGGTCGGCACTTACCTTATCTAGGTGGCGGCTGCAGGAAGTGGCTTCAGTGTCCTCTGCTCCAGCACGGTGGACCCGATCTAAGTGGTAGGCTGCGTGCAGCGGCTCCTGTGTTCTTTGCTCCAGCACGGCGGACCCAAACTAGGTGGCGGCTGCGGGCAGTGGCTCCAGTGTCCTCATCTCCAGCAGGGCGAACCTGATCTAGGTGGCGGGCTGCGGGCAGTGGCTCTGGTGTCCTCATCTCCAGCAGGGTGAACCCGATCTAGGTGGCGGGCTGCGGGCAGTGGCTCTGGTGTCCTCATCTCCAGCAGGGTGAACCCGATCTAGGTGGCGGCTGTGGGCAATGGCTCCGTTGTGTCCTCTGCTCCAGCATGGCGGACCCGATCTAGATGGTGGGCAGAGGGCTGCAGGCAGTGGCTCCGGTGTCCTCTGCTCCAGCACGGCGGACCAGATCTAGGTGGCAGGCTGCGTGCAGCGGCTCCGGTGCTCCTTGCTCCAGCATGACGGACCCGATTTAGGTTGTGGCTGCGGGCAGTGGTTCCTGTATCCTCATTTCCAGCACAGCGGACCCGATCTAGGTGGTGGGCTGCGGGCAGTGGCTCTGGTGTCCTCATCTCCAGCATGGCAGACCCGATCTAGGTGGTGGACAGTGGCTCCGGTGTCTTCATTTCCAGCATGGTGGACTCGATCTAGGTGGCGGGCAGTGGCTCCAGTGTCCTCATCTCCAGCACAGCGGACCCATTCTAGGTGGCGGGCTGCAGGCAGTGGCTCTGGTGTCCTCATCTCCAGCAGGGTGAACCCGATCTAGGTGGCGGACTGTGGGTAGTGGCTCCGTTGTGTCCTCTGCTCCAGCATGGCGGACCCGATCTAGGTGGTGGGCAGAGGGCTGCAGGCAGTGGCTCCGGTGTCCTCTGCTCCAGCACGGCGGACCAGATCTAGGTGGCAGGCTGCGTGTAGCGGCTCCGGTGTTCCGTGCTCCAGCATGACAGACCCGATCTAGGTGGTGGCTGCGGGCAGTGGCTCCTGGGTCCCCATCTCCAGCACAGTGGACCCGATCTAGGTGGTGGACAGTGGCTCCGGTGTCTTCATTTCCAGCACGGTGGATTCCTATAGACCAGGTAAGGCGTGACAGCATCCACATCCATGGAGTTCCATACGGAATAGTGATCATCCGAATCCCAGAGAAGAAGGTATGTTACTTCATCCACCCGACAGAGTATATCATAGGAAGAAGAAATAAAAAGGCCTCCACATAGAGCAGATAACTCCGGTATAAAAGATTTATTGGAGTAAAATACTTAAAAAATGTACAACAGCATCGCTCATGAAGTGTACAAACCGTGATCACAAATAAAGATAAAAAAAGATTAAAAAAGCGTTGTATATCGAGCCTGGCAGTGCTACATAGCCTGCCAGGCTCGATATACCACGCTTTTTTATCTTTATTTGTGATCACGGTTTGTACACTTCATGAGCGATGCTGTTGTACATTTTTTAAGTATTTTACTCCAATAAATCTAAATATACCCGAGTTATCTGCTCTATGTGGAGGCCTTTTTATTTCTTCTTCCTATGATATACTCTGTCGGGTGGATGAAGTAACATACCTTCTTCTCTGGGATTCGAATGATCACTATTCCGTATGGAACTCCATGGATGTGGATGCTGTCACGCCTTACCTTGTCTATAGGAATCCTGGTTAGAAGATCCATCGTGAGGTATTATTCCATGCTTGACGGACTCGCCACCGCTGGTGTGTGGGTCCACACCCTGGGGTAAGAGTATTCATTGCCTTTCTTTATTATCCGATACACATCTGTCATTATCATGTGTGAAGTTATCGTATGTTTACCATCTGAGCCTTGAAGGAGGATTACATCATGCTATTTCCTATATAGACTGCACTGACCTATTGTCATTTCTTATATGAACTATACAAGAGTTTCATGATAAGTAGACTTATTGAGGAGACTTGTCTTGATTAGACTATTATTTCAGGTGTGGTCACTGGATGGACATTGATGTATTTGTTTATATATGTGACTATGATTGGTCCATATGAGATCCCTTTCTCCTTTTTTGTTGTTGATGTACACATTTTAATATATTCACATATATTTTATCCACAAACACATTTAGTGAATAGTCTTCCCTAGAAGGTGTTTTTTTGGGGTAGAATTATTCTCTTAGCGCTGCATTTTTATTTTTTTCACTGTTTCACAATCTTTATCATTGTTGATGCTGGCTGCTATTATTTTGTTTTTTTTCATTGGTAGCGCAACTTTGTTCTATTTCTAGTATTTCACAAACTGCTGATCTACTAGGATTTTCACACACAACCATCTCTAGGGTTTACTGAGAATGGTTCCGAAAAAGAGAAAATATCCAGTGAGCGGCAGTTGTGTGGACAAAAATGCCTTGTTCATGTCAGAGGTCAGAGGAGAATGGGCAGACTGTTTTGAGATGACAGAAAGGCAACAGTAACTTAAATAACCACTCGTTACAACCAAGGTATGTAGAATACCATCTCTGAAGGCACTACACATACCTTGAAGCAGATGGGCTACAGCAGCAGAAGACCACATGGGTGCCACTCCTGTCAGCTAAGAACAGGAAACTGAGGCTACAATTCACACAGGCTTTTCCAATAGAAGATTGGAAAAACGTTGCCTGGTCTGATAAATCTCGATTTCAGCTGCAACACTCAGTTGGTAGGGTCAGAATTTGGCATAAACAACATGAAAGCATGGATCCACGTGTAATGGTATGGGGGAAATTCTCTTGGCACACTTTGGGCCCCTTAGTACCAACTGAGCATCGTTTAAACACCACAGCCTACCTGAGCATTGTGGCTGACCATGTCCATTCCTTTAGGACTACAGTGTACCCATTTTCTGATAGGTACTTCCAGCAGGATAATGTACCATGTCACAAAGCTCAAATCATCTCACCACTGGTTTCTTTAACATGACGAGTTCACTGTACTCCAATGACCTCCACAGTCACCAGATCTCAATCCAATACAGACCCTTTGGGATGTGGTGGAATGGGAGATTTGCATCATGGATGTGCAGCTAAAAAAATCTGCAGCAACTGTGTGATGCTATCATGTCAATGTGGACCAAAATCTCTGAGGACTGCTTCCAACACTTTGTTGAATCTATGCCACGAAGAATTAAGGCAGTCTTGAAGGCAAGAGGGGCTCCAACCCCATACTAGCAAGGTGTACCTAATAAAGTGGCCAGTAAGTGCACATATCTAATGACGACTGACTAGGGCACTCCCAGAACATTGCTTAGTACACACGATAACAAAATCAGCCGAAAAATACCGCTTTTGAATCGATCATATGATAATCTGATAGTTAGTACATGGCTTTCGAGAGCCGACCACAACAGTTCATGCAAAATTATCCGAAGGGACAAACACAAAAAATGTTCTCATGCGATACCAGAACGAACGATATTCGTTTAATCAGCACAGTATTATGCCCCGTACACACGGTCGGACATTGATCGGACATTCCGACAACAACATTTTTTCCAACGGATGTTGGCTCAAACTTGTCTTGCATACACACGGTCACACAAAGTTGTCGGAAAATCCGATCGTTCTGAACGTGGTGCCGTAAAACACGTACGTCGGTACTATACACGGGGCAGTAGCCAATAGCTTTCATCTCTTTATTTATTCTGAGCATGCGTGGCACTTTGTGTGTCGGATTTGCGTACACACGGTCGGAATTTCCGACAACGGATTTTGTTCTCGGAAAAGCGGAGTTCCACTGAAAAAAAAATAAATAAAAGTCAGCAGCTACAAAAAGTGTACTTGCTGACTTTTAATAATCGGACACTCACCCTTCCCACGGTCCAGCAATGCGGGCATATGAAGCCCCGCACCTCTCCCCCTCCTCTCCACGGCGCAAGCATTCTTACTGTGGGCACCCGGCTGTGGCTTCACAGCCGGGCATGCACTGCACATGTGAGAGCCGTGCTGCACGCTGTGAATGGCCGGGCGATCTTCTGGGACCTGTGACATGTCCCAGAAGATTGCAGGAAGGGAGGGGGGGAGAGGTGATCTTCCTTCCGGTGCCGCAGAGCTCCGGGAGGAAGTGGGAGCTGGATGCCTCTAAAAAGAGGGTATCCCCCCCAAAAAATTACATACCAAAGCGGAAGTTTCATTTTTGGGTGGAACTCCACTTTAAAAACCCTTTCACGCCTAAGCCCATTTCTGACATTTGTTGCTTACAAGTAAAAATCTGTGTTTTTTGCTACAAAATTACTTAGAACCCCCAAACATTATATTATATATATATATATATATATATATATATATATATATATATATATATATATATTTTAGCAGAGGCCCTAGAGAATAAAATGGTGCTCATTGCACTATTTTATGTCACATGGTATTTGCACAGCGGTCTTTCAAATGCACTTTTTTGGGAAAAAAAGAAATTTTCATGAATAAAAAAAAAAACTAAAAATCTCCATAGGCGACGCTTTAAAAGTTTTTAATGGTTACCAGATTAGAGTTACAGAGGAGGTCTTGTGCTAGAATTATTGCTCTCACGCTAATGATCGCGGCGATACCTCACATGTGTGATTTGAACACCTTTTACATATGCGTGCACGACTTCCATATGTGTTTTCTTTGCTGCTCAAGCTCGCGGGGACGGGGGCACTTAAAAAAAATATTTTTTAAATTTTTTTTACATTGTCACTTTGAAAAAAAAAAAAATCTGATCACTTTTATCGCTGTCACAAGGAATGTAAACATCCCTTGTGACAGTAATAGGCGGTGACAGGTACTCTTTATGGAGGGAGCAGGGGTCTAAAGGACCCCAAATCCCTCCTTTGCACTTCAACGTATTCAGATCGGCAAAAAACTGCGATTCTGAATACTGTAGTCTTTTTTAAATCGGCGCCATGTTTACATAGAAGACTGTAACACGGCCGTTTCCGGCTTTGTTTCAGTTTTACTCTAGTCAGTGGAAGTGCCGGATCGGGGATCGGGTCTCCCCGTGGGACGGGAGGCCGGGAGAGAGCGGCGGAAGGCGACAGGGGGGGGGGGACATCCCCTCCAGTTCGTTTGGGATAACGACCGAGCAGCTTTTAGCCGCATCGGTTGTTATCCCTAAAGTGCCGACCACCGGCTCTAAACAACGATATCGGGGTGATGCTTGCAGCTGCAGGCATCATCCCGGTATAACCGCTGAAAGCTGAGGACGCCTATGTGCATACGGTCGGCGCTAAGAGGTTAATGCACGTTTAGCCACGCCAGCTTTTAGCAGCATTTCTCTGCCTCTATTCAAAACCAACAGTTGGCTATGAGAGCCCATTGATTTGAATAGAAGTCGTACCAGAAGTTGCAGCATGATGATCCAACTTGCAGTGCGGCTTGTGCGGTGCAGATCTTGAAGGGGAACCCTCGCCAAAAAAAAAAAAAAAACTGGCATGGGGTTCCCCCCCAAGACCATACCAGACTGAAGGGGAACAAAAAAATCAATAACAGACCCTTATCTGAGCATGCAGCCCGGCAGGTCAGGAAAGGGCCCCCCCCCCCGGACCATACCAGGCCACATGTCTTCAACATGGGGTGTGCATGCTTTGGGGCAGCACCATGTTGATGGGGACAAGGGCCTCTTCCTGACAACCCTGGCCTTTGGTTGTTGGGGTCTGCGGGCAGGGGGCTTATCAGAATCTGGAAGCCCCCTTTAACAGGGGGGCCCCCAGATCCCGGCCCCCCACCCTATGTGAATAAGTATGGGGTACATTGTACCCCTACCCATTCACCCAAAAAAGGTGTCAAAAATAGTAAAACAGTACACAGGTTTTTGACAGAGTAATTTATTGAAGCAGCTCCGGTTTCTCTTCTCCTTCTGAATTCTTCTCCCTCCGGCGATGTCTTCATCCTCTGGTTCTTCACCCTCCACTGATGTCTTCTTCCGCTGCCGGTTCTCCTGTCTCCACTGTCTTCTCCTTCTGCCGATTCTCCTCTCTCCGCTGTCTGGTATGGTCTTGGGGGGAACCCCACGCCAGTTTTTATTTTTTCATTTTGGTGAGGGTTCCTCTTCAAGATCCTCATTATGATCTGACTTCTGGTGCGACTTCTATTCAAATCAATGGGCTCTCATGACATTTTGACATGTCAAGAAAAAAAACGTTTGACGAGGCTTAACCTCCCTGGCGATATTCCCGAGTGTGGCTCGGGGTCAATTTTTAATTACCAAAAGCGGTAACCCCGAGCCACACTCGGGATGGCATCGCAGGATCCGGGCAAAGTTACTTACCTTGTCCCCAGGATCCTGCGATGTCTCCCCGTTGTGTGTACGGGCTGAAACCTCCGCTCAATCTATCACAGTGCTGGGCTCCGTTCCCTGCAAGCGTTGCGATGCACGGGGGCGGAGCGCGGCGCCAAATTCAAAAAGTGAAAAAACATAACACATACAGTACACGGTAATCTTACAGATTACATTACTGTATCAAATTATTTCACATCCCTTTTGTCCCCAGTGCTTTGGCCCATGCCCTGCATGCAGTTTTATATTATATATACTGTTCTTACTGCCTGGAAACTGGAGATTGTCCATAGCAACCAAAAAGTGTCCCTTTATGTCAAAAGTGGTTTTAGACCAGCTAGAAAACAGCGATAATAAATTAGAATCACTTGCAGAATTGAGCGATAGTGATTTGTGGGGAGATCAGTCATCAAACACTGAAAGTGACGACAGCGACAATTCTGCAACTGAACAAATTTCTGTGTTTTTGATTTGATTACATTATTGAATAAATGTTATTATTATTATTATTATATTATTATTATTTGTTATAATTATTTATAGTTATTAATTATATTATAATTTATGATTTTGTGTTTCAAACATTATCATAACCGGGATGTCTATTAGACTCTTGTTTGGACAGATTTAAATGAGTTATTTCTAAGAATTACAGGCCTACAATATAGAACGCCAATTTTCCATGCAAAAAAATTGTACTGCTTTCAGCATCAGAAATCTGACATAATCATACCACCAGGGAGGTAACGCCGGTTCTCAGAGCACGCTGGCCCTGGGTTTTTTTGGGGGTTTTTTTGCAGCTTGAAAATGCCTATGCCACTTACAGCTCCTAAAAGCCTGTGTGCATGGACACATAGAATAACATGAAGAGGTGTTTTTAAGTTGCAAAAAAAAGTCTGACGCTGCTAAAAGCAGCTGTAAAAACACCCCGTGTGCATGAGGCCTAAGGGGTGTCTGTAGATGAAAACAAACTGCAGCTTTGACTTGAATAATGCCCTTGCTATAGGTGTAGCGTACCGCATGAAACCTGACCTGAAAGCTCTCAGGATGTTACTAGGATGTTGCTAAGAGAGGCCCAGCTCTTACTGCTAATCTTCACCATCACAGGAGTAATGATTAGCTCAGAGCTACTGAATCACGGGAGAGAAAGAGCATGTGAGGGGGTTTGAATCAAAAGAAAAGCTCACTCCTGTGATGGTGAAAGTGACAGTAATAGCTGGGCATCACTTAGCAACATCCTGTGAGTTTTTCAGTCAGGCTTCAGGAGGTACATAAATGGCCTACACCTATAGCAAGGGAATTATTTTAGTCAAAGTTGCTTGGTTTTTTTTTATCCCCCGACACCCGTTATCTGCATTTTTTTGGTTATGGTGAACTATGCCTCTAAAGTGGAACTAAATTTAAAAACTAAAAAATTGCGAACAGGCAAGGTCTTTATTTCAGTGGAGACATGTAATGTAAGTACCGCTACATATTTCACAATCCTCTGCAGAATGTGCACATGCACGGGAGTAAGGTCATCCTGCACCAGCAAATCAAAACGGGCTCTTCGCCCAAGGAAGATGCCGGCAAGGGATATATGCTTTATTATTATTATTGTTATTATTATTATAATACAGAATTTAAATAGCGCTAACAGTTTGTGCAGCATTTTACAACATGGGGGCACAGGGTACAGATACAATACAATTCAATAGAGGAGGAATCAGGGGCGTGTCCTGACCATGGAGGAGTGAGGTTGTGTCTTGCCTCAGCTCCGCTCCACCGCCGCACTAATCAGCAAAAAACGGGGGGTAAATCGCCGCTACAGACTCCCCACATGTCACAGAGGCTCAGGCAACCTACACAGCCGGCAAGGACTGATAGTTCCAGACAGGGACAGCTGGATTTCTACTTCACGGGGACCCGAGGACAAGGCCGCGAACCATCCAAGATGGCGCCGCCCGGGAAGGCCCAGAAGGCGAGCAAATCCTCCCAGCCAGCTGCAGCCACAACACGGGCACTGAAGGGAACAAACTCCCCAGCATCTCCGGTTCCATCTCCAGGGTCGGTGAGTGATTCTGCCCCCTGTGCTTCCCCAGCTTCTCTAGGAGGCCGCTCTGAGATCTCTGATTATCTCAGTGATGAGGACATTCGGCGCCATATTATGTCCCTGCCTACCAAAGAGGACTTAGAGCGCTTCACAAACAGAGTGGAGAAAGCCTTCACTGAAGACATAGCCCAATTGAAAACTGACACCACTCACCTGGGTAACAGAATAGAATCTATTGAAGAAAAACTGGAGGAGGCTCTCCCCACTATTGCTCTACTGCAATCACAATGCCAAATGCAAAGCCAACAGATTGAAAGCTTGCTTTGCCAGCTGGATGACGCTGAAAATCGCAGCAGGAGAGCCAACATAAGGATCAGAGGCCTGCCTGAAGCCACAGCTTCAAGGGATATTATCCCCACACTGACAGACATCTTCAGGGATATACTAGGCCTACCTGCAACTACACCGATAGAAATTGACAGAGCACATAGAGCCCTGAGACCTCCATCCCAAGACATGGACAATCCTAGGGACATAATTTGCAAACTTCACAAGTATAATCTGAAAGACCGCATTATGCAAAAAATGCGTGGTAAACCATTCTATGATTTTGACGGCGCGCACTTATTTTTCTACCAAGATATCTCTAGACGCACCCTCATGCAACGCAGGGCCCTGCGTCCACTCCTGAATGCCGTTCAAGAGGCGGGTCTGCCGTACCGCTGGGGCTTCCCTTTCTTCTTACAAGTGACAAAAAATAGACGCCAAGCCACACTGCGCAATAAGGATGACCTACCGAACTTCCTTTCCACTCTTGACCTGGCTCCAGTGGACTTTCCAGATTGGAGAAGCACATTTAATGCTCCCGGGACTCAAACCTCATCTCAATGGTCAACAGTCTCCCGCAAGAACCGCAGAAGAGACAGACAGCACCAGAATCAAGACACTGAAATAAGACCCTCCACCACAAGAGATTAACACCGCAGTCCTCATGTGACACCTTGATAGATATGGATGGCTTATACAATTCATACGCAGCCCATGGGTGATACCCTGAGGACTATGGGTGAACTACTAAAAAGGTCCACACTCACACTCCGGGACTTTGCTCCCCTTTTTTCTTTTTCCCCAATTGGATATGCAAAGCAAGATACCCTCGAGCAAATCCTCAGATTATCTACGATCACTAGCTACAATCAATAAAAGAGGGACACTCGCTGACAAAGCCCAAGAACCAGATGACCTCATGCGAAAACCACCTTCCTGATCTTATTGTCTCACCCATTTTTACTTAGGCCCCATACAATGCCAGGCTGCATACGCCCCCCTAGAATGACTCCCCCCTGTTTAATACTATGTTCTACTGATGCGGTGGACGGAGACGGCACCCCATGTCTCCCCCCGTGTTTAGGTTCATGTTTCCCCACGTAGGCCACCCCTTGTTGGGTATTGTCCCTAGTTGGGACATTAGTCTAAGGTCTGAGGCCTCCCCTGCTATTAGGGCAGACCTCACACCTCACAAGCAGAACCTCTGCTCATTATCACTGTTACTCATAAGTTGTACTGTTTTGTATGTTTTAACAATACTCTCTTTGTGCTTTTTTTTCCTCTACCTTCCTGACCTCTCCCACCCCCTCCCTACCCCACCCCTTTTTTCACAGGAGCGATACTTCACTAGGGGCTCCGTGCCGGACGGGCTCGACCGCGTGACATGCGTCCAACCACCTGACCCATCATGTCTACATTAAAGGTAATATCCTATAACATAAGAGGCATATGCTCCCCTGGGAAGAGAAGCAAATTATGGTGGGAACTCAAAAAACTGAAGGCACAAATAGTTTTTCTACAAGAAACCCATTTTACCCATCTCTCCTTACCTAGACTTCCGACCCATTTATATAACCAATGGTTTCACAGCACTTCCCCAACCGCCAAATCTAAGGGAACTTCAATAGCGATCCACAAAACATGCCCCTTTCAACTTTCAAACAGCAAAATAGACCCATTAGGTCGATACGTTTTCCTGAAAGGCACCATAGCAGAACGTAAATACACGTTCGCCTCGATATACGCCCCCAACTCAAATCAAATTTCCTTCATAGACAAGGCTCTTGAACTCCTGACAGAGTTTAAGGAGGGATTTGTAGTCCTTGGAGGAGACTTTAACGTCAGCCCAGACCCTTCCATTGACACCTCCAACTCTAGTCACACCCACTCTTACGCCTTTCTTAAACATTTTCGTAAGTCCTTTCAATCACACATGCTCGTTGATGGCTGGAGGGCCCTACACCCTGCGGAGAGGGACTTCAGCTATTATTCGGCAATACACAATGTCTATACCCGAATAGATCAAATATATGTTGATCGGCGGGCACTGGAGCTCCTACAGTCAGCATCCATCGGGAACATCACCATATCGGATCATGCACCGGTAGGTGTGACTCTTAAGCTACCATCCGGCTCTCGTGGGGCATGGACGTGGAGATTAAATGAAAACTTGCTGGATGATGCGGCTGTGGGGGCTGGAGTGTCGGAAGCCATCACAAATTATTTTAGAGAGAATATCACTAATGATCTGAAAGAAAGCACAGTATGGGAAGGTCATAAGGCTGTAATAAGAGGAGAGTTAATATCTTTAGGGGCCAAACTCAAAAAGATGCTCCAAGCTGACTTCACAAGAGTACTGACTGCCCTTCAAGAAGCAGAACTAAAACATAAACAAAATGAGAGCCCTGAGGCATTACAGAGGTTGACTGAACTACGAAACTTGTTGTCACGTCTACTAGATAGACAGACTCGAAAACAAGCCAGACGCCTATCACACAAATATTATGAACATGGCAATAAATGTGGGCGCATGCTCACTAGAGCTCTTCGTAAGAAACAAGCCCAGACTTGTGTCCACAGGTTGCGCTCCCCAAATGGAGATGTTTCGGTCCAATCTTCTGGAATTGCCGCAGGGTTCCAAGAATACTATACTCAACTTTACAATTTGACCACTGATCACCCTTTAGATGCTCAGGCAAATAGAATTACAGCCATACGAGACTACCTGGCTTCAGCCGGTGTTCCACCCCTAAACGAAAATCAATGTACTGAACTAGAACTACCAATATCACCAGAAGAGATAGAGTTAACAGTGAAATCCCTACCCAAAGGCAAAAGCCCAGGCCCAGACGGCTTTACAGGGACATATTATAAAATGTTCCTACATCTTTTAAGCCCCCACATGTGCAGATATTTCAATTCCATTGCAAATGGGAATCCTATCCCCACGGAGGCACTTCTAGCACACATAACAGTGCTACCCAAAGAGGGCAAAGACCCGATGCTACCCCAAAGCTACCGACCCATATCCCTCCTTAATGTTGACATTAAGATTATGGCGAAGGTATTAGCAAACAGACTTGGAAATCTTATACCTAACATAGTCCACCCAGATCAAACAGGGTTCATCAAAGGGAGAGAGGCAAGAGATAACTCAATTAGAGCCATCCAACTCATACATTGGGCGCGCACCCGCCCAAACTTAAAACCTTACGTAATTCTTTCTACTGACGCCGAGAAGGCTTTCGACCGGGTCGATTGGACATTTCTTAAAATGGTATTGGAGACACTAGGACTCAAACCACGCATGCTAGCCTCGATCCTAGCTCTTTATTCCACTCCTTGTGCACAAGTTAAAGTGAACGGAGTACTATCCCCACAGTTCCCGATTCGGAATGGCACGAGACAGGGGTGCCCACTTTCCCCTCTCCTTTTCGCCCTAGTTCTTGAACAGTTGTTATGCACTGTCAGAGCGAACATAAATATAAAGGGCTTGAAGATTGGAACGACTGAACACAAACTGTCTGCCTACGCGGATGATGTTCTATTTCATCTATCGGAGCCCCTGATCTCGTTGCCAAATTTGATGAAGGAACTGAACGAATTCGGATCATTATCAAACTTTAAAATTAATTTCTCTAAATCAGAAATTTTACCTGTTCACTTGCCTCCCTCCCTGAAGAGTAACTTGCAAAATGCATTCCCCTTTGCTTGGGCCAAATCTTCAATTAAATATCTAGGAATACAATTGACAGACAGATATGATACCCTGTACACCACAAATTTCCCCCCACTTCTTAATATAATTAAAAAAGATCTCTCACAATGGACTAAGACTGCTTTCACATGGACAGGACGTGTCAACATAATCAAAATGAATATTTTACCCCGCATCCTTTTTTACTTACAAATGATCCCCATACCCATACCGAACAAATTTTTTTCCCAGATTAATAGTATACTATCGGGTTTTGTATGGAACTCGCAGAAACCTAGAATAGCCTTGAGAGTGCTGAAACGATCCAAATTGGCGGGAGGGCTAGGAATTCCTGACATTTTGCAATACTATAGAGCTATAGTCCTTCAAAGAATCCTCAGTTGGCGCTTCCACACCCAGTCCAAGCTATGGGTCTCCTTGGAAAAATGGCTAGCGGGTAGGAATCTGGCTTATGCGCCATGGCTACCTAGAGAGTACAGGGGATTGTCGGAAGATACTTCCCCGCTGACACTCCATGCACTCTCCACTTGGGACAAATTAAACTCAAATTTAAATTTGTCTCCTCCCATGTCACCACTAGCTCCACTAGGGGGATTTCTCTGGTTCCCACCAGGAGAACAGATGGGCTTTTTCGGCCCTTGGTTGGATGATGGAAATGCCAGCTGTGGGAAACTAATGCATAAAGGCAAATTAATGGACTTTGAATCTTTACAAAAGAGACACGAAGGCTCCAGAATGAACTTCTGGAGATACAGACAGCTCCACCACTTCTTTCAGACAAACGGGAATTCAATTAGAGACCTTTCCACTCTCACAAGCTTTGAAAAAATTTTCATAGAAGAAGACCCAATCCCCCACATGGTCTCCGAAATGTATCGCCTATTAAGTAATACTACTGACAATCTTAGGCCAACTTATATAAGGGCATGGGAAAGGGACTTAAAGATGGATCTTCCCCCAACTCAGCTAACACACCTCTACCATCTAACCCACTCGAGCTCCATAGAATCCAAATCTCAAGAAACTAATTATAAAATTTTATCGCGTTGGTACCGGGTCCCGGCTGACTTAGCTCGCATCTACCCCATGGCATTGGACCTGTGTTGGAGAGGGTGTGGACAAAAGGGTACACTCCTCCACATTTGGTGGGAGTGCCCATTGATACAGCCATACTGGAGTGAAATTAAAAACCTAATAAAAGAGATTTTAGATCTCGACATCCCTATGTCACCTGCACACTTCCTCCTACACATTCCACAAATGCCAATCAGTAAATACAGAAAATGTATATTGCCACATCTCCTAAACGCAGCCAGACGCCTCATCCCGATATACTGGAAACAAACCAAGACCCCATCAAAAACAGACTGGATAAAGAAAGTGAATGACATTAGGGAAGCTGAACACTGGGTAGCGACCTGTAAGGGGAAAGTAGAAAGATTTGAAATCATATGGACCCCCTGGAATGAATACATGACAGAACCTGACCATGAAAACTCCAGCTTAGACATAGCCCTACTAGAGTTAGCAGAACCTTCCCTAAGATCTCGCCTAAATGTCAACAATACCTCATAAAGAATAAGACCCACATTAAATGTTGAGAAGACGTGCGGTGGTCGGGGCCCGTTCGGCGCGGATTCCTGTGACTTCTTCAAACACAAGGTATGCTCCTCTCCTACCTTCCCCACTCTACCCACCTACCTATACCCTCCCCTTACCCCAACTCCTTATCTATACTTTCTCCCCCTTTTTCACCTATTTTCTATCACTAACTATGATTTATAGAATATGCAATTTTTCTATACCCATGGACGGGATACTAACTGTGTAAACACTCTGCAACAGCGAGCAACAAAGCAATAGTGGCCAATCACGGGGGTGTGGGCCCGGCCCCTCTAGGCCCTGTTGGGACGGGGGGGCCATATCTCGCACCCCGGAAGATAGAAGTTGGGGGGGTGCTCGCGCCGGAGTGGCGGCCCGGGGGAGGTTGTTGGAGGCAGAAGGCCCCCCTCTCCCCGGGCTGTCGTCGGGGTGGGCGCTCCATATACCCACTTGAACAACTTGCACCCTGGGTGGGGGAGGACCGTCACCGGATGGGGCTCGCGCCCCGGGGATGTAAGGAATCAATAAGATATCTAAAAGCCACAAAAATTGTGATTTAATATTACTTATGACAGGGTTAGTTGCAAAAGCTTGTATCGCTGTAAACCTTCCTTGGGCCACACTATTAAGGCTTACTCTATGCAATGTATCTGTTTTCACTGAAATGTTCTCAAAATAAAGATTATACAAAAAAAAATAGAGGAGGAATCAGAGGGCCCCACTCGTTAAAGCTTACAATCTAGGAGGGAGGGTCAAGTGATACAAAAGATACGCGCTGATGGAGAAAACTGAAGTACAGTTGTTAAACCTGGTACACACTAACCCCGCGGGTTGCACAAAAGAAAAACTGCCAGCTCCGGTTGGGAGCCGCGGTACTAACCATCCGAGGTTAGTCCAGCGATCTCCCTCGCTGAGCTGTTGGGTTCTGACAGGGGGACAGCCCCCCCCACCAGAACACTCCGATCAGCGCTCTCTGCCATTGGCTTAGTCAGCTGCTTGTTTTTCAGCATGCACGTCCAACAGAAGCCAGCCAAATGACCGGCTTCTGTCGGACAGGCCGTCATACACACGGGCAGAATGTCAGCCAGTATTTTTTCTACCGGCAAATGTCTCCCAACATTCTGCCCGTGTGTACGGGGCTTTAGGTGAAGGCAGGATAGGCTGCTCTGAATTAAAGTGTTTTCAGGGATTGTCTAAAAGCAAACAGAGTAGGAGATAATAGGACAGATTGGGTTAGGGAGTTCCATAGGATGGGAGAGGCTCGGGAAAAGTCCTAGAGGTAAGAATGGGAGGAGGTAACAAGGGAGCTAGATAGCAGGAGATCTTGCAAGGAACGAAGAGAACCATTAGGTTGGTATTTTGAGAAAAGGTTAGTGATGTAGCTGGGAGCAGAGTTGTGGATGGCTTTGTAAGTTGTTGTTAGTATTTTGAACTTAATTTATTGGGTGAGCGGGAGCCAGTGGAGGGATTGACACAGAGGAGTAGCAGACACTGGGCGGTCCACATAGAGATTGACTACAACAAGAGGAAAGGGGGCAGCAGGGCTGAAGATCCAAAAGGAAGGCTGAAGATAACTCAGAGGTGATAGGAAAGTTCTGAGGTAATTGCTGACCCTGACAGGAAAGGATATACAGGCGAAAGGGTACACTCATTGGCCAGCAGTTTTCCCTCCAAAAGATTTGTCACCAATCCAGTGCTCAACTGACTGAAGATCTGCCAGCAGCTGAGGTAAATCCTCCTAGCAACAGCAGGCAGCTGAAATCTGAAAGAACCAACAGAGTAGCCCCAGAGAGACATGTACACTGTCACTGTAGCCCTCTATTAGGCCACTTTCATACTGAGGCGCTTTTCATGCGTTTTTGCACTAAAAATAGTGACTGTAAAGCGCCTCTCAAGCCACCCCAGTGTGAAAGCCCGAGTGCTTTCACACTGGGGCAGTGCGCTTGCAGGACGGGAAAAAAAGTCCTGCAAGCAGCAACTTTGGGGCTGTGTGGGAGCGGTGTATACACCTCTCCCAAAACGCCCTGTCCATTGAAATCCCTTTGCAGGCACTTCGGCAGCAGTGTTTTTTGGGTGCTTTTAACCCCTTGTTAACTCCTTCTAAAGCGGCGCTTTATCCCTTCTGTTAACCCTTCTAAAGTGGCGCGGGGCAGCGTTCAGTATGAAAGTGGTCTTAAGCATATAATTGTGAAAAAAATGTGCTAAATACCGCGCTGTCCAAAAAAAGGGGGGGAAGCTGCCAGCACCGAAAATGACAATTGCAAAGAGTAAAAGTGGATAAGTGATGGTGCAGCGCTAGTAACAATTTGAAATTTAAATGGGTGATCTAAAGTGCATAGATAACCTGATACACATCTAAATGTATCAAAGTTAGAATAATTGTGAAGATATCAAACTAACAGTATACATGTGCAATATTGAAACAATGATATCAGGTGATTAAACCAATGTATACCATACATATAAAATGCAGTGATATCAGGTGATTAAACCAATGTATACCATACACATAAAATGCAGTGAACAACTTATTATAAACTCAAAAGCAATCATAAAAAAAATGAATGATGTCCACTGAGTGAGAAAGAGTGTTTGATGAAATGCAAATGTCCAAAACATATGTATCTTGACACCCCAAATGGTAACTTTCAAGCCACCGCTGAATGTGCATGAAAAGGGGAGATGGAGCACCGCTACCAATAACACTGAGGCTTACGGGAAAGTAGGGATTCAATAGGACATACGCCCTATGAATTAAACAGACTTGTCGGTGATTCTTCATCAAAAATAGTAGAGCCCGGATGGATATATGTAAGAAGTAATCTTCTCACAAGGATCACCGGTCAACAAGAAATGAAGCTCCAAGATATAAAAAACGTCATGTGGATTCAAACATATAGGGCCAAAAAGGAATAAAAAAAACACACATAGCGTGAGTCTGCATAAACAAAATTTATTATTAAAAATGAAAGATTTACACTCACATTTTAGAAGAAGTAAAACAAGCGCTTGTTAATCGATAAAATGACGCAATGGGAACAGCAGGCTAGATCCGACGCGTTTCATCCACAAAGATATTTCATTGAAATGTTTGATATTTATCTCATGAAACCGTTTGGTATTTTATCTCATGCAATGTCAAATCCAGTGGGATGGATAGGGTGGAGAGGGATTAGAACACCTGTCAGCTTTCATTGTTGTCTGTGCCCCCCCATTGGGAAGATTCACTCTTTCCATTTTTTTTACTGTATCTCCTTATCACTGAAAGTGAAAGGAAAAGAAATACCCACATTTTGGCTTGACATCAGAACACCAATAGTGGAGAAAACAACCCAGATGGCAAAAATAAACCGACAGAGGTTCTAACCCTCCATTACTTTATCCAAAATGAAAAAGAAAGTTTTGTCTTTAGTTACCGTAGATTTTAAAGTAATTTTTGCTGTGGTATTTGGCAAAATCATTGCTATATCTTTGGACAGGCCTGTTTTGTCATCATTCTCTGATGTTCTTGAAAGTGTCACTATGGTATCCATCTGTTAAACCTTCAAATTGGTGACACCCCTCTCCTAACAGCTTAAAGTGATTGTAAAGTCAGAAGGTTTTTTTTTATCTTAATGCAAAGAATGCATTGTTTGCTACATTGTGTGCAGCAGCCCCTCTCAGCCCCCCTAATACTTACCTGAGCCCCATCTAGATCCAGCGATGTTGCAGAAGTGTCTTGGCTGCCCGGGACTCCCCTCCTCACTGGCTTAGATAGCAGTGCAATGCCATTGGCCCCCACTGCTGTCAATCAAAGTCAGTCTGCCAATGAAAAGAGAAGGGGCGGGGCTGGGCCATATATCTGTGTCTGACTGGACACAGGGAGCTGTGACTCAGCTCGGGTGCCCCCATAGCAGGCTGCCTGATGTGGGGGCACTCAACAGGAGGGAGGGGCCAGAAGCCCCGAAGAGGGACCCGAAAAGAGGAGGATCCGGGCTGCTCTGTGCAAAACCACTGCACAGAGCAGGTAAGTATAACATGTTTTTTATTTTTAAACATTTTGCACCAAAGATGACTTCCATTATCCAAACATGTGCAAGCACAAATGCTGTTTTTTTCCCCTTGCGTGTGATTGGCTAGTCTTTGTAAAGTGAAGCTTTACCACATTTACCAAACATGCAAAGTGCACAGTCTACTAGTCTTTAATAAATCAACCCCAATGTTTCTGTGCTTTTATCCATATTTAGGTTTCTATGCATTGCTGTTGAGAGACTACTGATCCAAAAAAGTAGAGACTACTCCAAACTGGCTATTTTATTTTTACATTCCTTAACCACTTACCTACTGGGCACTGGTACCCCCTTCCTGCTCATGCCAATTTTCAGCTTTCAGCGCTGTGGCACTTTGAATGACAATTACGCGGTCATGCAACACTATAACCATATGAAATTTTTACATTTTTTTCACACAAATAGAGCTTTCTTTTGGTGGTATTTAATCACCACTGGGTTTTTTATTTTTTGCTAAACACTGGATTCGCTATCCTGCTACTTGGTCATCATTTTTAGTGTAGGTGTTGAATTTTACAAAGAAAAAACAGCTAGAATGTAAATATTTTAATTTATTAAACTTGATTTACTATGTGCGTTCACCTTTAAATCGATGAGCCCTCCAACCCAGCTGAAGGATCAGAGCATATTTTTTGAGCAGAAGCAAAGCTTGCAGAGATGCAAACAACTATGGCAGCATGCACACAGCTGTTCACATAAAAATGTGGCTTGCCAAACAGTACCTATTCCAGCCCCAGAACATGTGCCAGACAAGTAGTGGTGAATAGAGATGAGCCGAACACCCCCCGGTTCAGTTTGCAGCAGAACATGCGAACAGGCAAAAAATATATGCAAACACGCGAACACCATTAAAATCTATGGGACACGAACGTGAAAAATCAAAAGTGCTCATTTTAAAGGCTTACAATGCCTTGTAAAAGTATTTCCTGTCGCATCATGGCAGCATACACGTTGGGTTGTGACTCCGCCTCCACAACCTGATAGGACCACATAGCTATAAATTAGAGAGTAGGCACCTGCCCCAGTATTCTCTTATTTTTCCTCACCTGTCAGGACGCACGGATCAGCACCCCCTTACCGCTTCGCCCCAGCCAGGTTCTAGCCTCTCCTGGGTGGAAGTCCTTCTTGTACAGCCTCTAAACGAGCTAAATGGAAGGAGCCCCACTCTGGTGGTCTCAGGGGCACTCATCTCATCTTAAACTGTTTGCCAGAAGACAAGCCTTAAACAGGCTTCAAGTGCAACAGCCCGCAAAAGCCTTAAACAGGCTTGCTGGAGGATTGGCCAGGGAACCATCTATATGGCCTCAAGAAAGTAAGCCTTAAACAGGCTTCATTGTGTGCAGCGGTCTCCATGTCCCCCCCCCCTCTCCCCCCCTCCCTCTCCGGCATACCGTGGGTGTCCTGCTGGGCTCTGTGGTCCATGCAGTGCTGTGGGGGACCGCCGAGCGTTCTCGGCGTCCTCGCGCATGCGCAGTACGGCTCTTTGGGCGCTTCTAAGCTATTTGCCAGTCTCCAAGATGGCGCCGGGCGCCTCGCGGCGCTACTGCGCATGCGCGGGCGTCCGACGCTAATGGCGGCAGATTTAAAAACCACAGCATTGCTGTGGAGGCTGCTGATGGTTGCTGCACGCTACAGACGCCTGCCCTGCGATCCACAGCAAGGGAAAACGCTCTACAAAGGTGGGTCTTACCCCCCCCTCCCCCCCCCCGTCCAGGCTGGGTCAGCTTCTACATTGCTGCTTGTCTTTTCCTTGCAGGTTTCCAACCTACTCACCATGGAGACCGCTGCCCCAGCAGATCACCGCCAGCCGACTAGGTAAGGGGGGGAGGAAGTGGGTAAGTAGAGAAGATTGAAAAAGAGAGCACTTCTAACGCTACCTAAATTGGTCAGCCCTACCAGGTCTTCAGGAACGTCTGCGTCAAGACATAGAGAGTCTTCACACAGGAGAAGTCGCTCTAGACACAGACGGAGCCGCTCCTACCATAGGAGAAGTCGCTCAAGAGGAAGTCGCAGAAGAAGCCGCTCCAGATCACGTTCTCGACATGGTCGATCCCGCCACAGAAGGTCGTCCTCACGTAGGCACCACTCCCCTGCACGCCATTCCCGTCCCGCCGGGAACGCATGCTGGATCTGTGGTGCAGCGGCTCTTCCGGATAAGCTGGTTTGTCAGAGATGCCTAGAAGAGGCCACGAGAGAGAGAGCCTCAGAAGTCGGGGACTCAGCCCCTCAGGCCTCAATACCAGATGTGGATCTCTCCACCATTACCTCTCCAGCCCGGGCCAGCACATCAAAGGAGCAAGACTCCCTATCTGATAATGAAGGCCTGGAGGTGTCGGCAGGATTCGACTTTGGCCTCATAGAACCGTTTGTTAAATCGGTCAAGGAGGCAATAGGATGGGAGGAACCCCAGGAAGTCCGGCCAAAGCAGAGAAAATATTTTCCTCAGCTTAAAAAGGAGCCTGAAACCTTTCCGTTCATCGATGAGCTGGAGGATTTAATCAAAGAAGAGTGGCAGAGGCCAGAGAAAAAATCTAGTCTGCACAACAGACTCCAGAAGCTGTACCCACTCAAGGAGCCTAAAGTGAACCCTCTGGTATCCCCTCCGGTAGTGGACGCATCTTTAATGCGCCTCGCCAGGCATGTTACCCTCCCGCTAGAGGATGCGGTTAGGTTTAGAGACGTTCTTGACCGAAAGATCGACACGGATCTCAAGCGGGCTTACCTTTCGGCCGGAGGTGCATGCAGGCCTGCGATAGCACTCGCGGCAGTAGGAAGGGCCATCTCGAGTTGGTCTTCAAACACGGAAAAGCTGGTATTAGAGGGGGCAGACCAAGAGAAAATTGTGAAGGCATTACAAGAGTTAAGCCTGGCTGGTGATTTCGTGGCTGAGGCCTCAGTTGACACTATCAGGTCTGCTTCAAAGTCTATGTTGGCCTCAGTGATGGCCAGAAGAGCTTTGTGGCTGAAGCCCTGGACGGCGGATCCGGCATCCAAGTCCAACTGGTGCCGTATTCCGTTTGACGGTGAGCACCTTTTCGGGACAAAGTTAGATACGGCCATCTCCAAGGTAACTGGTGGAAAATCCGGGCTCATTCCCTCAGATAGGAGGCCCAAACAGAGACCCCCTCCTTTTAAGCGGAATCTCCCAGAAAGGTATAGAGACGCGAAAGCGTACAGACCAGGGAAGGAGTATAGAAGGAACTGGAAGAACCCTCAAACTTCCTTTATGAAATTCCAAAAACCTAAGACCTCCGCTCCCAGTGACCAGAAGCCTTTTTGAAGGTGCGCCTGTCCGGCCAGCAGTAGTAGGAGCAAGGCTTTTCAGTTTCAGGCTGGTCTGGACGGAAACCATACACGATACCTGGACCCTGGCCACCGTCAGTTTTGGCCACAGATGGGCCTTCAAAAATCAACCCCCAAGAGATCATTTCTACCCAACCCGTATTCCTCCTCCCGGGGAGAAAAGGTTATCCCTTCTAACTTATGTCCTAGAGCTGCTTCAAAAGCAAGCGATAACAGAGGTTCCGCCAACACAACGAGGCAGAGGATTCTATTCTCCACTATTCCTCATCAAGAAGAAGTCAGGGGACTTTCGGCTGGTTCTAGACCTGAAGAAACTCAACAGGTCCATCAAAGTGGAGTCGTTCAGGATGGAAAGCCTGCAGTCTATCCTCCAGGCCATAAACTTGGGAGACTGGATGCTCTCCATAGATCTCCAGGATGCCTACCTACACATTCCAATTCACGTGGCATTCCAAAAGTTCCTGCGGTTCTCGGTGGGCCAGGAACACTTTCAATTTCGAAGCCTCCCTTTCGGGATCTCTACGGCACCCAGAACATTTACAAAGGTTCTGCTTCCAGTAATAGCCTCTTTGAGGGAGAAGGGTCTAAGGGTCCACCATTACCTGGACGACATTCTTCTCCTCTCAAACAGCCAGGAATCACTCGTGCAACATCGCGAGATCTTAGTTTCCACCCTAACGAGTCTGGGTTGGATAATCAACTGGCAGAAGAGCAACATTCAGCCTACCCAGAGGATGGTCTTCCTGGGAGCCGAGCTGGACACCCGGGCCAACACGGTAGAACTGCCAAGGGAGAAGTTGTCCCTACTAATTCAGAAGGTGAAAGATGTGGTTCCAGCATCATACTTACCGGCCAGAGCATACCTCAGCCTGCTGGGGTCCTTATCAGCAACCATTCCAATGGTCATGTGGGCGCAATGGAATACCAGACCTCTGCAAGCCTCCTTCCTGTGCCAGTGGGACGGATGGTCCATGTCCCAATCGATTCGCATCTCGGAAGAAGCCAGATTATCTCTACGGTGGTGGATTCACCCCGGCAACCTCAGCAGATGCAAACAGATAGTCACTCTCCATCAGGAGGTAGTAACTTCGGACGCCAGTCTGGAGGGATGGGGGGCACACTATCTACATTATGCAGCTCAGGGCCGCTGGCACTTCAGAACCAGGGATGTTGTGTCAAACGTCCTAGAGATGAAGGCAGCCTTCCAAGCCCTCTTGGCATTCAGCTCTCTTCTGAGAGGGAAACATGTCCTCATCCAAATGGACAACCGAGTGGCTGTGGCCTACATCAACAGGCAGGGGGGTACCAAGAGCATCTCCATGATGCGGGAAGTTGGTCCGGTGATACGATGGGCTCAACTGAACCTGCAGGACCTGAAGGCGGCGTATATTCCGGGAATTCAGAACGAACTGGCGGACTCTCTCAGCAGGACATTCGTTTCCAACAACGAGTGGTGTCTAAGCCCTCAGGCCTTCGCCCTCATATGCCAGACATGGGGTCATCCAGACATAGACCTCGCAGCAACACCAGAGAACAGGAAATGTCAAAGGTTTCTGTCGAGGAACCCCTTCCCCTCAGCGGAGGGAACGGATTGTCTCCAGCATACCTGGAACTTTCGCCTAGGTTACATTTTTCCACCAACGCCACTGATTGCCAAGTTCCTTCTGAGGCTCAAACACTCAGCAGCTCTAGTACTGGCTGTGATTCCCTTCTGGCCACGGAGGCCTTGGTTCACCACCCTCCTGCAACTGAGCACAGCGGATCCAATTCCTCTTCCGGTGACAACGGATCTACTAACCCAGGGCCAGCTGCTACATCCAAATCCAGAGAGATTGCACCTAGCGGCCTGGAGACTGAAAGGTCTAGGTTCCTAGATCAAGGCTGTTCGCAGAAGGTAGTCGAAACCCTGCTTTTAGCCAGGAAATCTTCCACGAATTACACCTACGAGAGAGTCTGGGGGAAGTTCTCTTCCTTTGCTCAGGAACAAGGTTGGGATCCGTCTTCCCCATCAGCAATACAAGTGCTTGAGTTTCTACAGTCAGGCCTAGACAAAGGCCTTAGATCTAGCACCCTAAAGGTCCAAGTCTCTGCCATCTCTGCTCTGACAGGGGTTAGATGGGCACTCAACCCTCTTGTAGTTCAATTCCAGAAAGCATGCCTGAAGCTAAGACCTCCCAGAAAGCCTTCATTTCCAACATGGGATCTATCAACTGTCCTACAAATTCTATCCGGAGAACCATTCTCCCCTCTTGAAGATACCTCCCTCTGGGACCTGACTCTAAAAGTATCATTCCTAATTGCCATCACTTCAGCGAAAAGGGTCTCGGAAATGCAAGCTTTACTGATCAAGGAACCATACCTGATGGTTTACCCAGACAGGCTAACTCTGAAACCTTCAGACAAATTTATCCCAAAGGTCTCCTCTGCATTCCACTTTAACCAGGAGATTGACCTCCCGGCTTTGAACACAGATCAGGGCGTTCCTCATCCCCTGGATGTTAGGGGCAACGTTCTGCATTACCTCTCGGTGACCAAGTCTTTCAGGAGATGCGAGAACCTTTTAGTCATCCCCCATGGGTTCAGGAAGGGCCAGGCAGCCTCTGCCCGTACCATCGCCTCATGGCTCGTGAAAACTATCAAAAAGACCTACTCCTTAAGCACCTTGCAAATCCCGGAAGACCTTAGAGCGCATTCCACCAGGGCAATGGCTACTTCATGGGCAGCTTACTGTAAAGTTTCAGCGGAAACCATTTGTAGAGCGGCCACTTGGTCTTCAAGAAACACCTTCATTTCCCATTACAAAATAGACGCTGCACTCTTAGCAGCAGTTGAATTTGGGAGGGCCGTCATACAGGCCAATGCTTCTGTTCCTTGTCAATAAATTTGATTTTTTTTGCACTCCCACCCAGTTTGGCGAGTTACTCCCCAACGTGTATGCTGCCATGATGCGACAGGTAAACGGATAATTGTATACTCACCTTTCCGTAATTTTCCTTTCCTGTCGCATCTTCATGGCAGCATACAATCACCCACCCTCTGAGGTGACATGTGTATATATTTACAGAGAATACTGGGGCAGGTGCCTACTCTCTAATTTATAGCTATGTGGTCCTATCAGGTTGTGGAGGCGGAGTCACAACCCAACGTGTATGCTGCCATGAAGATGAGCTGGAGGATTTAATCAAAGAAGAGTGGCAGAGGCCAGAGAAAAAATCTAGTCTGCACAACAGACTCCAGAAGCTGTACCCACTCAAGGAGCCTAAAGTGAACCCTCTGGTATCCCCTCCGGTAGTGGACGCATCTTTAATGCGCCTCGCCAGGCATGTTACCCTCCCGCTAGAGGATGCGGTTAGGTTTAGAGACGTTCTTGACCGAAAGATCGACACGGATCTCAAGCGGGCTTACCTTTCGGCCGGAGGTGCATGCAGGCCTGCGATAGCACTCGCGGCAGTAGGAAGGGCCATCTCGAGTTGGTCTTCAAACACGGAAAAGCTGGTATTGGAGGGGGCAGACCAAGAGAAAATTGTGAAGGCATTACAAGAGTTAAGCCTGGCTGGTGATTTCGTGGCTGAGGCCTCAGTTGACACTATCAGGTCTGCTTCAAAGTCTATGTTGGCCTCAGTGATGGCCAGAAGAGCTTTGTGGCTGAAGCCCTGGACGGCGGATCCGGCATCCAAGTCCAACTGGTGCCGTATTCCGTTTGACGGTGAGCACCTTTTCGGGACAAAGTTAGATACGGCCATCTCCAAGGTAACTGGTGGAAAATCCGGGCTCATTCCCTCAGATAGGAGGCCCAAACAGAGACCCCCTCCTTTTAAGTGGAATCTCCCAGAAAGGTATAGAGACGCGAAAGCGTACAGACCAGGGAAGGAGTATAGAAGGAACTGGAAGAACCCTCAAACTTCCTTTATGAAATTCCAAAAACCTAAGACCTCCGCTCCCAGTGACCAGAAGCCTTTTTGAAGGTGCGCCTGTCCGGCCAGCAGTAGTAGGAGCAAGGCTTTTCAGTTTCAGGCTGGTCTGGACGGAAACCATACACGATACCTGGACCCTGGCCACCGTCAGTTTTGGCCACAGATGGGCCTTCAAAAATCAACCCCCAAGAGATCATTTCTACCCAACCCGTATTCCTCCTCCCGGGGAGAAAAGGTTATCCCTTCTAACTTATGTCCTAAAGCTGCTTCAAAAGCAAGCGATAACAGAGGTTCCGCCAACACAACGAGGCAGAGGATTCTATTCTCCACTATTCCTCATCAAGAAGAAGTCAGGGGACTTTCGGCCGGTTCTAGACCTGAAGAAACTCAACAGGTCCATCAAAGTGGAGTCGTTCAGGATGGAAAGCCTGCAGTCTATCCTCCAGGCCATAAACTTGGGAGACTGGATGCTCTCCATAGATCTCCAGGATGCCTACCTACACATTCCAATTCACGTGGCATTCCAAAAGTTCCTGCGGTTCTCGGTGGGCCAGGAACACTTTCAATTTCGAAGCCTCCCTTTCGGGATCTCTACGGCACCCAGAACATTTACAAAGGTTCTGCTTCCAGTAATAGCCTCTTTGAGGGAGAAGGGTCTAAGGGTCCACCATTACCTGGACGACATTCTTCTCCTCTCAAACAGCCAGGAATCACTCGTGCAACATCGCGAGATCTTAGTTTCCACCCTAACGAGTCTGGGTTGGATAATCAACTGGCAGAAGAGCAACATTCAGCCTACCCAGAGGATGGTCTTCCTGGGAGCCGAGCTGGACACCCGGGCCAACACGGTAGAACTGCCAAGGGAGAAGTTGTCCCTACTAATTCAGAAGGTGAAAGATGTGGTTCCAGCATCATACTTACCGGCCAGAGCATACCTCAGCCTGCTGGGGTCCTTATCAGCAACCATTCCAATGGTCATGTGGGCGCAATGGAATACCAGACCTCTGCAAGCCTCCTTCCTGTGCCAGTGGGACGGATGGTCCATGTCCCAATCGATTCGCATCTCGGAAGAAGCCAGATTATCTCTACGGTGGTGGATTCACCCCGGCAACCTCAGCAGATGCAAACAGATAGTCACTCTCCATCAGGAGGTAGTAACTTCGGACGCCAGTCTGGAGGGATGGGGGGCACACTATCTACATTATGCAGCTCAGGGCCGCTGGCATTTCAGAACCAGGGATGTTGTGTCAAACGTCCTAGAGATGAAGGCAGCCTTCCAAGCCCTCTTGGCATTCAGCTCTCTTCTGAGAGGGAAACATGTCCTCATCCAAATGGACAACCGAGTGGCTGTGGCCTACATCAACAGGCAGGGGGGTACCAAGAGCATCTCCATGATGCGGGAAGTTGGTCCGGTGATACGATGGGCTCAACTGAACCTGCAGGACCTGAAGGCGGCGTATATTCCGGGAATTCAGAACGAACTGGCGGACTCTCTCAGCAGGACATTCGTTTCCAACAACGAGTGGTGTCTAAGCCCTCAGGCCTTCGCCCTCATATGCCAGACATGGGGTCATCCAGACATAGACCTCGCAGCAACACCAGAGAACAGGAAATGTCAAAGGTTTCTGTCGAGGAACCCCTTCCCCTCAGCGGAGGGAACGGATTGTCTCCAGCATACCTGGAACTTTCGCCTAGGTTACATTTTTCCACCAACGCCACTGATTGCCAAGTTCCTTCTGAGGCTCAAACACTCAGCAGCTCTAGTACTGGCTGTGATTCCCTTCTGGCCACGGAGGCCTTGGTTCACCACCCTCCTGCAACTGAGCACAGCGGATCCAATTCCTCTTCCGGTGACAACGGATCTACTAACCCAGGGCCAGCTGCTACATCCAAATCCAGAGAGATTGCACCTAGCGGCCTGGAGACTGAAAGGTCTAGGTTCCTAGATCAAGGCTGTTCGCAGAAGGTAGTCGAAACCCTGCTTTTAGCCAGGAAATCTTCCACGAATTACACCTACGAGAGAGTCTGGGGGAAGTTCTCTTCCTTTGCTCAGGAACAAGGTTGGGATCCGTCTTCCCCATCAGCAATACAAGTGCTTGAGTTTCTACAGTCAGGCCTAGACAAAGGCCTTAGATCTAGCACCCTAAAGGTCCAAGTCTCTGCCATCTCTGCTCTGACAGGGGTTAGATGGGCACTCAACCCTCTTGTAGTTCAATTCCAGAAAGCATGCCTGAAGCTAAGACCTCCCAGAAAGCCTTCATTTCCAACATGGGATCTATCAACTGTCCTACAAATTCTATCCGGAGAACCATTCTCCCCTCTTGAAGATACCTCCCTCTGGGACCTGACTCTAAAAGTATCATTCCTAATTGCCATCACTTCAGCGAAAAGGGTCTCGGAAATGCAAGCTTTACTGATCAAGGAACCATACCTGATGGTTTACCCAGACAGGCTAACCCTGAAACCTTCAGACAAATTTATCCCAAAGGTCTCCTCTGCATTCCACTTTAACCAGGAGATTGACCTCCCGGCTTTGAACACAGATCAGGGCGTTCCTCATCCCCTGGATGTTAGGGGCAACGTTCTGCATTACCTCTCGGTGACCAAGTCTTTCAGGAGATGCGAGAACCTTTTAGTCATCCCACATGGGTTCAGGAAGGGCCAGGCAGCCTCTGCCCGTACCATCGCCTCATGGCTCGTGAAAACTATCAAAAAGACCTACTCCTTAAGCACCTTGCAAATCCCGGAAGACCTTAGAGCGCATTCCACCAGGGCAATGGCTACTTCATGGGCAGCTTACTGTAAAGTTTCAGCGGAAACCATTTGTAGAGCGGCCACTTGGTCTTCAAGAAACACCTTCATTTCCCATTACAAAATAGACGCTGCACTCTTAGCAGCAGTTGAATTTGGGAGGGCCGTCATACAGGCCAATGCTTCTGTTCCTTGTCAATAAATTTGATTTTTTTTGCACTCCCACCCAGTTTGGCGAGTTACTCCCCAACGTGTATGCTGCCATGATGCGACAGGTAAACGGATAATTGTATACTCACCTTTCCGTAATTTTCCTTTCCTGTCGCATCTTCATGGCAGCATACAATCACCCACCCTCTGAGGTGACATGTGTATATATTTACAGAGAATACTGGGGCAGGTGCCTACTCTCTAATTTATAGCTATGTGGTCCTATCAGGTTGTGGAGGCGGAGTCACAACCCAACGTGTATGCTGCCATGAAGATGCGACAGGAAAGGAAAATTACGGAAAGGTGAGTATACAATTTTCTGTTTTACCCCCCTTGGCATTTTTTGTGTTTTGTTGCCTCACAACCTGGAACTGATGGATTTGTTGTGAAGCAAACAACAAATGGGTCAAAATAACAGAAGAAGTCATAAAAAGTGCATAACTATTCACCCCCCTAAAGTCAATACTTTGTAGAGCCACCTTTTGTGGCTATCACAGCTCCAAGTCGCTTTGGATACGTCTCTATGAGCTTGCCACATCTTACCACTGTGATTTATGCCCATTCCTCTTTGCAAAACTGCTCCAGCTCCTTCAAGTTGGATGCTTGTGAACAGTAATCTTTAAGTCTGACCACATATTTTCGATTGGATTATATATATATATATATATATATATATATATATATATATATAGATACACATACTGTATATGTATATACACTTATCACTTATGAACACATAATGAATTGGTGTTCTTACTACAAAAATCTAACAAATTATTAGTGAGGAGGGAGGGTGAATACTTTTGCTAGGCACTGTATATGCAAGTTATTGCCATAAAAGTGTTTGGGGACTCGGGTATTGCCCCAGGGGACATGTATCAATGCAAAAAAAGTTTTAAAATTGGACGATTTTTCAGGAGCAGTGATTTTAATAATGCTTAAAGTGAAACAATAAAAATGAAATATTCCTTTAAATATTGTGCCTGGGGGGACTCCTTAGTCTGCCTGTAAAGTAGCACATTTTTCCCATGTTCATAACAGTACCACAGCAAAATGAAATCTCTAAAGGAAAAAAAGTCATTTAAAACCGTTCGCGGCTGTAATGTATTGTCGGATTCCATTAATATAAATAAAAATCATTGAACAAAAATGGCGTGGGTTTCCCCCAGTCCATAACAGGCCCCTCGGGTCTGGTATAAATATTAGGGGAACCCAGTGGCAAAATTTAAAAAACATGGCGTGGGGGCCCCCAAAATTCATACCAGACCCTTTAGGTCTGGTATGGATTTTAAGGGGAACCCCGCACCAAAATAAAAAAATGGCGTGGGGGTCCCCCCAAAATTCATACCAGACCCTTTTCCGAGCATGCTCCCTGGCAGGCCACAGGAAAAGGGGGGGCGAGAGAGCACCCCCCCTCCTGAACCATACCAGGCCACATGCTCTCAACATAGGCAGGGTGCTTTGGGGTCCCCCCAAAACACCTTGTCCCCATGTTGATGGGGACAAGGGCCTCATCCCCACAGCCCTTGCCCGGTGGTTGTGGGGGTCTGCGGGCAGGGCAGATCCCAGCCCCCCCTATGTGAATGGGTATCAGGTACATTGTACCCCCACCCATTAACCAAAAAAAGTGTCAGAAAAGTAAAAATGACAGGAGACTTTTTTCTTTTTAATAAAGAAATTGTCAAAAACTGTGTCCCACGATGCCCATCCATCTTCAATCACAGCGTTGATGAAGCGAAAAAAAATAAAACAGAAAAACTCTGCCTCGATGGGAGGCATCCCGCCGATTGCAGCCTTTTCGCAATGACAGCTCTTATATAACCAAGGGTGAAATTGTCCACAACTGTCTCCTGTCATTTTTACTGTTTTGACACCTTTTTGGGTTAATGAGTAGGGGTGCAATATACCCTATACCCATTGACATGGGGGGGCCGGGATCTGGGGGCCACCTTGTTAAAGGGGGTTTGCAGATTCAGATAAGCCCCCTGCCCGCAGACCCCCACAACCACCGGGCAAGGGTTGTGGGGATGAGGCCCTTGTCCCCATCAACATGGGGACAAGGTGTTTTGAGGGGATCTCAAAGCACCCTCCCCATGTTGAGGGTATGTGGCCTGGTACTGTTCAGGAGGGGGGGCACTCTCTTGTCCCACCCCTTTTCCTGCGGCCTGCCAGATTGCGTGCTCGGATAAGGGTCTGATATGGATTTTGGGGGGACCCCCAGACCATTTTTTTAAATTTTGGCATGGGGTTCCCCTTAATATCCATTCCAGACCCGAAGGGCCTGGTATGGATTTTGGGGGGGACCCCCACGCCATTTTTTTTATTTTGGCATGGGGTTCCCCTTAATATCCATACCAGACCTAAAGGGCCCGGTAACGAACTGAGGGGGGGGCATTTTTTCAATGATTTTTATCTAAATTGCCGGGATCCGACAATACATTACAGCCGCGAGCAGTTTTAACCGTTTTTTACCGACCGGCTCACGCCGATATACATCGGCAGAAGTTCACGTACAGGCAGATTACCGTACCTGTACGTTGCCCTTTAAGAAGCGCTTTTCGGGAGCGCGAACGCCGGCCACGACCTCCGTGAGTGTGATCACGGGTCCCGCGGACTCGATGTCCACGGGGATACCCGCGATTGCTTCACGGAGATGAAGAACGGGGAAATGCTGAGGTAAACAAGCATTTCCCTGTTCTGCCTAGTGACAGGACACTGATCACAGCTTCCTGTAATCGGGAACGGTGATCAGTGTCGTGTCACACATAGCCCCCCCCCACAGTTAGAATCACTCCCTAGGACACACTTAACCCCTACAGCGCCAACTAGTGGTTAACCCCTTCACTGCCAGTCACATTTACACAGTAATCAATGCATTTTTTTGCTACAGTGATCGCTGTATAAATGTGAATGGTCCCAAAATCGCACCGAAAGTGTCCGATCTGTCCACCATAATGTCGCAGTCACGATAAAAATCGCTGATCGCTGCCATTACTAGTAAAAAAAAAAATTATTAATAAAAATGCCATAAAACTATCCTCTATTTTGTAGACGCTATACCTTTTGAGCAAACCAATCAATAAACGCTTATTGCGATTTCTTTTTACCAAACATATGTAGAAGAATACATATTGGCCTAAACTGAGGGAAAAAAAAATTTTATATATTTTTTTGGGGTATTTAGTATAGCAAGAAGTAAAAAATAATGCGTTTTTTCAAAATTGTCGCTTTTTTTGTTTATAGCGCAAAAAATAAAAACCGCAGAGGTGATCAAATACCACCAAAAGAAAGCTCTATTTGTGGGGAAAAAAGGACGTCAATTTTGTTTGGGAGCCACGTCGCACAACCGCGCAATTGTCAGTTAAAGCAATGCAGTGCCATATCGCAAAAAGTGCTCTGGTCTTTGGGCAGCCAAATGGTCCGGGGGCTTAAGTGGTTAAATGAAATTTTTTCCTTTAGAAATGTCATTTTGCTGCTCTCATTTATTACACTATGTACAGCCGCAATGTAAGCAGCCTTACATAGTGTGAGGCATGGACTTTGCCCCCTGAGCCATGATTGGCCAAAGGCACCCTGCCTTTGGCCAATAATGGCTCTCACAGCAGAGTGCGCTATGATTGGCCAAAGCATGCAGGTCAGGTGCATGCTTTGGTCAGTCAGCAGCCGTAAATGCACTGCGATCTCCCAGTGCCTTATGGGGCATTCCGTGGGCACTCAAATTTCCCACCAACATCCCTTAATGTTTGGAATTCGGCGAACAGGCGGACACCCGATGTTCGAGTCGAACTTATGTTCAACTCGAACTGCAGGCTTATCCCTAGTGGTGAACATGGAATCAAAATTGTATGTTATTTAAAGTTTTTGAGGCCATCTTATATCAGTTAAGTTTAGATATATGCTTTTCATGGAGGAACAATAAATCATGGATTGGGTAATCATAATATCCAAGGTAGATACCAATTCAGTTCTGGAAGATTTTACTCCCTTAATGACAAGGCCAGTTTTTGCTATTTGGCACTATGCTACTTTAACTAGCGATTGCGCGATCATGCAACGTTGTACCCAAACAAAATGTATATAATTTTTTCACACAAATAGAGCTTTCTCTTGGTGGTATTTGATCACCACTGGTTTTTTATATTTTGTGATATAAAAGAAAAAAGGCCGAAACTTTTTAAAAAAAAAAACAATTTTCCTTTCTGCTATAAAACATATTCAATAAAAAAAAATGTCTTTATAGATTTTAGTGAAAATGTATTCTGCTTCATGTTTTTGATTTAAAGAAATCCCAAATACGTGTATATTGATTGGTTTGCATGAAAGTTATAGTACCTGCCGCCTTTCTGGGTTGGGTCTCAGCCATATATCACTCCCCTCAGGCCAAAGTGCGTTATTATAGATATGAATCACCTACTTTCCCCATTAAGAGAGGAACCCGCCAGGGATGCCCGCTCTCCCCACTTCTATTTATACTAGCACTTGAACCCCTAGCGGAGACCATACGCTCTCACTCAGATATATCAGGAGTGGAAATAGCAGAGACTGCGCATAAATTGTCTCTGTTTGCAGATGACATTTTATTAACCATTACTAAACCCAGAATCTCCCTCCCCAATTTATTCTCTCTCTTAGACTCCTTCCCCTCGTTTTCGGGCCTTTCGTACACACGAGCAGACTTTACGGCAGACTTTGCCCGGCGGACTTTTCGACGTACTTTACGACAGACTTTCTGAATTAACGGACTTGCCTACACACAATCCACCAAAGTCCGTCGAATTCGTACGTGATGACGTACGACCGGACTAAAACAAGGAAGTTCATAGCCAGTAGTCAATAGCTGCCCTAGCGTGGCTTTTTGTCCGTCGAACTAGCATACAGACGGCGGACTTTTCGACCGGACTCAATTTCAACGGATTAATTTAAAACATGTTTCAAATCTAAGTCTGTCCAACTTTTGAGAAAACAAAGTCCGCTGGAGCCCACACACGATCGAATTGTCCGACCAAATCCCGTCCGCCGGGCAAAGTCTGCCGTAAAGTCCGCTCGTGTGTCTCAGCGGGAGCCCAGGTTCCCATACTAACGATCGGTACTCAGAACTCACGATTCCACATCACCTGATCTCTGTGACAGCCTTTGATTGACTATCACAATGATCAGTCACTTTGAAGCCCACCTCTGTGTTTCTCTCTCTGTGAATGGAGAGGAAAGATATGTTGTATCTATCTTTTTCCTTGCAAAGAGAAAAAAAAAATAACTGTGTAAAAAAATAAAAAAATTAAAAATCGCTACATCAAGGTTTGATCTAGGTCAGTGCCAGGGTTAGTGTTTGGGTCAAATAAGGGTCAAAGGTCATGGTCAGTATATTTTGGGCAGGATTTCTTTTTTAACCACTTGCTTACTGGGCACCTCATGTACAGACCAATTTTCAGCTTTCAGCGCTGATGCATTTTGAATGAGAATTGCGCGGTCATGCTACATTGTACTCAAATTAATTTTTTATCATTTTTTTCCCACAAATAGAGCTTTCTTTTCGTGGTATTTGATCACCTCTGTGGTTTTTATTTTTTGTTAAAACATTTAAAAAGACGGAATTTAATTTTTTTTTATTTTTATTTTTTTATATTTTGTTATAAAATTTTGCGAACAGGTCATTTTTCTCCTTCATTGATGTATGCTGATGAGGCGGCACTGATGGGCACCGATAGGTGGCAGTGATGGGCACTGATGGGTGGCAGTGATGGGCACTGATGGGTGGCAATAATGGGCACTGATCCGTTACACTGATAGGCAGCACTGCTAGGTGGCACTGATTGGCACCACTGATGGGCATTGATAGGTGGCACTCATGGGCATTGATAGGTGGCACTGGTGGGCACTGTGGGCACTGACAGGTGGCAAAAGCAGGTGGCACTGGCAGGGGGTACTGGTGGGCACAGGCGAGGCATAATTGCCTCTTCCTCTTCGGGACCGATGTCCCTTGCAGATAAGTCGGTGATCGACTTTTTTTTCTCCTTACGCTGTCAGCATGAGGAGAAAAAAAAACTATTACCAAGCTTTTGTTTACATCATGTGATCAGCTGTCATTGGCTGACAGCTGATCACGTGGTAAGGGGCCGGGACCGGCCCCCTACTCGGATCTGCGATCACCCGAGTCTCAGTGACTCAGCGATCACAGTGCGCGCCGCGCGGGGAGTGTGCAGAGGGGAGGACGTCATATGATGGCCTCCCGGAAATTCAGGTCTGCACTGTGGCCATCATTTGGCTATAGCACAGACAGCAAGAGGTTAAAAAGCATTTTTTTAAATAAGTATCAGTGTCAGGTAGTGTCAGTGTGTTTTAGGTAGGATAAAAAAAAGCAAAATGCGCACTATTGTTTTTGGGTTCTACTACTTGTACATACAACAACTAACATACACATATGTGGTATCACTGCGATCATCTGGAAGTGGTAGGTGATGGCAGTAACAAGAAATATACAGCTAAATTTTAAAAAAAAAATCATTTTTTTACTATTTTGGGCCAGTTTTCTTATGTTTTTGATATGTTTTTGATATGTATTAGTAAAACTGTACATATAATACTGTACATAGTAAAACTGAACATAGTAAAACTGTACAGTTGTAAAATCAGAAGGTTTTTATGAGGAAGAGGGAGAGACACAGGAAGCACCAACCTGAGTGTAGTATATCAGATACGATTTATTAGCAAAGTAAGTAATGCACTTACAGGAAATAACATAAAAACAGGCTCATCTGTAAATGGTTGTGTCTGCAGGTGTAGATCAGCATCCAAAACGAGCATCTACGGATCTGGCAGATGACTGGGGGAGCCTCAATCCACCCTGTAGCCACCAGGAAGTCGGTCTGGGCCGCCGTGGAGCACAGGGAGATGACGTCACCAGGAAGCAGAGAGACACCAGGGGAGGAACAACTGGATAAAAGAGGCTACGCGCTCGCAGCATCAGCTCTACAGGCCTAGGGGAAAGTGCTGGAATGGTGGTATTTATATGTCTGGGCTGGTCATAGGATAACAGGCTCCAGCACACCTGATGGTCATGTGATCGTTAATCACAAAGTGGGTCGGCCAAACACTGAATATTAAACCTACCCAGGGATGTTTAAGAGCGCAGCAATAATTAAATGTGAGTTTAAATGGAAACTAAAAGTCCATATAAGTAAAATATAAGAAAGAGAAGCGGGATGGAGCCCACAAAGTTCACAAAGACATACCGTATATACTCGAGTATAAGCTAAGTTTTTCAGCACATTTTTTTGTGCTGAAAATGCCCCCCTCGGCTTATACTCAAGTCTGTGTCCATCTGCAGCCTCGTGCGCCTGATATCCCATCGCTGTGACGTCAGTCTAGTCAACGGCCGTGCAGTGTAACAAAGCCCCGCCTCCTCCTCCTCCTCGTCCGTGATAGGCGGAACACTGACTCACTGCTGGGAAACCGAGTCAGTGTTTAATTTATTTATATTTGTTGCCCATTAGAATACACTGGATAATGCCATTAGTTAAAATGTCCTTAAAGGGGTTGTCAGTAGGTTTTTTATCTTGATGCATTCTATGCATTAGGATAAAAAGCCTTCTGTGTGTAGCAGCCCACCTCGGCCCCCCAATACTTACTAGAGCCCCATCTCTGTCCAGCAATGTCCACAAGTGTTTCAGCCACAAAAATGAATATGTATAACATATATATAATATGTAATAGGGATATGCAATTAGCGGACCTCCAGCTGTTGTAAAACTACAAGTACCATCATGCCTCTGGGTGTCATGCTTGTGGCTGTCAGAGTCTTGCTATGCCTCATGGGACTTGTAGTTCTGGAACAGCTGGAGGTCCGCTCATTGCATATCCCTGTAATAGAGCATAATAGAGTCCCGTCCAATGGGCTATTGGATAGAAATCCCACTAAATGTGCAGTTCATAGTGATTTTCCAAGTGGTAACATCTTAGCCCTCCAAACGTTAGTGACATACGTCCACAACACCATGGGACATGTGATAAAGTGCGACAGGAAATTTCCTCCACCAGTGATATCAATGCCGCTTACCAGCTTTTTAGATCTCTTGTTTAAGGAGATCGTGAGTGCCTGTGGCTCTTATCCCCAGCCCTGGGTCTTTGAAACTTGGATGGCTAGATGTCACCGGCCTCTCTATGTGGAGTATCCTTATGCAGCAAATATACGCTCATTCCTCATAAAAGAATATAAGGTTTCCATAGCGTAATTCAATTAAAAATCAGTTTATTAAAAGTTAAAATAATGCACTTATGCCCTGTACACACGGTCGGATTTTCAGATGGAAAATGTGTGATAGGACCTTGTTGTCGGAAATTCCGACCATGTGTGGGCTCCATCACACATTTTCCATCGGAATTTCCAACACACAAAGTTTAGGAGCTTGCTATAAAATTTTCCGACAACAAAATCCGTTGTCGGAAATTCCGATCGTGTGTATACAAATCCGACGCACAGAGTGGCACGCATGCTCAGAATAAATTAAGAGACGAAAGCTATTGGCTACTGCCCTGTTTATAGTCTATACTATAGATAATAGTAATAAACTGCATGATATGTAGGTCTGCATTTGTTTCTGGATTCAGTATTCAGAGAAGGGTGTCAGTAGGGGGGGATTTTAGTCAGATGGGAGATTAGATTAACAAGATGTACATAGAGAGACCCATGAGCAGCCCATAAGCAAACATAACATACCTTAACCCCTTCCCGCCGAGCGTACGCAAATCTGCGTACTCGGCTTTCCGGGGTTATATCGGGATGATGCCCGCAGCTGCAGGCATCATCCCGGTACCGTTGTTTAGAGACGGCGATCTCGAGTATAACAGGCTTTTAGCCGCATTGGTTGTTATACTCGGATAGCCGATCGCCGTCTCTAAACAACGGTACTGGGATGATGCCTGCAGCTGCGGGCATCATCCCGATATAACCCCGGAAAGCCGAGTACGCGAGTATAACAACCGGTGCGGCTAAAAGCCGCTCGGCTGTTATACCGGAGGAGCGGGAGGGGACGTCCCCCCCCTCCCGCCGCTCTTACCGGGCCTCCCGTTTGATCGGGACTCCCGGTGACCAATCCGATGCCTTTGGCGGCTGGGGCGGGCTGGAACGAAGCCGTGGGGGGCATCGTTCTCGCCTCCTAATCATAAACGCGGAAGCGACGTCATAAATAAATAAAATAAATAAATAAATATGTACACTGTGTTCAAATCACACATGTGAGGTATCGCCGCAATCGTCAGAGGGAGAGCAATAATTCTAGCACTAGACCTCCTCTGTAACTCTAACCTGGTAACCTCTAACCCTATGGAAATTCTTAGGTCGCCATTCCACGAGTGCGTGCAATTATAAAGTGTGACATGTTTGGTATCTATTTACTCGGCGTAACACCATCTTTCACATTATACAAAAAAATTGGGGTAACTTTACTATTTGGATTTTTTAAAATTCATGAAAGTGTCCCTTTTCCCAAAAATTTGCATTTAAAACACCGCTGCACAAATATCATGTGATATAAAATATTGCAACAATCGCCATTTTATTCTCTAGATTCTAGAGTCATGACGTCACTTCCCGTTTACTCGGCTGCCAATGTCGCCGGTTTTAAAAAGATACACAGTATTCAGAATCGCCGTTTTCAGCGATCTGAATACTTTGAAGTGTAAAGGAGGGATTTGGGGTCTTTTAGACCCCCGATCTCTCCATAAAGAGTACCTGTCACCACCTTTATTTACTGTCACAAGGGATGTTTACATTCCTTGTGACAGCAATAAAAGTAATCAAAAACATTTTTTTTTTAAACACAATTTAAAAATATAAAAATAAATAAAATAAATAAGGAAAAAAAAACATTTTTTTAAAGCGCCCCCGTCCCCGCGAGCTCGCGCAGCAAAGAAAACGCATATGGAAGTCGCGCCCGCATATGTGCCGCCCACATATATGTGGACGGCACAGTGGTGCAGTGGATAACACTTTCGCCTAGCAGTAAGAAGGGTCGATGGTTCGAATCCCAACTACGACACTACCTGCCTGGAGTTTGCATGTTCTCCCTGTGCCTGCGTGGGTTTCCTCCGGGTACTCCAGTTTCCTCCCACACTCCAAAGACATGCTGGTAGGTTAATTGGATCCTGTCTAAATTGTCCCTAGTATGTATGAATGCGAGTTAGGGACCGTAGATTGTAAGATCCTTGAGGGTAGGGACTGATGTGAATGTACAATGTATATGTAAAAGCGCTGCGTAGGGGGCGTGTCCGGGATGGCAAAGGGAGCAGGTGTGTGAGGCCTGAGCTCCCACAGATCGGGACTTAATCCTGCAATTTTGGGGTGCAGACACAGGACAAAAGACCCTCCTGTGCCCCCTCTCACCTCTGGGACACCTCTGGGGTACAAATCAGTGGTAACCCCCATCAAAAAAAGCTCCGGACTAGGCCACGCCGCTGAGAACCGCGGACTAGGCCGAAGCCGCGGCCTCGCCTGAATTTCCGGCCTGCTTGGGGAACCAGGCCGGCGCGGACGGAAAAAAACTACCCTTCCCGGGGGAATAAACGCCGGGAGAGTGACCATCCTGTCCCCCCATCATCCCTGAGGCACCTCTG
The DNA here is from genome assembly GCA_037952925.1 of Lithobates clamitans. Classification (NCBI taxonomy): domain Eukaryota; kingdom Metazoa; phylum Chordata; class Amphibia; order Anura; family Ranidae; genus Lithobates; species Lithobates clamitans. The sequence continues at coordinate 5,200,334 of JBBGZY010000374.1, forward strand.
GAGTACACATCAGTGGAATCCACCATTAAAAAAGCTCCGAAATAGGCCTGCCTGCCGAGAACCGTGGACTAGGCCGAAGCCGCGGCCTCGCCTGAATTTCCGGCCCGCTCAGGGAACCAGGCCGGCGCGGACCGAAAAAACTCCCCTTTCCCTGGGGTATAAACGCCGGGAAAGTGACCATCCTGTCCCCCCATCATCCCTGAGGCACCTCTGGGGTATGTATAGGAGGAATTCCCAGCAAAAAGCCCGAAAAAAGGCCGCCCCGCTGAGCAACGTGGACAAGGCCGAAGCCGTGGTCTCGCCTAAACTTCCTGCCCACATGGAGAACCAGGCCGGCGGATCGACTGAACCGGAGCGGCTCCCAGACTCGGCGGCGGACTTTAAAGCGGTCATGCAGGCCATAACCTCCCTAACGGAAAAAGTGGATCATATACAGACTCATGTGGAATTTATTAGGAAGGACTTTGACACTCTGAGAGGCCGCATGCACGAGGTGGAACAGAGGGTCTCACAAAATGAAGACACGGTACGTGACCATGGGGTTGATTTACACGAGTTAAAAACCAAAGTTAAAGTGCTGGAGGCAAGAGCGGAAGATGCCGAGAACCGCAACCGAAGGAACAACTTGCGAATTTTGGGGCTTCCGGAGGGAGCAGAGGGAACGGATCCCACCGCGTTTGCTGAACGTCTCTTGCAACAATTGCTCCCCTCGGCACGGTTTTCGCCATTCTTCACAGTGGAGAGAGCGCATCGCATACCCTTCACCAAGGGCCCACAAGGTGCGCCACCTCGCACCTTCATCTTTAAATTACTCCATTTTCGTGACCGTGACCTGGTGATGAAGGAGGCGAGGGCACAGGGTGAACTCCGCCTTGAAAATGCCAAACTCCTGATTTTTCCAGATTATTCGCTGGAAACACAGAAACAACGAAAATCCTTCGACGCAGTGAGAGCCAAGCTTCGAGCCAAGCATATCAAGTACAGTATGCTGTTCCCGGCAAGATTGAGAGTCGAAGACGGCGAATCGGTGCGGTTCTTCAATTCTCCTGAGGATGCCTCCACTTGGATCGACACGCTACCTCGCAGATAAGTTTTACCACAAAAGAAAATCTGTTTATTTCTAGCTATGTGTACCACGACCGACCGATGATCTAGAGACGTACCTCCTTTACTTATTGGCCTGATCATCATTTCTGCCCAAGTCAGTTCCCTGTGTGATCTGCACCAATGTGCCTTACGGTAGAAGGGAACCCGGGGGACCACCGGTTTCCTAAATGTCTATTGATTCCCTGAGATGTTTTGATTGGAGGATTGGGAGTCATTGGTTTCTTTGCACATCCACCTTTTTCCCCCCCTCCCTCATCCTCCCCGATAATGTCGGTCGTGGCCAAGAAAGCATAACTGTTCCTGCAACGTTGAGGTTTAAGTTCGTACCCCCGGCTGATGCCGGGAGACTGCACCCACCTATTATTATGATCCGATCTCCAGCAGAGGACTGGATGTTTTTCATCACCTGACTGCTGCTTGTGGTTGCTGTTCCGCTCACGGTACCCCATTACAGGCGTGTTCGCCTTGGTTCTGAGTTGGGATCCTGAGCCTCCCCGAGGTTTGGGTCGGGGCTGGCGGGGTGGGGGGTGGGGGGCTTGGTTGGGAATGTTTTGTTATACTTTGTTGATTTGCTGTTTTTTCACAGGCGATGCAAATTTTCTTGTCACAAGATGCTCCAGGTGCCATGTCCTGACCTTGTCAAGGGTCCGGGCCTTGCAACTGCTTATATATGTTGATATATGGATGATAAATGTGTTCTCGAGCGTAGATGGCTGATTGTACCATAATTTCATGGAACACCAGGGGCCTGAATTCCTCTGTTAAAAGATCGCTGGTGTTCCAGTTCCTTAAAGCACACCACCCCCATATCTGCATATTACAAGAGACCCATTTGATGGGAAGCAAACTTTTGAGTTTGAGACGACCCTGGGTGGGACACCAGTACCACTCCACATACACTAATTACTCTAGGGGGGTTAGCATTTTAGTGCACAAGTCCACGCCATTTAGACTGCTGGCGCTGGAGCTTGACCCTGCCGGTCGGTTTGTAATTTTACATGCCATTGTGGACAGACTGGAGTTGGTAGTGGTGGGATTGTACCTACCCCCCCCGGCCTCTATAAGGGTGCTTAACCAAATTATCTCTAAAATAGCTGCCTTTGGTACAGATAATGTGGTAATACTGGGAGACTTTAACATGGTCCCGGACCCTGCAATGGACAGACTCACATCGGGGACAGGCTCGCATTCAGAGCTGTCCTCTTGGGCGGAGGCGTCTAACTTGACTGACGTGTGGAGGTGGCGTCATCCTTCTCGGCGTGCCTACACTTGTCACTCAGCCTCCCATAAGACCCTGTCACGGATAGATCTTGCCTATGTGGGGGGTTCTGTCCTCCCCATGGTTCGGGACATCAATATACTCCCCCGTGGCATATCCGACCACGCTCCGCTCGCCTTAAAGCTTTCTGTATCTAACGCCCCAGGGGAAAATCTTTGGAGGTTATCCAGATTTTGGTTGACTGACAGTAGGGTGTCCGAACCCTATAGATCCGAGGCGATACAATATTGGAGAGACCTAGACCAATCAGAGGCCCTGACCACATCCTGGGATGCATTTAAGGCCTTCACTAGGGGCAGTTTTCAAACACATATCCGAAAGATCCGGAGGGATCTGAGGAGAGAAACACAGACAGCCGAGAGAAGGGTAGCAACATTGGAGGAGGCATATTCCACAACAGGATCCTCTGAGATTTACTTGAATTTCCAGGCAGCGTTGAGAGACGTTCTTTTACTACGCACAGCGGCCACAAAGACCAAATTTTTACACCAGTCACAAAGAATCTTTGAACATGGAGAAAAAACAGGCAGTATGCTGGCATGGCTGGCGAGGGAAAGCTCCTCCCCGGTGACCATTTCATCTATTGGTGATTCGGACGGGACGATCTTGACTGATCCCGCGGACATCAATAATAAATTTGCTTCATTCTACCGGGACCTCTACGGTTCTCGGATGGGATGTTCGGATGAGGAACTGACCGGTTACCTTGACGGGGTGGAGCTCCCCTGCCTGACATCCACGTTTAGGGAGGCGTTAGATGGTCCGATACAATTAGAAGAAATACAGCGAGCAGTAGCCTCCTTGCAAAACGGTAAGACACCAGGCCCAGACGGAATTCCAGCAGAATTCTATAAAACATATGCTGAAGAAATTCTCCCATCGTTTAGATTAATGCTCCAGAAAGCCACGGAAAGGGGCTCATTACCCCCGACTATGGCTGAAGCGGTCATAGTGGTCATTCTTAAGCCTGGCAAACCCCCTGATCAGTGTGCCTCGTATCGGCCAATATCACTCCTTAATGTCGATGCAAAGTTACTGGCCAAAGTACTGGCCAGACGGTTGAATACTGTGATCACGGCACTGGTCCATCCAGATCAGTCTGGATTCATGCCAGGAAGGGGAACCGATATAAACGTCAGGCGCCTCCTTACACACCTCTCTAGGGCAGGTGGGGACGGCTCGGAGGTAGTGGCCTCTCTAGACGCCGAGAAAGCTTTTGACTCGGTGGAGTGGCGCTACCTCTGGGCTGTCCTGCGCAAATTTGGATTTGGCCCTCGCTTCATTGGCTGGGTGCGGATGCTATATAATAACCCATCAGCACGCATACGAACAAACAACTCATTGTCATCTTCCTTTCCTCTATCTAGGGGTACTAGGCAGGGTTGTCCGCTTTCTCCTGGGCTGTTTGCCCTAGCAATAGAACCCATGGCTGCCCGCATTAGAGCCTCCCCTCTGGTACAGGGCATCCAGGTGGGAGTAGTGGTAGACAAAATATCCCTTTATGCTGATGACACCCTACTTTTTCTCAAAGACATATCCTCCCTTTCACCAGCACTTCGAATAATTGATGAGTTTGGCATCTACTCGGGCATTAGGGTAAATTGGGGAAAATCGATAATCTTCTCATTAAGTGCATCTGGTCAAAACCCACCGACAGGTACCCCCCTAAACTGGACACCTGAATTTAAATATTTGGGAGTGCGGATTAGAGCTCCACTGTCCACATATTTTGAATTGAATCTTCAGCCACTTTTAAAAAATCTCTCGCAAAAATGTACAACATGGAAAACTCTCCCCCTTTCTCCAGTGGGGAGAGTAAATTTAATTAAAATGATATATTTGCCCAAATTTTTGTACTTTTTTCGAAATTCACCTCTGATCCCTCCGGCTTCGTTTTTTACCAAATTAAAAGGTATATTGTCTTCCTTTATCTGGAATGGTAGGCCCCCGAGACTGGCCATGGCTACCCTTCAGCTGCCCATTACCCAGGGGGGTTTGTCCCTACCGGATTTCCAGGTATACTTCTGGGCGGCCGTCCTGGTGACGGTTAGATGGTGGTTCTCTCAACCACGTGATAACCCGGCAGTGACCCTGGAAGCCGCCATCATGGGGTCCTACTCCTCTCTCAGTAATGTGGTGTTCAGAGGAGTGAAATCCCACCCTGGTATTACAGATTTGATGAGCACTACTATCATAGTTTGGAACAAGGCTAGAAATAGTTTCAACAACCCAGAGAGGTTTTCCCCGCACATCCCTCTTTGGGGCAACCCTAGACTGCCGCATTTGAAATCTGTCCCAGACCCTCAAGTCTGGGCAAGAAAGGGAATTACTAAACTAAAACACATTGTGCAGGGTGGCAAATTGAGAACATTTTCAGATCTCAAAAATGCTTACTCACTGCCGGGCTGGATGCTGTTTAGATATTATCAACTCCGACACGCCTATAGGAAGCAGTTTCCATCTATTATCCAGTTAGAATCAGACCCTGTGGAGGGACTGCTTACATCAAAAATCATAGATAGACCACTGTCTACTCTATATTTTCATCTGTCCATACCCCCTGCAAAGAAACTTGAAAAAACTTTTGTCAAGTGGAAGGCAGACATTCCTGATTTATCAGAGGATGAATGGGAAACATGTGTATCCTCTTTTGTGATTAACACAATATCAGCCAGAGAGCGATTTATGCAGGTCAAGTTCCTCCACAGGGCCTATTATACCCCAAAACGTCTGACAATTATGACACCTAGCAGTCCGGTGGCCTGCGCCAGATGTGGTCTAGAGTCCGCCTCCTTTATTCATATGGTATGGTCTTGTCCACGCCTCGGAGACTATTGGACGGAAATATCTAAAATTCTCAACCGGGTTACCTCCTTAGATGTGGGTGCTCATCCCAAGGCAATGCTATTGAACATTTTCAGTCCAGACGTTAGAGGTAAATATACCAAACTATTTTTGGGTTATGCTACGTTCTATGCCCGAAAAGAAATATTTCTCCATTGGAAGGATGTGTTACCCCCTAGAGTATCTTCATGGCGCCTAGCAATGAACTCTGTACTCCCACTATACAAACTTACGTATCTTAATCGTAATTGCCCCAAGAAATTTGATAAGATATGGTCGGGCTGGATAGATGCATGGGGTGCTGAGGTGGTGAATGATGTTCAAGTTGACGCAGAGATGCCAGCTGTTATATGACAAGATTGAATTATCTTTAAATATCATTTAGTGTATGTGTTTAATTAAGCTATTGCGGTATTTATGGTTCCTTCCTTGCCTCCCCCCTCTCGCCCCTCCCCCCTCCTCTTTTGAGTATCCTTAAGCCGCCCCCCCCCCCTTCCCCCCCTCCCTTTCCTTTTCCCTCCCCTCCCTATCCCCTTCCAGCAGACCCTCTAGATTGACTATTTTAATATACTACCTCTACACCACTGTTTTGCTGCAATGCCATATACTGCTCTCATGCTTCTTTATGTTGTCTATATGGAAAATTGATCATCCATCTTGTGACTATGTACATATATTGTTATTATATCTAAATGTGCCTATGCATCGCTTGTAATGTTTAAATCTTGAATAAAAAATTTTTTCTATTGTGAAAAAAAAAAAAAGCGCTGCGTAAATTGACGGCGCTATATAAGTACCTGAAATAAATAAATAAAATAAATAAATAAATATGTACACGGTGTTCAAATCACACATGTGAGGTATCGCCGCAATCGTCAGAGGGAGAGCAATAATTCTAGCACTAGACCTCCTCTGTAACTCTAACCTGGTAACCTCTAACCCTATGGAAATTCTTAGGTCGCCATTCCACGAGTGCGTGCAATTATAAAGTGTGACATGTTTGGTATCTATTTACTCGGCGTAACACCATCTTTCACATTATACAAAAAAATTGGGGTAACTTTACTATTTGGATTTTTTAAAATTCATGAAAGTGTCCCTTTTCCCAAAAATTTGCATTTAAAACACCGCTGCACAAATATCATGTGATATAAAATATTGCAACAATCGCCATTTTATTCTCTAGATTCTCTGCTAAAAAAATGTATATATAATGTTTGGGGGCTCTAAGTAATTTTCTAGCAAAAAATACAGATTTTAACTTGTAAACACCAAATTTCAAAAATAGGCTTGGTCATGAAAGGGTTAAACCAATAATAATAATAATAATAATACTCCAAGAGACAGAGATGAAGGGGACATTCTGGCTATGCAGCAGGAGATCAGCTGTAACATACCCAGTATAAATAAAGGGAAAGGTAGCAGTGGCTGGACTGGTTGGCCTATCAGAATCATGCATTAGCATAGAGAGGGCTGACAGGTGAACCGGGTAAACACCAACTCAGCGGCGCGCCCGGACAGCTGTGGCTTAATTGGGAGGTATAGATACTCCAGAAGAGGGGGGTGGTCCCTCGACTGAGGCACCACCCTGCGCCACCGCACTGAGGAAGGAAATGAACACATTATCTATCTAACCCTTTGACCCTTGTTCTGAAACATGTTGGGGTTTATTGCGACCATGATCTAATTCTGACTTCTTGTCTGATGTGATTGTAGCCGTATTAGTGCAATTGTGACAGAGAAAATTTTATCCTGTCCGTGATACTTTTTTTATTTGCACTAACATACAATTTTTCAGGACAAGCTTTCGGGGTGTGTCCCCTTCTTCAAGGTCCAAGCAGTACTGATTCACAAATTGTTAAGCAGAATGTTAAAAAACAAAACAAAAAAAAAAAAACACATCTCTGAGGGACAGGAGAGAGAAAAAAAAGAAAAAGAAACACATACAAATCAATGGTAATAAAGATAGCAGCAGAGTTAGTGAGATAAGACAGAGGGAGAGCTATACAATGGAGGGGGGGGGGGTGATAGTTACAGAGGGGGTCATAAAACTTTAGTATAATGGGTAAGGAAACCAATATCTATATTCAGACCATTATTTTTGGCGTCAAAAAGAATTATCATTCTTTGTTCAAACGTTTTCCTTTCCTGGATAGTCCTGAAAATTCCTTTAAAAACTAAAACATTGGGGTCTTCTATAGTGTGGTCCAGTTGTGAGAAGTGATGTCCCACAGGTGTGCATAAACTGTCTTCTTTATGTTCCTTGATGGTATGTCTGTGCAAATTCATCCTCGCTTGCAACTTCTGTCCTGTTTCACCAACATAAGATCCTTTGCTGCACCTTTTGCATTGGATGAGGTACACAACATGGTTACAAAGACAAAGCCATCAACAACAGCATAAACACAGCCTTGAAAACCAGAAGAGAAAATCTCCTCCAATACACAGAGAAAAAAACAAATAACCGAGTACCTCTAGTCACCACATACAACCCAGCACTTGAAGGGATCAAAAAGATAATCAAAGATTTACAACCCATTATAACAGAGGATGAAACTCTGTAAGGAATATTCCAACAACCCCCATTATTGGCTTTCAGACAACCACCCAACCTCAGACACAAATTAATCAGCAGGAAACTTCACTCTGATTATGAAGTCACAATTGATAAGGTCAGGGATTTAATTTAGAGTTCTCACTTAATATAATGCCTACGTGTAAATCTGTTATGAATGTAACTTTTGGCTGCTGAACTCGATTGAAGCTGCTTTTGTTGCCTTGTAACTGTATTGCCATAGTGTTGGAGCTTGTGCCTGTAGCCCAGGTGACTCCTGTTGTTGTTTACCCTTGCCCTTTGTGGGGGTTGTGCTGATGCTATTGTTTGTATAATTGCCTATAAAAGGCCTTTGAAAGAAGTAAAGGCAGCAGTCCATTATGCTCAGAAACTGATACACGGATTTCTGACTCTGTGTCTTAATTCCTATAAGAAGCAATAATTTGACAAAGCAATATAAACTTAAGCAACTTGTTTAAGAGTTGAACCTAACATTTTGGCGCCCGAACAGGGACTCACTAAAGATACTACAAGAGGTGGCTGAGCTATGCTGACGGAACGAAAGGACAGGCATTCCGGGAACCACAGATCAAAAACCTGGCCAGGTAAGAAAAAGCTTTATTTTTCTTATATTCTGTGCTCCCCTGATTTGTGCCTATCCGTTCTGTCAGTTACGGTTCTCCTGGTTTTAAAACACCAGCCTCTGTAGTGGTGAGTCTAGAATTACTGCATATTTTGGTTCATATTGCTGGGATTATTTGTTTATTTGTTGTCTGTCTTGTCTGTCTTGTTGAGAAAGTGAATGAGCCTTGTCAAGGATGGTATGAGTTAGAAGGGGATTGCCGAACTAAGCAATGGAATGCGCCCTTACCTCGCAAGAGGACTTTGGGGGTCTGACGCTTATGCTTAACCTCACATCTAACTCATAAACCATAGACGGGTTGAGAGTATAAGCCCTGTCTGCTCCATAAAGCAGGGATAAGAGTGTATGAGAGGGATCCCAGATACGGGGAGGGAATAAGATCTCCATAAAGTCCGGAGATCTAGTCGGATACCTGGCCACTTAAAGGAATGCTTGTATATGTTGTAGCCGCATTTTTGTATATGTTGTAGCCGCATTCTGGTTTGTTATTGGGCTAGCATATAAAGTAATTATTTATTATTGGGCTAGCATATAAGGTAATTCGGTTTCAGAAATCTCATTCCGGAGAGCTTTTTAGTATTCTAGCACCCTAGGAGGAAGGCAACGAGGAACTAGTGTAACTTAGCTGGTTTGTTATTGGGCTAGCATATAAAGTAATTATTCATTCTTGTATATGTTGTAGCCGCATTATATTGTACACTAAGTGTCCCACACGCTACCTAGGCAGGACTGTTAGAATGGGCCAGAGGAACACAAAACCCCGTCAGGGAATTGTGGCGCACTATACGGTGCCACAGATAATTAAGAACATTTATGGGAAAACCGAAGCACAGGACTTAAAGGATGTCCTTCGTAAATTTAAGGTGAAAGGAGCAGCGGGCTTAGACCCAGATGTATGGAGTGAAATAAAAAGGGACAGACAAGGAGAGGTGTTAGAGAAGCAATGGATGCGTCAGGTTCAATGCTTAATTAAGGTCTCAAATAGAGCGAAAGAAGAGGGGTGGAAATATAATCCAGATTGTGATAGTTGGGATATGAAAGATAGAAGAACAAAAAATGTCGAGGCTCCCAGCTCAGCCATCCCACCCCCATACACTGATGTAGAACGCAAACCACACAAGATATATCCTGTACTTGAGGGGAGAGGATGGGTTTGTCAGGATTGTGGAGCACAAAACCCAGAATGGGCAGTAGAATGTGTGCATTGTGGGGCACAAAAACCTCATCCAGAAACTGTAGCTCCCGTACACACTGATACACGCATTGTTCAGGTAAACAATCCAGAATTTGGACAAGCAGCCCATCCAAATGCCCCGCCTACTGTCACTCGTAGAATGCAAATAAGGACTTGGGCACCATGGTCGGCAGACACACTTATGGCATTAATACAGAGCGCCCTAGACCCGGTAGCAAAGCCAGCTGCTTTCTGTAGATTTGTGACACAGTTAATGAATACTCATGAAGCGACCTGGCACGATGGGGAGAATCTATGCAGACACAAAATGACTCTGACCCTGTTTAACCAGTTTATGACAGAAATAGGTCCACACAGACCTGCAGGACAAGTTGATGGGGATGGCAACCTGGAGGCAGGACATGTCAGACATATAGACTCAAGGGCCCCTTTTATTGCTAGATTAGAAGCTTTTTGTCAAGCAAAACAACAGGAGAGGGGGTCCATATCACCCATGAAGCAAATGCCAGGACAGACTGTATCAGACTTTTACTTATCTATAGAAAGTATGATGGCAGATGAGGGAATGGATTTAGAGCTGCCAGTCACGATCCGAGCCTTCAATAGACAGTTTATGGAAGGATTAATTCCACAGATAAGTGAAAGACTGAAAGCCTGCACACCACCCTTAATTTGTTGTGATTTTTGGCAGAAAAAGGTTGCAAGGTTAATAAGAAAAAGTTGCAAGTGTGTCAGGAAAAAGTTATCTTTTTGGGACATTGTATATCACAGGGTACGAGACATCTCACTGAGGAGAGGGTTCAAGTGATAAAGGGAATGTTACCCCCACGGAATTTCAAACAATTGCGTATGTTTTTAGGTATCGTGTCATATTGTAAACAGTGGATACCACATGCTAGCACTTTGATGCAGCCATTATACGATTGTTTGAAAATTGTACCGTATATGCTTACAGAAGTAGCTTATGAATCGTTTATCACTTTGAAAAAGTTGTTGATTTCTGCCCCGGCTATTGGTATACCAGATTACACCAAGATATTTAATCTGTACATTGCTGAGATCACTGGACATGCCACAGGTGTTCTGACACAGGCACATGTAAAACAAAGACCAGTCGCTTACTTTTCAGCAGCATTAGATCCAGTATCTAGAGGTTCACCGTCTTGTGTACGGGCGGTAGCTGCAGTGTCAATTATCATAGATAAGTCATCAGAGATTGTTCTAGACAATCCAGTTGTAGTGCATACCACACATGACATACATGCAATCTTGTCTCAGGTACAGCCCAAACACATTTCAATGGCTAGGCAATTAAGGTTACAGTGTACTTTACTCTTACCTCCAAATGTCACTTTTCAGCGCTGTACAACCTTAAATTTGGCCACCTTTTTGCCTCTTCAGTCACCAGATTTGGCAAGGGGGAATGATAGTACTAATAGTATTAGTGAGAAAAGAAATGAGGACACTGACACTCTTTTGTTTAAAGAAGTAGATGAACACGATTGTTTTCAGCTCATGGAACAGGAGACAATGGGATTCCCACATGTTACAGATACACCAATTTTAAACGCTGAGTACACCTTGTATATAGATGGTAGCAGGTTTGCTGATGACAAAGGTAAATATCACACAGGGTATGCTGTAGTGACTGATACGCAGGTAATTGAAGCACAGGCCTTACCAGCCCACATGTCAGCACAGGAAGCAGAATTAAAAGCTTTAGAACAAGCCCTAGAATACTTAAAAGAACGAGAAGGGAATATTTACACTGACTCTGCCTACGCTTATGGTGTAGCGCACGATTATGGCCACATATGGAGGGCTAGAGGTTATCTGACAGCAGCAGGTACACCTGTAAAACATGGAGAAGGGATTAAGAGAGTCCTGAACAATCTTCAAAAGGTTAAACGAGTGGCCATTATGAAGATAGCGGCACACACGAGCGCAAAAACAATTGAGGCAAAAGGAAATGCATTTGCAGATTTGACTGCAAAACAGGCAGCTCTAGGGGAAGGAAGCCCTGAGACCTTAGCAGCGGTAGAGGTGAGTATCCCAGAACCAACATGGCAGCAGCTGAGTAAATTACAGGAGCAAGCAGGGGAGAGCGAGAAAGATAAGTGGGTCAGGATGGGAGCAGCACCAGACCTTGACAATGTATGGAGGGAAGGAGGCAAAATATGCCTACCTGCCTCTCTGTACCCAGCAATGTCAGCGGCAGTTCACCTACCCACACACGTCAGTTCCAATTCCATGTATAGGATTGTGAACCAAGGATGGCTCGCCCCTGGATTCAGTAGCACTGCAAGAAACTACTGTGCAGCCTGCCAAATCTGTCTCCTGAATAACCCAGGACAGAAAGTGAAAACCCCACGAAAACACCAGGTCCGGGCCCAATACCCCTTCCAGAGACTGCAAATTGATTACATACAAATGCCTAAGAGCGGCCCCTTTGAATTTGTCCTCGTGTGTATCGATTTATTCTCAGGTTGGCCCGAAAGTTATCCAGTAAAATCGGCTACAGCTAAAGCCACAGCTAAGAAACTGATCACTGAGTTAATACCTAGGTTTGGTCTTCCTGAAACCATAGAATCAGATAGGGGGACACACTTTACAGGAGAAATCATGCAGAACGTGATGACCATGTTAGGGGTTCAACAAAGTTTTCACACCCCTTACCACCCACAGAGTTCAGGATCAGTGGAGAGAGTAAATGGGACAATAAAGTTAAAAATACAAAAAGCCATGCAAGAGTTAAACAAGCCTTGGCCAGAATGCCTGCCTCTGGCTTTATTCTCTATAAGGTACACTCCAACAGGAAAAACAGGATTATCCCCATACGAAATACTTTTTGGGAATGCACCTAGATTAGGTTTATACTTTCCACAGAGTATGCAATTGCAATGTGATAGTTTGACTGCATATGTGATACAATTACAACAACGTCTAACTAAGATCCACAAAAGTGTGTATTCTTCTCTTCCAGACCCTAATTCAATAACAGGTACACATACGCTGCTACCAGGGGATTATGTATATGTAAAGAAACACACCAGAAAGACATTGGAACCCAGGTTTGAAGGTTCTTACCAAGTACTCTTGACCACAGCCACCTCAGTAAAGCTGGAGGGAAAACCTACCTGGATACACGCATCACATTGCAAGAAACAACTCGAGAAAACAACATGATGAAATATCTACTTACATATTTTTTGTTGAAGATTGTTGTTTTACAAATATATGCATGGACTCCTGGTATTAATGTACTTGAAGTAGAGGAAACAATGACTTTCGAATGGAGCATAGATGACCCTAAAGTGGCAAATGTATCAGGATATGAGATAAATAAGGATTACACTGTGGGTAATTATACTGTTGAAGGACATAGGCGACCGTTTCATGTAGATGTAGGTATAGCATGGATACAGGCAGACCCCCTCTCAGAAGTAGCTGTAACTTTCCAGTGGAACGATAATATGGGTTTCCCCTTTAACAATAGTAAGAACCATAGGTGTCATAAAATATCCCTTTCACAGACATGGAAACAAGCCCGGGAACGGGTAGTGGGACAAATGTACCAAATATTAACAGTCATGGCAGAAGGAGGGAATATAACCGAAGGGATGTTTAATCTGACAGATATTACCGTTAATCAATCCAGTATTTTCCTCTGTGCATCTTGGTGGAGGGAAGAGAGAGTTGATGGGTGATACTGGATGGCACAGACCTATGGGTTTCACATACAAATGGAGGAAGAAGTAACGCCAACAATTGAATCTTCCATATTAACACCCGTACCAAACACTTGCATAAATGTATCAACATCACAACAGAAAACAAAAATAAAATTAAATATCACCTTTCCCCCGATACCGGAGTGTAGGTATAAACGAGAATGGTACGACACACTATTGGGACTGACAGGTACAGGGATGGGAATTTTAAACTCGGTCGAGATAGAAGAAATGAACAACAGATGGAAGCATGCAGGGGGACACATAGCTGACAGCTTGACTATCACAAGCAAATGGTTACCCACCACTTTTGAAACCCAACTGCAAGAAATACCCCTATTACAATTTTTGGGAGGGTTAATAAATCACACGATAGGAGCAGAGCTCCAGCTGTGGAATCAAAGTCAACAGTTTGTAAATTTCACACAGTGCTCTTTTAACCTCTTATCCTATCATATACAAATAAATAGGGCCAGGACTGAACCACAGTTGGGAAATTATCATACCTGGATGAAATATTTTAAGGGTTTAACTGACAATGGTGTATGGTTCCAAGTAAAAGGGGATAAGATAGAATGTGAGGAGAAATGGTGTGTAGGAAGGTTCGAAGCATACCGGGTAGCAGATGTAATGGAAATGTGTAAAATTGTGGTCATGCCACTAGTAATTAAAGACGAGTTTTGGTATCCAGAAATATATGGGAAATATGTAGATAAAGGAAACAGAACCCATGATTTAACTCTATGTGAAGGAACCAATAAGGGAATGGTATGTGGCAGAAGTTCCCCAGTATATGAACCTTGCTTGTTAAAATACCAAACTAGCATATGCAAAATGCAAAGAACACCGATAAATGTGAACAATAGATTCATAGAAATAGGACCCCAGCATATTTGTATCATTACTAATGATAACCGCACCATGTCAGCATTAAATAAATCGGCGCCGTTTGCGGGATGTATAAAAAAGATTAAAATATTACAATGGGGTAACGACACCTATCTTTTTGAACCAGACGCCGATAAGATATTCTCTTCAGTCTATGAGGTACATAATCTCACTGACACTACACCCTTTATAATTTCTTTAGACCCACTAAAACAGGTTTTGGAACAATCAGAGTTGTTAAGACAACACATAGAAACACTAGAACATACCCTACAGAATAACCTTGTATCCGCAATTATTGACAAAGGTAGACTAGTGCATCTTTCCTCACAGATACAACAGGATACTGCACCACATTGGTGGGATATATTTAGTGGAATGTCTTCTAAAGCAACCAATACCTTTCACTGGTTGTTAAGTCCAATGGTAATTATTATTCTAATATTAATATCACTTACAATCACGAATATATGTGTATACAGGAAAATAAATAGGAAAATTAGGAGAATAGACAGGGCATACCGATAAATGTGTATTGACATCACCCTACTCCTAAAAAACTCCTCTTCTTGAATTTTAAGATGTTGGTAATACCTAGGGGGATGGGTTCTACCCCTCTGACAACTCGCGGTCAGGGAAAGGACTCTGGGGAAAAACTGACTAGAACTTATTCATGAGGACCCAGGGGGAAGGAGAGGATGATGTCAAAGGGGGAAATTGATAAGGTCAGGGATTTAATTTAGAGTTCTCACTTAATATAATGCCTACGTGTAAATCTGTTATGAATGTAACTCTTGGCTGCTGAACTCGATTGAAGCTGCTTTTGTTGCCTTGTAACTGTATTGCCATGGTGTTGGAGCTTGTGCCTGTAGCCCAGGTGACTCCTGTTGTTGTTTACCCTTGCCCTTTGTGGGGGTTGTGCTGATGCTATTGTTTGTATAATTGCCTATAAAAGGCCTTTGAAAAAAGTAAAGGCAGCAGTCCATTATGCTCAGAAACTGATACACGGATTTCTGACTCTGTGTCTTAATTCCTATAAGAAGCAATAATTTGACAAAGCAATATAAACTTAAGCAACTTGTTTAAGAGTTGAACCTAACACAAATAATGGAAGCAAATCCTGCAATAAAAAACGCTGCAAACTATGTGTAGCACTAACTCACGGTGGAGCTGCTGGTTTAAGCGGGTGTGTTACCTTCACTTTGCTTCCCTCTGTTTCACCGGCACCGGGTCTAGGGGTTCCGTTGAGTTTACTGCTAGACAACACATGCACCAACACTGGAGTACATTTTCAATGCTTTATTAAACAGTCAAACTTTAGGAAGTAGCAGGAAAGAGACGGAAAATGAAACCTTCAGGAGAAACTCAAATATCTTCTTACAAGATCTTAGCGACCAATGTCCCGGTAGAATTCAGATAATTATGTGGAATGCGTTCCCCTCATGGGATACACTCTTTGCTCGTCTGGATAGGCCTCTCTCACCAGTCTAGCAGCCAGTACGCAACATGAATCTAAAGTCTCTGCCATAGACTAACTTGGGGGGGGGGTAAATCTGCACGATCCTCTGCCACAGGATGTATCAGATCTTCTGCAGTGAACAGTCAGTCACAGTGCCTGAACCTTTAAGCCGAACCGGCGACACTATGCTGTATAATTACTTCTTTTGGATACGTCCTACAACCGAGTCACCAGGCCGCTCTATAGACCAGCACGCTGCGTGATCTCTCCAAGACGGGTCCTCCCCTGGGATCTCCTCGGCTGTCCAGCTTCGTCACACAGGACCGACAGCTAAGGACCATTCCTCGGCCGCGGTGGTAAGCCCCAGACAAGCCTCTGGACCCACCTCTGCACCGTAGCATCGTGGGCCTCCCAATCGGAGGACCACGAGGTAGCTCCTTAACGCATACCTGTCGGCCAGGAGGGCCAGCAGGTGGCTGTAAAACGACCTTAGAACATGGCGTCTGTCCCATAAATACCCCCTTCCCAGAATGCAACTCGGAGGACCACCTCCACCGAGCTTGTTTCCGAGACAGAGGAGCATCTATACACTTCGACACATTGCCCTTCCAACACTGACTAATGGTAACAGCGACAGCCACCGGTCAGCACGGAAGCACACACAACGTCAGCCAAGCTGGAGCAGAGGCGAACTTTTAACCTTCCTAACACACAATTTACTAAATTTACCTAATCTGCAGTAGAATGTAAATCTACCAGCGCTACATATGCAACCAGATCAATCTATCAAAAGTGTCACACACAAAAATGGGACCTTCAATATCATGGGATCTTACAACTGTACCTCCAGTAATGTTGTGTACCTCATCCAATGCTAAAGGTGCAGCAAAGAATCTTATGTTGGTGAAACAGGACAGAAGTTGCAAGCGAGGATGAATTTGCATAGACATACCATCAAGGAACTTAAAGAAGACAGTTTATGTACACCTGTGGGACATCACTTCTCACAACCGAACCACACTATAGAAGACCTCAATGTTTTAGTTCTTAAAGGAAATTTCAGAACTATTCAGAAAAGGAAAACCTTAGAACTAAGATTGATAATTCTTTTTGACACCAAAAATAATGGTCTGAATTTAAATATTGGTTTCCTTACCCATTATACTAAAGTTTTACGACCCCCTCTGTGACTATCACCCCCCTCCATTCTATAGCTCTCCCTCTGTCTTATCTCACTAAATCTGCTGCTATCTTTATTACCATTGATTTGTATGTGTTTGTTTTTCTTTTTTTCTCTCTCCTGTCCCTCAGAGATGTGTTTTTTTTTTAACATTCTGCTTAAAAATTTGTGAATCAGTACTGCTTGGACCTTGAAGAAGGGGACACACCCCGAAAGCTTGTCCTGAAAAATTGTATGTTAGTGCAAATAAAAAAAGTATCACGGACAGTACTCAATTTTCTCTGACTTCTTGTCTGAAATTTGTGTGTCTCAACATTTAGCAGCTGTTATATTTCAACCTTATGTGTTCCATTTAAATGTTTTTAATGGCTAGTGTTTATTTGTTTTTTGTACTTATCTATTGAATAAAATTTATATATTTTTATACTATCTTCTCATTGTTGTCTCGTATATCTTGACATCCATCTTGCCCGCACCATCCCTTGGGGGCAATTTTCCAAAATTTTTTCCAATTATATTTGGGATGTGGTAAGAGCTGTCAAGATAGTTTAGTCATTAGTTGGTTTCTCGCCTCCTCTTTCATTCTATTGCATCAGGAGAGAGAGAGGGGGTGGGGCTGAACTGCAGCTCCATTTCTGAATGGACACACGGAGCTGCAGCTCAGCTTGGGTGCCTCCATAACAAGCTGCTTGCGGTGGGGGCACTCAACAGGAGGGTGGGGCCAGGAGGACAGAAGAGGGACCCAAGAAGGAGATGATGGCTGCTCTGTGCAAATCCACTACACAAAGCAGGTAAGTATAACATGTTTGTTATTTTTATAGAAAAAAAATTTACTTTACAATCACTTTAAAGCCCTCCCACTTTTCCTCTGTGTTTTTCACAGCATTTGAGAAGCTTGCTCCAGTGATGGTAGATGTGAACAGTAACCACTGGGCGTGTCTTAACAACATTCTAGCAACAAGGCAGGACAAAATGATGCAATCTATGGAAGTTTTTCAGTGAGGTTTTATGATGTACGTAAATAGCCCACACCTATAGCAAGGGCGTTTTTTCAAGTTTGGTCAAAGGTGCAGAATTATTTTTTTTTATCTACAGACACTCCTTTTGTTTTTTTGGTAAAGATGAACTATGCCTTTAAAGGGTTATGGTTAAATAAAACCTTAGCCCACTCACTGTATACACAGGACACATACTGCATGCCACAGTACTTGTACCTGCACTCTCAGAATTGCGTAATGCACAGACCCCTGCACAGAATATAACCAACAATGACTCCCTCATGCCAGCACATAACAATTCCCCCCCTTCCTCCAAAGCCCATCTCCCCCACCGTACAAATCTCAACCAACAGCCCCAATCTCCCTCCAGTACAGATCTTCACTCACAGCCCTGAATCCCCCCTCCCAGCCCACCACCTCAGTAAAGACTCCCTCCCCAGCCTAACCCCTCAATACAAAACCCCTTCCTAGCCTCACCCCTCAGTACAGACCCCCTCAGTACAGATTCCCCCAGGAACAAACACCACTCAGTACAGACCAACTCCGTTAATCACCTACAGACGGGCCACCTCTGTGGGTGATTTGCTGGTTCAAAGTGAATTTCGAGGCTCAGTGAGAGGCGATCCATGTACAACAATGGGCATGTTCCCTTGTGGATCATGCTCTTACTGCAAATACATGGATGCCAGGAAAAATATCTATCTACCAAATGGCATGCACTTTGTACCAGAACATTATTCAAACTGCCAGACCATGGGAGTAGTGTACCTGCTATTATGCAGTTGCAACTGTTTCTATGTAGGCAAAACGGTACAAAAACTATGGCAGAGATTATACTGCCACATCAGGGCTATGCAAACTGTCAATCCTGATCTTCCACTGGGCAGACACGTTGCCCAGGTCCATGGTGGTATCTGTCCAACACTATCTGTTTTAGTATTGGACCGCCTACACCCAAGCCCACGCGGCAGAGATTTTAACAAAAGTCTCTTGCAACGTGAGCTTCGGTGGATATCAAACCTAAATGCTACTTCTCCACCTGGCCTCAACGAAGCCTTTTTTGCCAGGCTTTATCTATTTCATCTAGTTCATCTATTAGTCCTTTTTACACAACCTCTAATGATCTTTTGGTCCACTGCACCCCACACTGTTTCATTTTCCCTTCTTTTTTCCTTTTTCCTCTTTCTTTTCTTCAAATTTTCTTTGTCATCTTAATAATATTGGCTTACTATTATTTGCCTTTAAAATGCTTAACATGTTCTATATTTATATTACTATCATGTTTTTTAAGTATGGTTCTCCCTATTTTTGAAATCATTTATGTTCCTCCTCTTTTCTGCAGATTTTGTTCTTGACTCTTTGAACAATAACAATATGTACAGATGACGATCCCATGTCCCGTCAGTTCAAGTTTTTTGGAAACTCCAATCATTTGTAATATTTTTTCTTTTTAATATTTCCTTTTTTATATTTACATTTACCTTTACTTATTACACCATCTTTGCAAATGCTGGACTTTCTTTGTTTTTCGCTTGGGTGGGTGCTGCCCTTCCCCCCCCCCCCCTTGTAGTGGTGTGGCTCGCCGGCGCTCCCCGGCACAGGGGGGCCTCCGCTCCTTGTCTTGTTGGAGACGGAGGCAGTCCTTTATGGCAAGTGCCTGCGCATTGGCTTCTCTCCACTCTTGCCATCAGTTGCCACCCACCCTCTGTGTCGTCGGCCTACATCAACGTCTGACATCATCGCGTCAGTTGACGCGGTGTCGCCGGACGCCGCGCCGGTCGGGGAGCCGCGGATGGAGGGTCTCCCACACACAGGTGTGCTATTTACTGTCTGGATGTTTTTTAGACGAGTCATCAGGCTGTACTTCTCTGTCTTTTGACGTTTCAAACAGTCAAACTGCTGGGATTGGTTGCTTTTTTTATCACTCCCATCACTGGGCTATTTAACACAGATATGTGCAGTACACTATTGCTGCACAGCTGAGATAAGCATTACCCTTGCATGGATGTGAGAGGAATATCCAGAAAAAAGGTTAGAAACAAATTCTGCCCCCCTTTTTTCTTATACATATGTGGTCTATTTATCTATATATTTATATTTTTTGATCTACTTTTTGCTACATGGATATACCCTTTAGATTGTTCTCCAGGGAAATTTTGTGTCTCTGTGACTCTCCCGCTTACATTTTGATTTCATCTTTTTGCTTATATCCCAGCAGTGGTTTATGTACATGCATACTCACTGTATATATGTATATTTTTTTGTCATATTCGCACCCTCTATGTCTTTTTGGCGGTTCCTGTGAGCTCTGACTTGCTGCTCCACCCTGGGGGTACAGTTCACTTTTAGCCTCAAATAGAGACTTGTCTCACACTTAAACTTACCGTATATTGAAGAGGGTAATGAGATCCATCTGATTGGGGTCACGCTAGAGTTGCAATCCAACTTAGTGGACCTCCGGACGTGGGAATCCAACTACCTACATTATTGCTGTGTTTTATTTTCACTGTAGAGGAACATGTGATTTGTGAGTACCTACCTATATAGTACATACTGTGTTGTATGCCTGCCTCTGAAAAATGAATCTCTATATGTACAAATTTACTGTTTATTTACTGTTTGGTTATTTATATATGTATATATGTCTTTTTTGATAGAAATATAACAGCACGCTTTGCCTGAACCCCTGAAGAAGAAAGTACATATATCATGAAAAGAAACAATTCTTTTTGTGTTTTCCGAAACATGTAGGGTCTTTTTGTTGCAGCTACAATTTGCTTCTGACCTTTGGTCCTCAGAGTCATTGTTTGCTGCAGCATTTAGCAACTGTATTTCTATATTCCTGTTCCCATTCTCATGAACTTTTTAGATGTCGATATTGTTGTATATTGAATTAAATTGATATTTTTATACTTTTTTTGTATTAATTGTTCATTGATCCTGTGTTGGCTCCCTGCCTATACTATCCCTTTGGGCATTCTTCTCTTTCTACATTTTGTTGGGATGTGGCAGAGACCTTCAGGATTAGCTTTTCAAATAGTTTTCTCCTCAACATTTTTCTATTCTCAAATGGGTAGCAGATACCCGGTCAGTCCCCACCCTTTGGAACTATTTTTCGAGCTTTAAATATATTGTATGTTTTTCTTAGAAATGGCAGAACTATATAGTCAATCTTGGGATGATTTCGTGACCAAACTCCAACAGGACTATGGTCAGAACGAATCACGTGACTCTGAATTGAGCTTCTTATTCTTGGGCCTCACCAAATGGTTCGAGAAGAAATCGCTCACTTACTGGCACATAAAAAGTTTTAAAGAATATGATAAAGATGACCTCAACCCTCTAGGACTTTGTGTCCAAATTTTTCCTTCCTTTGAAAATTTAAGCTCTGCGTTTAAAGTAGCATGGGAAAAAAATCTGAAATCATGCTCTGTGGGAATGATGACACTGCTAATAGAGGAGTACCAGAGACGCATGATTGATATAGAAGCCAAAATAGACTCCATCTATTCGAAAATAAAACCATTACAAACCCACCCTTCCTTCCAAGATCTTAACGATAAATTAAAGGTACATATAGAACTTTTCAACAAAGCAATTCTCTCTAAAAAAGAATTTAAATTCTTGAGAGATAAACAAGCGTTTGAGGAAGGCAAGGCCTATAAATGGTCTCAAAAAACTGGGGGTAAAAACTCTCAATTCCACACAATATCTGAGACATTCAGATATATCTGATTCGTCCTCTGTGTCATCTAGTGTCTCCTGACAATCTAGATGAACTAGAAAACCAAAAAACGTTTTCCCAAATCACAATCCCAGAACTTATGACTTACGACTGTCTCAGGTTCCGTGACAACGACACCGTTGATCGCAGCCGGTGCTGCAGCACCAACATCAGTCGAAACTCCTTTACCCACACCATCTGTCAAGATTCCAGCACTATTTTTTCCAAAAAACCAGGGGAATCCCCCTGCACCTCCAAATCCAGTACCAAGCCAGATAATGAAGGCTGTCGCATGTTTAGCGAACGACAGGCTTTAGACAACCCAAACTCTCTTTTAGAAGAAAGCGAACCAAGGAATCTTATCGATACAATCGATTTAGAATCTCTACTTGAAGAGACTGTGGATTCGCCCACAAATACTCTACCCGGAAAATCTTCTTTAAAAAAAACCTCCTCCATGTATCCTGCCCCAAGCTCCAATCACGGTGTTATGACTTTCCTTAACCACATAACAACCGGCCCATAGCCGAACGGCAGCTACAGGGCGGTTGCATAACTCTGGGAGGGCGTACAGTGACGTCCTCCCAGAATCCTTCTCCCGCGAGCCTCCGAACACATCCATGACTGCCGGGTCCGTATCACGGTAAACGGCCGCTGAGCATGGCCGTTTACCATGTGATCGCTCCATCAAATGATGGAGCGATCACATGTAAACAAACCGGCGTGATATCCAGTTCCTCTTTCCCCTCTCCATCCAGTGTGAGCGAAGAGTGGAGAGATCGGTGGCAGCAGTGCTGTGGGCTGGATGTGTAGTACCCACAGCGCTGCTCAGTGACAAATCCATCCATCCATCGATTCTCAGCCATGCATACCCATCCATACTCTGCATACTCAGCCATGCATACCCATCCATACTCTGCATACTCATCCATACTCTGCATACCCATCCATGCATCCATCCATCCATACTCAGCATACCCATCCATACTCTGCATACCCATCCATACTCTGCATACCCATCCATCCATCCATACTCGGCATACCCATCCATACTCGGCGTACCCATCCATACTCGGCGTACCCATCCATACCTGGCATACTCATCCATACCTGGCATACCCATCCATCCATCCATACTTGGCATACCCATCCATACTCGGCATACACATCCATACTCGGCATACTCATCCATCCATCCATACTCAGCATACTCATCCATACTCTGCATACCCATCCATACGCTGCATACTCATCCATCCATACTCAGCATACTCATCCATCCATCCATGCTCACCCATCTTACTCAGAATACTCATCCTTCCATCCTCATCCATGCTCATCATACTTATCCATACTCAGCATATTCATCCATCCATCTATGCTCAGCCATCCATCCATCCTCAGCAATACTCATCCATCCATCCATCCATGCTCAGCCATCCCATCCACCCCCATCCGTAATTAGCCATACTCAGTCATACCCAGCCATACTCAGCCGTACCCAACGCGTTTCTAAATAGTTAATTTTTATAATCTTCTTCAGGGATAAGTTTTTGCCATTATCTGAAAGGCACAAATGTAATATAAGTATACAAAAATCTTACATACTTCAAACTATATATATATATATATATATATATATATATATATATATATATGAGAATGAAAATAGAAAATATATACAAAAAACTTACAAAAGTCATGATAGACATAACGGATTTTCAGTGAATCACTCAAAGACTTCCACCTGATCTGTAAAGGTCATTTATCATGCAAAAGCTTTTAATCGAGTCAAAGACCAAGACAGACATGCTTTAATTTTTGGGACAAAAACTCGCAAATAGGATGATACAGCAAGGATTATTTTACGCTACTCCAATGAGCACAACACCATAAGAAAAATATAGATTACCTTCAGAAAGGCAGGTTCCCTAGCTGACTTACTAACTCAAAGCGAATACAAGGGGAATCAAAGACGGCACCCCTGTAAAGCATGGGGGACCTTTCCCTGTGGTACTTGCTCTTTCTGTAAAGTTATTGGTAACAGAACTTCATTTCTATTACCTAATGGCGAACGTTTTCAACTAAAGCACTTCGCCACCTGTAAAACCCGAGGGGTAGTATACTTGGTACAATGCCAATGCGGGGCCTTTTATATTGGCAAAACCCGCCAAGAATTTGGACAACGGGTTAGCAAACACCTGCAAAGTATGCAGATTGGCAACCTGTATCTTCCCCTCGGTAGACAGGGGACATGGATACAGGATGCCATCCGTAAATTTTACGGTGGTGAATCGTATCCATGTCCCCATTCGAGGGGGTGACTGGAACAAAACTCTTTTACAACGCGAAATGCGCTGGATAAGGCATTTAGATGCCACCACCCCACCAGGCCTGAATGAGGCAGAAAGTTTTAGACCATTCCTCGATGGCTTTAGTTCTGGAAAAACAGATTAAATAAATCTCCCTTGTTTCTTGATAATTTTTTCTCTGTAAAAAACTTTTTTCTCTTCCCCTCCCCTTTCTCGTCTATTTCTCTCCTACTTTGTGATAATTGTAACCAGTGGATGAACATTTGGAATGATAATGTCTATTGGGGTACAATAAATTTACATATGAATTTATTTATTGCTTTTGTTTTTTGAAATTATATTTTGTGGGTAGGTAATTTTCTCCTGTCCACAATGTTACACATTATGTTTTTTATCTCATTTATTATGCATGTTTTTTGTTCATGTTCCTTGATATGACGGATTCTCGGTTAGTCCTCTGATTGCTCTCACCCTGGCCTGTGGTCATATCGTGCACCCGGCACAGAGGGGCCCCCACTATTTAGTTTGGGGGCCCTTTTTCTCCATTGCCATTTGAGGTGTCCTCTGACACCACCCTTTGGCTTATGGTAGATTTTCCTGTGTCGGGGGGTATTTGTTCTTCCCTTGGAGGGTTTATCCTTGTATTGGATTTTTTCCTCCGATGTCCCTGCTCGAATACTGGACATGGGTGGTCTCTTTTTTCCACCCACCCAGTTCTATATGGAGATTTTTGCGATTTGTTTAATCACCATTGCCCCTAGAGATTTGTGTCTTATCTCTATTTTGAATCCTTTTATAATGTGGCGGGAATTGTCTTAGGATGTGTCCCGTGTCATACTGGGATCTAGTGGAGTGTGTTTTCGCCTCTCCCGGATCCGGTACATGACGTGATATTATAGTGCTGTCAGCAATGGATGTCTCTGCGTGTCTTTCCGGCTATAGACGATGAGGAGAGAGGCTGGGCGGGATGCCAGCCAGACTCTCCTTGCGTCCTGCCGTTCAGTCACGCTGTCTGCATATGAGTAGAGCGGATGAAATGACATCGCCGCTGTCGTCCGAGGCGGCGTCATTTCCGGACGCTCGTGAAGCAATTACCAGCACGGACCTTAAAAAGGAGAATGCCGGGAGCCCCTGAGCTGCCAGAGTCACCTTACAATCACTCTCTGTGGACTGGACAGTAGTGTGCTACTATTGGGAACGGAGGGATCATTGCCCCTCCCGGACTGGTCTTGTGGACTCTGGGTGTTTTTGTACTCGGCTGTGGGAGATACATATACTAAGACTGTGGTAAGCTCTAATTATGATTTTTTAATTTATACTTTGACTGATTGAAGTATCTTATTTTTTGTCTCTCTCCAGGCAACTTTTCCTATTTTTAGGCATTACCTGGGAGAATTTCTTTCCCTTTTTGTTTTCTTTTTGGGGTTCTAATTATTGGCTTATTATTGTCTTCATGTGATTGTCTCTGGCCATAAACACAGAGACAAGAGACATATGTGTATTTTTTTCAACTATCAGAGACTGGGATCTCTTTCCTGGATAAAGTCTCTTTTTCTTTATTGCATTTTTTCAGTCTTCAGCATTTTTATGCAACTTTATTCATCATTATTTTTGTATAGTCCATTTATTTTTCTTTTCTCTATTTTATTCTATATTCTTTATAAGTTCATGCTCCTTTCTACTTTTACTTATTAGTAATATTTTTCTACTATGTGGAATGCACAGACACAGCCCTACATTGGGTCAACTATAACTAGATGTCCTCATTTTTATTTATTTTTTTTTTTTAAAATAAAATAATCTTTTTCTTCTTTAGGACTGGGAATTCCCCCTCTCTATCTGTAGTTGTTTAAATCCCCTCCTTTTTTTCGGCATTTGAAGGCACACAAACTCGCTTAGTAGATGCAAGGTTGGTTTGTCCTTTTTTTTTCTATATATACTTACCACAGACGATGTATCTCCTTCACAGATTCTACATTCCCGTCCCTGTAAGCGGTTCTCCGCTTGGTGTAATTTGGTGCCTCTCCTTAGATTTTAGTATCTGGGGGCTCTTTTGCATGATAAAAGACCTTTACAGATCAGGTGGAAGTCTTTGAGTGATTCACTGAAAATCCGTTATGTCTATCATGATTTTTGTAAGTTTCTTGTATATATTTCCTATTTTCATTCCTATATATATATATATATATATATGGTTTTAAGTATGTAGGATTTTTGTATACTTATATTACATTTGTGCCTTTCAGATAATGGCAAAAACTTATCCCTGAAGAAGATTATAAAAATTAACTATTTCGAAACGCGTTGGATTCAATAACCTTTTGCCACTACTGTATTGTATCATATTATTTTTCCCTTTTTTTGTTTATATACTTGCTGTTTGTATAAATTGCTTTTTAATCTTTGTAAAATAAAATCTACATTTTTTAATTTTCTTCTTTATTAATGTTTCCCTTAAAATCCCATTTATATGAGGTTCTTGTTTGCACTTTTTAGGGATGGTGGCAATTTCTCACACTAATCTTTGAGAGTCTACTTATTTTTTTAATAAACTTAGCCGTACCCAGCCGTTCCAGCCATACCCAGCTGTACTCAGTCGTACCCAGCCATAATCAGCTGTACCCAGCCGTACCATCTATACCCAGCCATACTCAGCCGTACCCATCCGTACTCAGCCGTACCCAGCCATACTCATTCATGCTCAGCCATCCCCATCCACGGCTCATCCATCCCCATTTATGCTCATCCATGCCACATCAGTTATCATCCATGCCACATCCATGCCACTACAGTGCCTCACAAAAGTGTAATAGGTAGTCAAATTAGATTTGAAACTTATGTCCCTAGAACACCTGATGGTGCTCCCTGCATGTTGGTGCTCTGTATGTGGCCAGGCTATGGAAAAGTCTCACACATGTGGTATCGCCGTACTCAGGAGGAGTAGGAGAATCTATTTCGGGTGTAATTTTTGGTATAAACATGCTATGTGTTAGAAATATTGTGTAAATGGACAACGTTGTGTAAAAAAAAAAATGCGTTTTCATTTTCTTTACACATATTCCAAAAACTTGTAGAAAAAAATGACATGTTCAAAAGACTCATTATGCCTCATAGATTATACATTGGGTTGTTTTCTTTCAAAAATGGGGTAATTTTTGGGGCGTTTCCATTGTCCTGGTTCTCCAGGCCTTCAAAAGTGTAAGAGGTAGTCAAAAAATTATGTTTAATTTATGCTCCAAGAACACCTGATGGCGCTCTCTGCATGTTGGGCCTCTGTATGTGGCCACGCTGTATAAAAGTCTCACACATGTAGTATCCCCATACTCAGGAGGAGTAGCAAAATGTGTTTTGGGGTGTAATTTGTGCTATGCATATGCTGTGTGTGAGAAATAACCTGCTAATATAACAATTTTGTAAAAAAAAAAAAAGAAAAAAAAAATTTTGATTTTGCAAAGAATTGTGGGAAAAAAATTACAACTTCAAAAAACTCACCATGCCTCTTACTAAATACCTTGGAATGTCTACTTTCCAAAAAGGGGTAATTTGGGGGGGTATTTGTACTTTCCTGGCTTGTTAGGGTCTCAACAAATGTGATAGGCTGTCAGTACTTCAGGTGTGATCAATTTTCAGAGATTGGCACCATAGCTTGTGGACTCTATAACTTTCACAAAGACCAAATAATATAAACTGATTTGGGTTATTTTTACCAAAAGATATGTAGCGGTATAAATTTTGGCCAAAATATATGAAGAAAAATTACTATTTTGCAAAATTTTATAACAGAAAAGAAGAAAAATGCATTTTTTTACAGAATTTTCGGTCTTTTTTCTTTTATATCGCAAAAAATAAAAAACCCAGTGACTAAATACCACCAAAAGAAAGCTCTATTTGTGTGAAGAAAAGGACAAAAATTTCATATAGGTACAGTGTTGCATGACTGAGTAATTGTCATTCAAAATGTGAGAGCACCGAAAGCTGAAAATTGGTCTGGTTAGGAAGGGGTTTTAAGTGCCCAGTGGTCAAGTGGTTAAAATGGCCTCCCAAGATTAAATCTCTAAATTGTACACCTTCCCATGGTGGGAACCTAACCAAAAATGAGAAGTTGGCTCTACAAAATGTATCAAATAATCATGCCATTACGATTAAACCGAGTGACAAAGGAGGGAACATTATCCTCATGGACAATGAACAATACAGAAAAATGTGTTTTAGCATCTTAAGAAACCGTGACTGGTATCGCCCAGTGGGCTCAGACATTGTAGAGGTTTTTAACAAAAAGTTTTACTCACTTGTGGACTATGCTTTCTCCAGCAAAACCATCTCCAAACAAACCTGGGATTTCATCCGTACCCCTTATCCAATACCCCCCAAGAAGCTGGTAACTTTCCTCGATCAAACAGGTTTTTTTAAATGTGGCAGATGTCTAATCTGCAGAATATGTAAGGGTGGTAAGAAAAAGACACATTTTAAATCTAGGGTAACAGGACAGACATTTGAAATCCCCAAATTTATAACCTGTGGTACCACACATGTCACATACCTTTTGGAATGTGAATGTGGTCTCCGATATGTGGGAAGAACCACAAGAGAGCTTAAAGTTAGACTGAGAGAACATATCAATAACATTAAAAATGGTTTCCGTAAACACAATTTATCTTATCATTTTAGGAGATTCCACAACATAGATCCATCAAAACTTATTTTTTGTGGTATTGATAGGGTAGAGAAACATTGGAGGGGCACCAATCTTAAACAAGCCATCTCCCAAAACGAGACACAATGGATTTACAAATTACAGTCCTAAACGCCGAAAGGGTTAAATGTGGACCTGGACATTAATTGTTTTATTAGTAATTTTTGACTGCTAATTGTTATTTTTTTATTTTATTTTTATTTTTTCTAATTTATTTTTATTTTATTTTACTTTTATTTTTTTATTTTATTTTTATTATTTTTATTTATTTGTTTTTTCTTTTTTTTTTTTTTTTTTCCTTATTCCATTTATTTAATTTGTTATTAACGTTTGTTAGTCCAGGATCTTCACCATTATAGCATTCCCAATTATTTATTTATTTATATATATATTTTTTTCATATGGAATATATTACTATTGTCATAATGGTTTATATAATGTAATATACCATGTTTTGTTTTAATGTAATACCGAATTTTAAACACTAGATGGCCTCTGGTTACTCCCTGTCAATTCAGGAAATAGGAAGTTGGCATTTACCTTTTGTCCACAAAGAACACATCACTTCCTGTGCCACTGACCACTTCCGGTCGAGGCGGATACGTCACTTCCGGTTCCGGCGGAAACCGGAAGTGAGGCTAATTTTATACTACGCCATCAATGAGAGTAGTAAAAGTCATTGGGTGTAGTAGGCGGCACCTAAAGTATATAAGACAGCCAATCACAGACTCCCCAAGCTTCTGATGATGCCCAGTGGGAGGGGCGAAACATGTCAAGCTAAGGATAATCTGTGAAGGCTGTTTGGATGCCAAGGCGGCAATTTTTGCACATTTAAAGATTTCTGATGTAAGTGTAATGATTTTAAACCTTTTTAATAAACCTTGCAGTATTACAATATATGTCCCTTCTCTCTTCACTTGTCCAAAACGTCACTACTTCGATCACCTCTGACCGAGTAAAGCATGTAGGACCTACAATAAACGGTGAAGGAGAGGATATCCAATTCTCTGAGGCACAACTATCTACATATCTGCTGGACAGGGAGACACCATCCTAATATCTACAGGTGTATTTATCATCTCTATCTGGTGAGTGGGGACCTAGGAGGGGAGCACAGGAAGTCACTAAGATTGCATCAACGTGTCACCAGCCCCATACCTCACAATAGATGAACTTTATTGATTGCACCTTATTATTGCACTTTGTTGAACTTGATTGTATGCAATTGTTGGCACTATATCGGCACTTTGTTGTATATGTTGTTTTATGATACACATTTGATGTGGGTAGATGTACATTTATGATTTAGAGAGGCAGCACTGAGTATAATTTTTTTTTTTTGTCCTTATCCAAGATTGGCGACGTTCTATGCATTACCAAAAATACATAAAAATGCTGTTGATCCACCGGGAAGACCAATTCTTTCTGGTAATGGATTTATTACTGAAAATCTAAATTAATAGATGAGCACATTAGACCCTTTGTCCTCACAATTCCATCTTATATTCGTGACACCATGCATCTTTTACAAATCATAGAAGATGTACAAGTCCCTGAGAACTGATTTGCAACCATTGATGTGGAGGCCCTTTACAGTTCAATACCACACTGTAGAGGGCTAGCATGTATCCGCAGGGTGCTGTCCCAGACCAGCCACCACAAAGCCCCGTTTAATGAATTCATACTCCTTTCTTTGGATCACATACTAAACCATAATGCGTTTTCTTTCGATGGCCGGCTGTTCCTCCAGGTGCAGGGTGTAGCCATGGGCACCTGTTGTGCCCCTGGCTACGCCAATCTGTACCTGGGGTAAATGGGAAAATGCGATTTTCAGCGATGAGGATCTCTCTCTCTATGTACCTGTGCCACATTGTCATGTGGCACAGGTACATAAATGACATGTTTGTCGTCTGGGATGGTCCTCAATCCCTTCTGGATGAGTGTTTGAATGCGTTAAAAATAAATAAATTCAACCTTAAATTTACAATGATTTCTGACATGTCCAAAGTCACCTTTTTGGGCATTGAAATTTCCAAAAATGAATCTAATCTATTGTCCTGCAAACTTTTTAGGAAGCCCACCGCAGGCAACACCCTTGCCCTCATCCAGTTTTCATCCGAGACCACTCATCAATTCCATCCCTTATGGTCAATATTTACGTATCAAACGTAATTGTTCTAACCATTTGGATTTTAAACATGAGGCTTATAAACTCAAAAAATGTCTACTTGAACATGGCTACAGCCATAAATGCCTTAAAAAGCATTTCAACACGCTAATGACAGTAATAGGAACAAGCTGTTGGCCCCAAAAAAAGTAAAAACTTCAAACGAAAGCCATAGAATAACTAAAACATATACCAATGATCGTAACAAAGTATTGCAAATATGACAAAAATATTGGCATTTGTTAACATCCAATCCCACTGTAGGACCCTTTGTACCTCCAACTCCGTTAATCACCTACAGACGGGCCACCTCTGTGGGTAATTTGCTGGTTCAAAGTGAATTCCGAGGCTCAGTGAGAGATGATCCATGTACAACAATGGGTACGTTCCCTTGTGGATCATGCTCCTACTGCAAATACATGGATACCAGAAAAAATATCTATCTACTAAATGGCATGCACTTTGTACCGAAACATTATTCAAACTGCCAGACCATAGGAGTAGTGACCTGCTATTATGCAGTTGCAACTGTTTCTATGTAGGCAAAACAGTACAAAAACTATGGCAGAGACTATACCGCCACATCAGGGCTATGCAAACTGTCAATCCTGATCTTCCAGACACGTTGCCCATGTCCAAGGTGGTATCTGTCCAACAGTATCCAATCTAGTATTGGACCGCCTACACCCAAGCCCACGCGGCGGAGATTTTAACAAAAATCTCTTGCAACATGAGCTTCGGTGGATATCAAACCTAAATGCTACTTCTCCACCTGGCCTCAATGAAGCCTTTAACCTAAAACCTTTTTTGCCAAG
This sequence comes from Lithobates clamitans, assembly GCA_037952925.1. Classification (NCBI taxonomy): domain Eukaryota; kingdom Metazoa; phylum Chordata; class Amphibia; order Anura; family Ranidae; genus Lithobates; species Lithobates clamitans. The sequence continues at coordinate 5,231,923 of JBBGZY010000374.1, forward strand.
CTTTGTGATGGGAGGCTTTGATAAAGAACTATAAGTTCATCTATTAGTCCTTTTTACACAACCTCTAATAGTCTTTTGGTCCACTGCACAGTTTCATTTTACCTTTTTCTTTCCCTTCTCTTTTTTCCTTTTTCCTCTTTCTTTTCTTCAAATTTTCTTAGTCATCTTAATAATATTGGCTTACTATTATTTGCCTTTAAAAATGCTTAACATGTTCTATATTTATATTACTATCATGTTTTTTTAAGTATGGTTCTCCCTATTTTTGAAATCATTTATGTTCCTCCTCTTTTCTGCAGATTTTGTTCTTGACTCTTTGAACAATAACAATATGGTGTGGCTCGCCGGTGTTCTGCCATATAGTGTCCTCGTATCAGCCTGCGCAGTACGGAGGAGCAGGAGATGCCGAAAATGTCCGAAGTTGATCAGCTGACCATCAGCTGTACACGGCGCTCGGGCACCTGTTAGCGATGGCAGTGTAAGAGGGCCCCTCGCGGGCTCGCTTTGCTCGCCACGCTTCGGGCACGGCCTCGCTGTGCTCGGCAAATATTTATTCTAACTCTATGTCCACTTGGATAGTAGGGAATGATCCTGGACATAGGGTAAGAATAAATGCGCAGGCGCCGTGTACAGCTGACGATCAGCTGTTGAACTTCGGAGACTTTCGGCGTCTCGTTTGTCCTCCGTACTGCGCCTGCGCAGTACAGGGAGGACACTATATGATAGGGGACTGAATTCGACAAGACACCGGCACTCCCCGGCACAGAGGGACCTCTGCTCCTCGTCTTGTTGGAGATGGAGGCAGTACTTTGCGGCAAGTCGGCAAGTGTACGCATGCGCTGGGATTTCGGTTCTCCGCGCCTGTGCACTGGCTTCTCTCCACTCTTGCCATTAGTTTCCACCCACCCTCTGTGTCGTCGGCCTACGTCGACGTCTGACGTCATTGCGTCAGTTGACGCGGTGACGCCGGACGCCACGCCAGCGAGTCGCGGATGGAGGGTCTCTCCCACACACAGGTGTGCTATTTACACAGGTGTCTGGATGTTTTTTAGATGTGTCATCAGGCTGTACTTCTCTGTTTTTGATGTTTCAAACAGTCAAACTGCTGGGATTGGTTGCTTTTTTTACCACTCCCATCGCTGGGCTATTTAACACGGATACGTGCAGCACACTATTGCTGCACAGCCGAGATAAGCATTACCCTTGCATGGACGTGAGAGGAATATCCAGGAAAAAGGTTAGAAAAAAATATTTTGTCCCCCTTTTTTCTTATACATATGTGGTCTATTTATTTATATATTTATATTTTTTTATCTACATTTTGCTATATGGATATACTCTTTAGATTGTCCTCCAGGGAGATTTTGGGGGCCATTTACTAAGAACAATGCGCTGCGCGGGTTCCTACCTCATTTAGTGCGCTGGATAAATAATTGATTGAGCGTTTGGAACGGTGCACGCAGACGCGCAACTCGATAATAAATATGCAAATGCACCTGGTGTTTTCTCATTGATAATAGCGCACACCCATCTCATTGGATGTGTCTTGTTAGGCAATTGGTAGTTGTTCTCACTTAATTAACCGTTTTGATGCTAATCTCATTCCTATTACTTCTAATATATCTTTGAATTTTCTTTTTTTTTTTTTCGATTTTCACACAAATAATTCAATACATTACAAAAACCAGAAAAGTGTTTCTAAACTCAATAAATTAATATTTTCAGATCTTGATCTTTAAAGGTGACCATACACTGCAATCAGTTAGATCCCCAAAAAATTAGATTTAGTGCAAGAGCCTGTTTGATTTCCTATAATTTGAATTTTTCTGAAATATCAAGTTGTACAGAGATTGGCCAATCAGATTGCATAGTGCATGACCAATCTTAAGTGCCAAAATTGGACTGTAGAGACATGACCCACTTGTATTTTCACAAGTGGACACAAGAACCTACATCTATAGTTACATATGTGTGCAGCACAGTGGTGTAGTCGTTAGCACTTTCACCTAGCAGCAAAAAGGGTCGCTGGCTCGAATCCCGCCTTTGACACCATCTGCCTGGAGTTTGCATGTTCTCCCCGTGCCTGCGTGGGTTTCCTCCCACAATCTAAAAACATGCTGTATATCGGATCCTGTCTAAATTGGCCCTAATATGTATGAATGTGTGTTAGGGACCCACACAAACACCACCCCATATTAAAAATATATATTTTTTTCTTAATTTGCAAATAAGGATCATCTTTTCCACATAGAACTTAGCAGCAGTACAAGCAACTTCCTGTAGGGGTGTGATGTCATTCCTGTGTGCTGGCCACCGCTTTCCGAGAACCACATATGCGCATACCTGTGCGCACACAGCAGTTGCGCATCTAGATGCATTTGGCACATCTAGCTGCAGAAACCAAATTTTTATAGAAATTAATAGTAAAGCAGATGCAGATTTCCAGGACTGGACTAACAAATATTTCTAGTGAAAGGCAACTGGTGTTTTCTATTAACCACTTGCTTACTGGGCACCTAAACCCCCCTCCTGTCCAGACCAATTTTCAGCTTTTAGCGCTGTCGCACTTTGGATGACAATTGCGCGGTCATACAACACTGTACCCAAAATGAAATTTTTATCACTTTTTTCCTACAAATAGAGCTTTCTTTTGATGGTATTTGATCACCTCTGCGGTTTTTAGTTTTTGTTAAAAAAAATGAAAAAAAACAGAATTTTTTTTTTTAAAAAATATTTTTTTCAAATATTTTGTTATAAAATTTTGCAAACAGGTAATTTTTCTCCGTCGTTGATGTACGCTGATGAGGCGGCACTGATGGGCACCGATAGGTGGCAGTGATGGGCACTGATGTGTGGTGGTGATGGGCACTGATGGGTGGCGGTGATGGGCACCGATTGGGCACTGATTGATGGCAGCACTGCTAGGTGGCACTGATTGGCACCACTGGTGGGCATTGATAGGTGGCACTTGTGGGCATTGATAGGTGGCACTTGTGGGTATTGACAGGTGGCACTTGTGGGTATTGACAGGTGGCACTGGCAGGTGGCAATGACAGATGGCACCTGTTGGCACAGATGAGGCATATGTGCCTCCTTCCTCTTCGGGACCGATGTCCCTTTGACATAAGCCGGTGGTCGGCTTGTTTTTCCTCCTCACGCTGTCAGCGTGAGGAGAAAATGAAACCGATCACCGAGGTTTTGTTTACATCATGTGATCAGCTGTCATTGGCTGACAGCTGATCACATGGTAAGGGGCCGGGGCTGGCCCCTTACTCGGATCTGTAAACATCCGAGTCTCCATGACTCTGTGATCACAGCGCGCACACCGCGCGCCCTGCAGGGTGCGCGCGGTGCGCGTGCACAGGGGAGGACGTCCCATGACGGCCTCCCGGAAATTGAGGTCCGCGCTGTAGCCGTCATTCGGCTATGGCCCAGACCTCAAGAGGTTGAACAAGGTCTAAATGGGCCATTGACTTGCATCAGAGTTGTACTTAGGAACGTGTCTTTGCAAAGTTCAACTACATGAAATCCTTTCTTATTTTTGCTTGGGGATAGAGTGCAGAGGGATTAGAAGTCTTGTCAGTTTTTGGGGATCTCTGCACCCCTGATAGAGTGAAGACACCTACCAAATGTTGCCACTTTCTCCTTCAAATTTATTCACTTCCTGTGACAGCCAAACAGGAAGTGAGCGTAAAACCCTACCAATGTCTTTCCTAGGGGACACACAGGTCAATCTAAATAGCTTCCCCATTAGGTAAATTGCACTCTAGCATTTTGCTGTGTACACCACAAATTATTAGGTATCTTGGACTTTGGGGTTTATTTACTAAAGGCAAATCCACTTTGCACTACAAGTGCACTTGCTGGAGATCTGAGGGGGACGTGCAAGGAAAAGAAAAAAAAACACCATCTTTGCTTCTACATGATTGGATGTTACAATCACCAGTGCTTCCTCTCAGATTCAGCGACTATACTTGTACTGCAGAGTGGATTTACGTTTACTAAACCCCAAACTGCCTAATCATTTGGGGTGTACACAACAAAGTGCTAGAGTGCAATTTGCTTAATGGGGACACTAGTTTGATCTGTGTGTACGTGAGAAAAGACATTGGTAGACATTGGACCCTCACTTCCTGTTTGGCTATGTGACAGGAAGTGAAGCCAATATTAAGAAAAGGGACACAAAGCCCAACCTAAAAAAAAGCAGGGGTTCTAACACTCACTTGGTTTCCCTCAAATGCCCACAATTAAAATAGGATTGTCTTGAGCTAGAGTTTAGCGCAGTGCTCTAAATCAGTGCTTATCAAGACTGTCCTCGAGTACCCCCAACAGGCCATGTTTGCAGGTTTTCCTACATCTTGCACAGATTCTTTAAATCACTGTCAATGGCTTGGTATTTTGGATAGCTATTCTACAGAAGATAAATTCATAAAACATGTCCTGTCGGGGGTACTTGAGGACTGAAGCAGAGAACCACTGCAGTAAAAAGGAAAATTGAATACTTACCGCTCTGTAATTTTCCTTTCCTGGTGCCTATCCATGGCAGCATACACACAATCCATGCATATGCTACCATGAAGGCACCAGGAAAGTAACTTTTAGACAAATCACACCTGTTTTGTTTTGACATGCCAATCAGCCTAGTTAAGCTGCAGCTGTGAAATCTGTTGCATGAAAAACAAAAAAACAAACATCTAAATTTGCATCAAATTTTATTGGTCAACAAAACAGGAAAAGAGCAAGGACAGCAAAAAAAAAAACACATGTATATTAATTTGGGACACTAACAGAAAATGTTTTTTGAGGTTTGCTCATTTTGCATTGGAAATTAACAGGAGATAAAAAGGACATCTATTAATGATTTAAACATTAGTCATAACATCTTGAGAATGATTTAGCAAAATAATTCAGCACAGACAATTAAATCAAAGTGAACAACGTAAAAACGACACACATTGACATCAAAAATTTTTCATGGAAAAATATCCCCCACCCAAAAAAAACAAACCAAAGTAAAAACAAACTTGCTTGAAAACACATCTGTTTTGCAAAGACATAACAAACAAAATACAAGGAGAAAATACGTGTGTTACAAACTCAATAAGGACACCCAAATGTACTCTCTTGCCACCCCCCTGTCCAAAATGAACCACATCATCCAGCATGCTACAGAATTAGAGATGGGACAAACACCCCTCCGTCCGGAGGGGGGGGCAAACAAAGAGCCTAACATGTACAAAAGTTATACAACACATACCATTGCAGTCTATGGGAACTGACTTGTTAATTTTGCTAGTCACCACTTGGCTGGCTTATCTTCTAGTTATTGGCCTTAAAATGGATATGGGGGGCCAGGTCCCACCCTAAGGGACATATATCGATTGTAAACAATTTGGAGAACCCTAAAAACGTAACAAGGAGAAATGCCTTTCAATATGCAAAATTGCTTAAGGGCCAGTTCACACCACATGCAGTCCAGAGCATTTTTTTTGCATCAAAAACACATGGAAAGTAGGTTATTTGTTTTTCAATGCCATAGTTCACAACCATTGCTTGCAGTTCCAGTGTGTTCCAGTTAATAAAGTAGAACATGCTGCATTTTTCCTGCACTGAACTGTACTGGAACGCTGTAAAAAGCAAAAAAAAAAACGCATCAGAAATCCACAGGAACGCATCAGAAACGCACAGGAACGCATCAAAAATGCGCATGCAGAAAAGCATCTGGACTGCGTTTCTATAGAGTGAACTTGCCCTAAAGCTATTAACTTGGGGGGGGGGGGTTACTCTGCCTGCAAAGTGGTGCATCTGTAGCATGTATCCAAAATGCTGCAATGCTGCTTCAAAGATATATGGTTTTAGAGCAAAATTACAAATCAACACTGCAGCTGCAAGATTTTAACATTAAAAAAAATAGCCTGCCCCCCCCCCCAATACATACAAGGCCATTTGGGTCTGGAAAGGCTTAAAATGAGAACCCCCACGTGAAAAATACTACCCCAAAATCAAAAAATATCGTGCCCCTCCCACACACTAACAAACCCCTAGCCAAACACAGCAAGCCAGCTAATGAAAGGAGGGTGGATGTTTGGGAGCAGGTGGGGCTCGAGCACACCAAAAGTGGTTTGAATTGGTGAAGGCAGCTCACAGTCTTTGGAGTATGGAGTGGAGTGTAGAGTATCCCTTTAAAAGCAAAAGCTAGCCCAAATAAAACATATGCATTAGAAGTGGAGACAAGAGCATTGGAGTGTAGAGTTCCCCTTTAAAGGCAAAAGCTAGCCCAAAGAAATCATATATGCATTAGAGGGGGAAGGTTAAATGCCATTTTAGGAGGGGAGTCTTCTTACATAATTTTAACAAGGGACATGTCACATGTTGGCAACGTAACACGCTAACATGACCTGTGTGAAAATATCCTTTAAAAAACACATAAAATTGAACCCGTGTAAAAAAAAAAAAAAAAAAAAGTTTAGAGGTGCGCCCGTTCAACCCATGCAAATGCATTTACGTTGCTTGACATTTACTTTTTTTTTTACATTTACGTTTTGCTGGCGCACTGAACCAATGCATTTGAACGTGCGCAAATGCCGCTCGCGCATGCGCAGTGCATAAATTGACCTCACGCAGTTCTAAACGTACTTGCAGGTGCAGCAGGCTTGTTCAGAAAAGTTACTTTCTCATTCTATTTTGGGCATATTTGTTATTTGGGCAGTATTACTATACTTCCTCACATCACCCCGCATCACCCCCATAATATTGGCACTTCCAGCTTCTTTTAATTTTGAGGTGAAGATGCTGAGCGCCAGGTCCATAGTGGCGCACTGATCGCCTCCTCCTGTGCGCTGGGATTACTTTAGTAAATGGGGAATAGTGCTGTGTTACTGTAACAAATGTCTTGTAAATACCAAAACGTACGTTGCGCCTCGGCCTGCGCCACAACTCATGGCGCAAATGATTCGTAAATCACCCCCTTTGTGTTTCTGTGACTCTCCCGTATGCATTTTTGATTTGATCTTTTTGCTTATATCCCAGAAGTGGTTTATATACATACTTACTCACTGTATATATGTATATTTTTTTGTCTCCCTTTTTGCCTGTCAGATTCGCACCCTCTATGTCTTTTTGACGGTTCCTGTGAGCTCTGACTTGCTGCTCCACCCTGGGGGTACAGTTCACTTTTAGCCTCAAATAGAGACTTGTCTCACACTTAAACTTACTGTATATTGAAGAGGGTAATGAGATCCATCTGATTGGGGTCACCCTAGAGTTGCAATCCAACTTAGAGACCTCCAGACGTGGGAATCAATCTACCTACATTATTGCTGAGTATCATCTTCACTGTAGAGGAACATGTGATTTGTGAATACCTACCTATATAGTACATACTGTGTTGTATGCCTGCCTCTTTGAAAAAATAATCTCTATATGTACAAATTTACTGTTTATTTACTGTTTGGTTATTTATATATGTCTTTTTTGATAGAAATCTAACAGCACGGTTTGCCTGAACCCCTGAAGAAGGAAGTACATATATCATGAAAAGAAACAAATCTTTTTGTGTTTTCCTGAAACATGTAGGGTCTTTTTGTTGCAGCTACAATTTGCTTCTGACCTTCGGTCCTCAGAGTCATTGTTTGCTGCAGCATTTAGCAACTGTATTTCTATATTGCTGTTCCCATTCTCATGAACATTTTTAAATGTCGATATTGTTGTATATTGAGTAAAATTGATATTTTTATACTTTTTTTTATATTAATTGTTCATTGATCCTGTGTTGGCTCCCTGCCCATGCTATCCCTTGGGGCATTCTTCTCTTTCCACTCACTGTATACACAGGATACATACTGTATGCCACAGTATTTGTACCTGCACTCTCAGGATTGCGTAATGCACAGACCCCTGCACAGAATATAGCCAAAAATGACTCCCTCATGGCAGCACATCTCCCCCACAGTACAAATCTCAACCAACAGCCCCAATCTCCCCTCAGTACAGATCTTCACTCACAGCCCTGAATCCCCCCTCATAGCCTCACCCCTCAGTACAGACCCCCTCAGTACAGATTTCCCCAGGGACAAACACCCCTTAGTACAGTTCCCCTCCCCAGCTTAACCCTTCAATACAGACCTCCTCAGTACTGACCCCTCTACACTACACCCCCACTACAGATACCCCTCAATATAGTACCCCGAGTACAGACCCCCCCCCCCCCACATACACACACTACAGCTATCTCTCAGTACAGCCACCCTCCCAGCCTAAACCTTCAGTACAGACCCCTCCCCCAATACAGACACCCCTCATTACAAACCTCCCAGTACAGGCAACCCTCAGTACATGCACATCCCAGTACAGACATCTTCCGCTACAGAACGCCTTAGTATATATCTTTATTTAGTGCAGATCTAGTATTATTTCACATATTCAGAGACAAGTGCTCTAAGCACACTGGCAGTTTGGCATCTCAGAGTCAAATCAGGGCATTTTTTAGGCACCCATTCTACCACTGCTGCTAGCATCCTGTCAAAATCTATGACAGACAAAAATATATGGTGGCTGGATGCTGTACTGTATTCGCTTTTAGGGCTGTATGTATTCAGTTACTGTATGTATATCTCAAATGCAGAATTCCTGTGCTTGGGTCATACATCCTTAAAAGCATACAGCCCTAAATGTGAGTACCATTCAGTAAGGCATCCATCTGGTTCATATTTCAGCCAATCTTACATTTTGAAAGGCTGTTAGCAGTGGGGCTGGACGCTGCACCTATGCCTTCCGGGCATCTGAGAATGCCAGGCCTTGGAACTGAAAGATAGACCACCAATGTGCATGTGGCATTATGTTGAAATATACTTTACAGTATCTGGTGCACAGCTGGCCTAGCACCAAATTTGACTCTTAATATATATATATTTAATATATAATATATAATTATTATGTCAGAGGTTCTGGTTATCTGCAGTAGGGATGAGCTTCGAGTTCGAGTCAAAAATGCAAATTCCAAAGCTGCGAAACACCCTTTAAAAGTCTATGGGAGAAATCAAAAGTGCTCATTTTAAAGGCTTATATGCATGGTATTGTCATAAAAAGTGTTTGGGGACCTGGGTCCTGCCCCAGGGGACATGGATCAATGTAAAAAAAAGTTTTAAAAACGGCCATTTTTTCGGGAGCAGTGATTTTAATAATGCTTAAAGTGAAACAATAAAAGTGTAATATTCCTTTAAATTTCGTACCTGGGGGGGTGTCTATAGTATGCCTGTAAAGGGGTGCATGTTTCCCGTGTTTAGAACAGTCTGACAGCAAAATGACATTTCAAAGGAAAAAAAGTCATTTAAAACTACTCGCGGCTATTTATGAATTGCCGGTCCGACAATACACATAAAAGTTCAGTAATAAAAACGGCATGGGAATTCCCCACAGGGGAACCCCAAACCAAAATTTAAAAAAAAAATGACGTGGGGGTCCCCCTAAATATGGATATTGAGGGGAACCCTGGCCAAAATTTTAAAAATAAATGGCGTGGGGTCCCCCTCAAAATCTATACCAGACCCTTCAGGTCTGGTATGGACTTTAAGGGGAACCCCGCGCCAAAATTTTTAAAAAAATGGCGTGGGCCCCCCCCCAAAAATCCATACCAGACCCTTATCCGAGCACGCAACCTCGCAGGCCGCAGGAAAAGAGGGGGGGACGAGAGAGCGCCCCCCCTCCTAAACCGTACCAGGCCACATGCCCTCAACATTGGGAGGGTGCTTTGGGGTAGCCCCCCAAAACACCTTGTCCCCATGTTGATGGGGTGTTCTGAGGGCCTCAGTAGCCTTCCAAAATAGGCCAATTGCAGCCTCCTCCAGGTTACTCCTCTTCCTGCCACTTTTTCTTTGAAGGCAGAGGGGAGGGACCTGGGTATCGGGCAGCCTACTTGGCCCGGCCACCTCCTGGCTGAGACTTCCCTGTGTATGAAAAAGGGACATGGTTTTAGTTTTTGGTTTATAAATCACAATCATAAATTAGTACTCCAAACTAACATAGATTTAACATAATTAATTTGATCAACAGAAATATTTAGAAGAATGCTATACCTGGCTCAAGCTGAACTCCTCCACATGTTGCTGCCTGGAAGGCCCAGATTGGGCGTCTGAAGCCTCAGCTGGGGGGGAAGGAAGCGTGGAAGGAAGAGTGGAGAGTGCTGGCCTGGGTTCAGTCTGACCTGGCAGAAAATGCAGTCTGTCATAATACCACAGCCTGGGGACATAAATGTCATCTGCTGCTCCTGATCTCTGGGAATCCTGGACCTTCTTGCGCTCCCTTAGATAAGTGCTCCTCATGCCACCAATTAGGGCCTTCAAATAGGTGATGTCTGCCGTGGGGATTACCGGCTTCACAAATTGCAGCAAATTATCCAGAGCTGCCTTCCTCTTTGTTTGGTTCTTATAATCGGGGTGGTTTACCTGCCACAGACAGGGCAGCTCCCTGAACATATCTATGAATATGCTGATAAACTCACGATCCTTCAAGATATCCATTTTCTCGGCAAGACACAACACAAGACAAACCCTAATGTCAGGCTAAAGTCTCCTAATCTTGTCACAATATAGGCCTCAATCTAAAAGCAGTATAGGCCCAAGTTTAAATCTTACCTTCGTTATCACGATCGATGCCTCCGATACTCCTTCCTCCGCTCACAGATCGTACATACTATGCACGCGTGTTGCGCTTTATTTACACTGCGCATGCAAGAAACTCCGCCCGCCCCTGACGTTCTTTCTAGTCTATTCCCCGCCCCTTCTCATTCGGCGCAGTGGGGAAGCGCACATGGCGGAGACACAGCAGGTGCGTGCTAAATACAGCAATGAGGAGGAGGAAAGTCCAGAGCCAGAAACGTCCCGATCCCAGAGGAGACGATTTAAGGCCTCAAATATGTCCTTTGGGGAGATGTTGGAGATGGTTGACATCCTGAAGAGGGCTGACTATGATGGGAAGTATGGACCTTACCCCAACCCCAATGTCAGAAAGGCCAAGATCATGGCGAAAGTTGTGAAGAGTCTGCAGAAGAATTTTGGGGTACGACGATCCAAGGATCAACTGAGGAAGCGGTGGTCAGACCTCAAATTAAGGGAGCATGATCAGTATAGAAGGATCAGGAGAATGCTTTAAAAAAAGTAAGTAGTTGTGCTGTGTTCCTATTCTTTATTTTTATTACGTTCGTGCTGCTCCATGTGCTTTTCTAAACTGTTGTACAGTTTAAAATGGCAACTTTCATGTTCATGGGCACATTATTCGTTCGTATGAAACATTGTTCGTTCGGCCTAGAAAACACCATGTTTTGTCCAGATGCAGTTCAATACATTTTTTCAGGCATACTTCTGTTAAATAAATGTTGGTGTCTAGATGGGTTTGGAACTAGAATGTAATGCAAACTAGATTCTGTGTAAGGAGAGGACACTCAGCAGCTGTTTACACATCTGGTCGCTGGAGCACTAGTGTGGGACAAAAGAACACCCTTTTTATTAGGGGGCCCACACAGGTGCTCCAGTGGATACTATAGGGGTGTCTCCATCTGTGAAGCTTGTACAAAACAGGTAATTATTTAAGCGTGACAAGGGACAAAAATATTTCTTTATCTTGGAACTCTGCCAAAACAGACAATTGTACCCCACTTCAAAGCAATGTTTCATATTCCTATTTCTGCCATAAAATATCTGTGTGCTAAGTATACCTATTTTTTTTTTACATAGGGGAGAAAAGACTCGGAGGACACCACTCATCCGAGGAGACCACAGACCCCCCACCTCATGAGGAAGTGGAAATCCCCCAAAGCCAACAGAAGGAGAAGGAGGAGGGAGATGTAATCAAAATTGTCACCACAACAGGTGAGTGTCTGTGACCACAGGCTCAGGTAAGAGATGGATGCCTACATATTTATAATACATGGTGTGTTTTTGTTTCTGTATTTTTAGGTGATCGTGATGTTGTGGATGAAGGTCATTTCACCAGTGAAAGTGCCCAGATCCTGATCAGGGAGATCATGGGGTGTAATAGGGACTTGGAAAACATCAAGCAAAACATCAATGATGTTCAAAACAAAATGAAGATCATCATTGATGTTTTAGGGAGAGTTTAAAACCCCTCCAAATCCCTTACTTAGTTGTGCTTTTTTTCCATAAAAAATGTTTCTCATTTTGACATATTCTTGAAAAAGCCCAATTTTGAAGATGCACACAGTGTGTCAGTATGTGCTATCTGCCATCACAGTAGATCAATGTATGCGTTTTGGGGGTGCAACCCCTTCCTCAATAATAAAGTAGCTGAGAGGAAGGGGTTGCACCCCCAAAACATGTCCCTTGATCCCCCATGATGTCAGCTAACACATGTAGACATTCGGCAATTTGTGTGCATCTTCAAAATTTGGCTTTTCCAGGGGTGACTTCACCCCATCTGCTGAACGCAGTATCAAACACAGTTTATAAATACTCATGTCTGATATTGCCTTCAATTTCTAACAAAGTTGAACTTTGTAAGTTCCAGATTTGTGTATTTCTTGTTGGTTTTAAACATGCCTGTTTTACCTTCAATGGACATTTCTACTTTTATTAATGTGACCAAAAAAATTGCTATACAACAAACATGTTGGTTTGTTTTAAAAACCTTTTATAAATGCACATGTGATTGTGCTTGTATTAAAAAGATTGATAATCAAGAATGTGTGGCTTCTTCTTTCAATGCTCCGAAACTTTTGGTGTGGTAAAATTGTTGTTTTCGGTGACAATGGGGGTTATTTCCTAAGGGCAAATCCACTTTGCACTACAAGTGCCGTTTCAGTGCAGTCTCAAGTGCACTTGTAGTGCAAAGTGTCTTTGCCTTTAATAAATAACACCCAACAGTGCTTTCTATTGTTACACAATCACGCCATTTTCAGGACTCCCCAAATTTCACTCACGGTCAGCTAAAAGAAACACAAGCAGTAAATGTCAGCAAATATTTTAGTAGTTAAAATTTGTTTTTTATTTAAAAAATGTCTCAGACATTGTCTGGCATATTGATGGCCCCCCTACCCGCAAAGTATTCCATGTATCTTAGACAGACCTCACGGGCACTTAGGGGGGGCAAGCCAGGACGGCCAGCTTCAAGCGCCATCAGGGTTGGTTCATTTAGATTAATTACAGCTTCAGGCCCAACGGAGCCAGCATAGTTCCAAGAATTTCTCCCTAAAAAGTTGTGGAGAACACAGCAAGCCAGGATGATATGATTGAGTTTATACTCTACCTTGTGTATGGGTGTAAGAAATAGGCGGAACCGGCTGGCCATTATTCCAAACGTGTTCTCCACCACTCCTCTGACTCTGGCCAGCCGGTAATTAAAAACCCTCTGGTGCGGGGTGAGGGTCCTTATACAGAATGGCCGCATAAGATGGTCCCCCAGCGCAAACGCTTCATCCGCAACGAAGATGAATGGGAGTCCTTCCGCATTGTCTTCTGGAGGTGGCAAGTCCAAGCTGCCATTCTGGAGACGCCTGTAGAACTCCGTCTGGGCAATGACTCCACCATCTGACATCCGGCCATTCTTCCCCATGTCCACATACAGGAACTCGTAAGTAGCCGACACCACCGCCAACATCACAATACTATTGAACCCCTTGTAGTTGTAATAGTATGAGCCCGAGTTGGGTGGTGGGATGATGTGGACGTGTTTCCCATCAATTGCCCCTCCGCAGTTAGGAAATTCCCACCGCTGGGCAAAGTGGGAGGCCACAGTCTGTCATTCCTGTGGGTTGGAAGTAAACTGTGGAGTCAAACAAGAATAAAAAATTAATCATTTTGCACATAAACATGGAAAGCAGATTAGACACAAACATTCTTGGCCAACATCAGTATAACTTTTTTGTTAGGGACTATTTAAAGACAAAGGTATAAGGTCCACCTATCAGGATTCCCCCCCCGCCCTCTCATAGGCCATTTTTTAAATTTTATGGGGGGGGATGTTTTGGACAGGTAACCCTCTCTACTTCATTGAGAGATGAATGCCTAAATAATGTGGATTACTTTGGCCAGCCCCTCCTTACTTTACAGTATTGGCAGCTTACTGGAAAGGTAAGAAGTGTCATAATACAAAGAGATAAATACACAGTGTACACATTTGAGCACATTTTTACATTCTGCTATTACCTATCAAGATAATAATAGGATACAAAAACTTAAAACAGTACCATTTAAAAGTATTCAGGCAGGCCCTTGCACTACATGCTTTGGGGAATTCATCCATAAATATGACCACAAAAGAGGTGGGTATAGTGTGTATGGGTTTGGAAAAGTCAGCAGATAGAGGATTGGTATCAGCTGAGTTAGCAGTTGGGGGGAGGGAGGGTTCCAAAAGATTTTGTGAAAAAAAAGCCTCTGGCACTCTGCCTGAATTTAAAGCACACATCACAATTTTACACATTTTAGGGGGTATTTAGGGTAAAGCACTACTATGGAGCTGACAAAATACATTGATAAGTGACTACACAAGATGAATATAGGGCCAGGAGAGCATGCTGGGGAGGTTAGTGAAGGCAAATATGTAAGAAGGACAAAAAAAAATTACATAAAAATCCAGCATGCATGAGGACAAAGGGGACATTCACAGCATATTACAATGATGGTAATTAGGGAATGAGGAAAGAAATACAATATATTATCAAACATTAAATACAATAAAATGTGATATTAAAGGATAAAAATCTTACCTTAATATAGTCCTTCTGCAGGACCTGGATGATGGCAGAACAGGTCTCTGGGATAATGATCCCCAGAGCCTGGGGGGAGATGCCTGTTGAGAACTTGAGGTCCTGCAGGCTTCTCCCCATCGCCAAGTACCGCAGGGTGGCGACTAGCCTCTGCTCCGGAGTGATGGCTTGCCTCATGCAGGTATTCTGCTTGCTGATATAGGGGGTCAGCAAAGCCAACAAATGGTGAAATATGGGGTCCGTCATCCGGAGAATATTCCTGAAATCGTCAGGATTATTCTCACGGATCTCACGGAGCAAAGGCATGTGACAGAACTGGTCACGCTGGAGCAACCAATTCTTGGTCCATGAACTCCTCCCCACCCTGTTCATGGACTGGACTTGTGTCAAGTTCAGGACCCCAACACCAAGCCCCCGCACAGCACGAAATCTACGATGAGTACGTATACGCAACATGGCTAGAAAACGGTCGGCTGCTCAGAACGAGGTTACAGAACGCACTGAAGAACAGCAAGGCCTGTGAAGAGCGACCTGAAAATCAGTAACGAAAGAACAAGAACACTATGACAAGTCAAGGGTAACTCACTGCACGCACTGAAGACCAGAAACAAACCCACAAGCACAAACTAAACAGCAGAAATACGATCTGAAAACCATGAGTCTGAAAAAGCGCGACTCGTCTCTCACCAAACTTTTACTAACACGAGATTAGCAAAAGGAGCCCAAAGGGTACCGCGTTTGGTTCTGATCTGGCCTTTTCTAGTCTTGTCGTACGTGGTGTACGTGACCGCGTTCTTGGAGATCGGAAATTCTGACAACTTTGTGCGACCGTGTGTAGACAAAACAAGTTTGAGCCAACATCCGTCGGAAAAAATCCATGGATTTTGTTGTCGGAATGTCCGATCAATGTCCGACCGTGTGTACGGGGCATAATCCTTAGTTGATGTACTGAATGTATATATTTGGTATTTTTAAAGCAACATGGAGCAAATTTGTGGAACTTTTTTATTGGTGACAAAATAAACATTTATGGCACTTTCACATTGGGGCGGGGGGCGTCTGCAATAACGCGCTGCTGTTTTTAGCGGCTCTTTACCGTCGTTTTAGTGGTGCTTTTCGGCCGCTAGCGGGGCTCTAATAAAACCTTCATTGGCCGCTAGCTAGCTTCAGCGGCACTGCCCATTGATTTCAATGGGCAGGGCGCTTTAGGAGCAGTGTATACGCCGCTCCTAAAGCTCCCCAAAAATGCTGCTTGCAGGACTATTTTTCACATCCCACAAGCGCACTAATCTCCAGTGTTAAAGGACTCGGGTTTTCACACTGGAGTGACAGGAGAGGCGCTTTACAGGCGCTTCGCAGGCACTATTTTTAGAGCTAAATGCCTGTAAAGAGCCTCAGTGTTAAAGTAGTCTAAATATTGTAATATTGTTGTTCAGCATGTAACCCTGTGGTTTGTTGATTTTTGATTATGACAATTGCTATGAAAATAATTATTATTTTGTGTCACCAGAGGAATTGATGTTAGGTTGGTGTTAGAGAGGGCCCCTTAACCACATGCCGACCAGCTGCTGCAATTTTACTGTGGCAGAATGGCACAGCTGGGCGAAACAACCTTACCTTACATCACTTCGCCTTTTGGTCACTAGGGGCGCACGCGCAGCGTGTGCCAGGAGCCTATGCGAGTGCCCGCCGGGCTCCCACGATCGCTCGTGACAGAGCGAGAACCAGGATCTGTGTGTGTAAACACACAGATTGGTTTATACATTTAGACATTAATACAGTAATAAGTGCATTTTTATAGCACTGATCGCTGTATAAATGTCAATGGTCCCAAAAATGTGTCAAAAATGTCCGATCTGTCTGCCACAATATCGCAGTCCCGATAAAAATCGCAGATCGCTGCCATTTCTAATTAAAAAAATAATAATAATAAAAATGTCATAAATCTATCCCCTATTATGTAGACGCTTTAACTTTTGCGCAAACCAATCAATATACGCTTATTGCGATTTTTTTTTTTACCAAAAATATGTAGAAGAATACATATTGACCTAAACTGAGGAAAAAAAATAGTTTTTTTGATAAAAAAAATGTGTGATATTTATTATAGCAAAAAGTAAAAGATAGTGCTTTTTTTCAAAACTGTCGCTCTTCTTTTGTTTATAGCGCAAAAATAAAAACCGCAGAGGCGGTCAAATACCACCAAAAGAAAGCTCTATTTGTGGGGAAAAAAGGACGTCAATTTTGTTTGGGTACAACATCACACGAGCGCGCAATTGTCAGTTAAAACGACGCAGTGCGCATCGCAAAAAATAGCCTGCTCATTGAGCAGCCAAATCTTCTGGGGCTGAAGTGGTTAATGGATTTGCTGTGAGGCCCCTTCACATATACTGTAGATACAGCTCTGTCTATAAACAATAATTTCTGACATACTATGGTGACAGTTTACTGAATAGGCTGTTTTGGACTAGGGCTGGCCATACACTAGTAAAATTTTGGTCGAAAACTTTCATTTTCAGAATGTTTGTTTAATTTTCCAATAGTTATGCCCTGTACACACGATAGGATTTTCCGATGGAAAATGTGTGATAGGACCTTGTTGTCCGACCGTGTGTAGGCTCCATCACACATTTTCCATAGGAATTTCCGACACACAAAGTTTGAGAGCTTGCTATAAAATTTTCCGACAACAAAATCCGTTGTCGGAAATTCCGATCGTGTGTACACAAATCCGACGCACAAAGTGCCACGCATGCTCAGAATAAATTAAGAGACGAAAGCTATTGGCTACTGCCCCGTTTATAGTCCCGGCGTACGTGTTTTACGTCACCGCGTTCAGAATGATCGGATTTTCTGACAACTTTGTGTGACCGTGTGTATGCAAGACAAGTTTGAGCCAACATCCGTCGAAAAAAATCCATGGATTTTGTTGTCGGAATGTCCGATCAATGTCCAACCGTGTGTACAGGGCATTAGTGTGGGTAAATTGACGATCATTTTCTACTGTAGCGACAAGAACATTTGAATGAACAGGAAAGATTTTGTTTCTCAAACAAACTAATTTCTAACTGTTTATGTCATTTTAGGTCTGGAAATTTTTTTATACCATGATCGATTGTTAAATTACATTTTAAAGTACTTTAGAACAACATTCATCAACGCTCTCTTGGCATTATCAAACGCACTGAAGAGATTTTTCGTATGAACATTTGTTCAAAAATCTACCAGTGTACAGCCAATTTTACTACTGTAATAATTTATTTAGGAAAGTCTGTGCAAAAGGTTAGGCCATTATATCATCCTCAGCATTCCGCAATAAGCCATTTAAAGTGGACCAGAAATAATTAAGCCCAATCTTCATGAAATCAATTTACGTCATCTATATGCTAAAATATAGGATTCTCAGCCTGATCTAACCTCACTACTGTAATGTAAAAGCAGTAATCCACCAGGACTCTCCATACTATTCCAAGCATGCTTCATTTTTAAGTGCTCTTCATCCTGATCCAACACCTCCTTCCAGCTTGGAGCTGTTGTACGAAATAAGGCATCCCTGCCACCTTTCCAAATGTGTGTTTTCTCTATATTCAAACTGCTGCACAAAGTAGTTGATATTTCATTTTAGGCATTCTGGAAATGTAATTTCCTTACATATATATCTGGAAAAGGTAATTTCCTCATTGTAAAGTAAATTTCATTTGTATGAAAATAGGGCAGAGACCAGAGGAGGCAGCTGCACAGATGCACCATTATAATACAGTCATGATGCCCAATAAGAAAATGCATTTCTGCTGCTTTACTCATGAGTTCTGACAACTTTTTAACGCCTTTCTGTTGGATTATGCAAGCAATTTAGTAGTGTAAACAGGAAAA
Organism: Lithobates clamitans; assembly: GCA_037952925.1. Lineage (NCBI taxonomy): Eukaryota > Metazoa > Chordata > Amphibia > Anura > Ranidae > Lithobates > Lithobates clamitans. The sequence continues at coordinate 5,250,512 of JBBGZY010000374.1, forward strand.
AAACTGGAACAGACGGATCAGGGGGTACTCAATTTCCTATGAAGCTATGAAGAAGGGCTGAATAAATTAGGTAGAGAAAAACTGACGACATCAATCTTCTACCTGGAGGGCAGTAAGGTACATAGGGACCTTCCAGGAATCCAGGTATATATATTTATGTCCACATACTGTCACCATCATGGTTTTAAGGTATGAAAATTGTAAAATGTATAAAAGAGAATTTATGATGGATTTGAACAAATTGTTCATAAAAGTCAGATAATCCTAATCGTTTACATTTTGATCTGGGTTGTTCGTTTATTACAGACCCAGTCATGTTTGTTTTTATGCATGCTTATACGTGTATGTTTCATCCTGTGCCAAACTAGTGCCAATCTTTATATTTTTATGTATTTTATATTAACCCGGTCTAATCATGGATTTTATTTCTGTCATGTCTCCAGTAAGTAGTCAGATGTACTGAATCATAATAATGCTTTACTTGTCTTCTGCATTTAATTTAAATGTTGCAGTGTGGTCCCTGATCTTCAGAGCCTTCAAACTAATTTATCACAGAGAGAATTTGTTTGAAGGGCTGACACAGAGGGAAAGGTTCACTAAACAGTGAAAAAAAAATCTTCAATTCTCATTACAGGCAGGTACACACATTTCTCAAACTTTTCTTTGTTGTCATTTTTTATACTTTGTTTGCTGTCTTGATTATCCCCTTAACACGAAAATATGACATGTTTAAAATATAACTAAAGGCATTTTTTTTTTCATTTGAATAGAGTGGTGAAGGGAGACGTCAGAACATATGGGTACTGACCAAGGCAATGTTTATTGGATAGGTTGAAAAAATAATTGGGGATTCCTCTTTTTATCTTATAATCAATTTTAGATATTTGCCAATACTGTTCTATATTGGGATCATCTTGCATGTATTTTCCATCCTATGTGCATGTTGAATTGGCAAAGAATTTTTTGAATTTTCAATTCATTCAGGTAAAGTGCATGTGATATTTGACATAATGATGTCTTTTGCAGCAGTGACACTTTCTGCTCTTACTGTTCAATATAATAAATGGTACAGTTCGCTGAAGGCAGGGCAGTTTTTGTCTGCTGATAAAAGGCCTCCAACAAGCACAAATTATGCCTATCTTTACCAACATTGCCCCAGTTACATTTCTGTACTAACAAAAAAATGGTACAGTTTGAGTTGTCCTCTTGCACCTCAGTGCCACCTACGTAGGAACACAGTTGACTTTTAGGAACAGTTTATGACTATTTTTCCTAAACCCTTACAGCAGAGGAAGTCCAAATCAGAACAAAACAAGTTGTCAGGTATAATACAGTGAGAACTATGTTCTTTCTCCTCACTTCATAGGCCCCTTTCACATCGGGCGGATGCATCCGAGCAGAATCCGCCTGCTTAGAGGGGGATCTCTCCGTTGATCCCCACTGAGCAGGCTGTGACAGATCAATGTCCGCTCCGCTATGCAGAGCCGACAAGAACAGAACCCGCTCTCCTCTATGGGTTGGTCGGATGGAAACAGACTGCAATTGTAATCCGATCTGCTAGACGGATAGTGAACGTATTGCCATACATCTGTTTTCAGGGTGTCAGTTTCTATTGAACCAGCTGATGCCGGGAAACAATCTGCCCGTGTGTACTAGGGTAAGGGGCACATCATGGGGCTCACAGCAGAACCTTGGGCACATCGTGGGGCACAAAGCATAACATGGGGGCACATCATGGGACACAAAGCAGAACATTGGGCACATCATGGGGCACACAGCAGAACCTTGGGCACATCGTGGGGCACAAAGCATAACATGGGGGCACATCATGGGACACACAGCAGAACATTGGGCACATCATGGGGCACACAGCAGAACATGAGGCCCACAGCAGAACATGGGGCACATCATGGAGCACACAGCACAATCTTTGGAATATCATGGGGCTCACAGCAGGGCATACGACACACAGCAGAACACGAGGCACATTATGGGGCTCACAGCAAAACACTGGACACATCAAGTGGCTCAGGGCAGGACATGGCGCACACCATGGGACAAGCAGCATAACATGGGGTACACAGCAGGGCTTATCACAAGGCACACAGCAGGGCATGGGGCGCACAGCAGGGCACACAGCATTGTACAGGGCACAGTAGGGTATAGGACACACAGAATGGTACAGGGCACACAGCAGGGTACAGGGAACAGCAGAGCACACAGCAAGGTACAGTGCACACAGCAGGGCATGAAGCATAGCAGGGTGCAGGACACAGCAGGGTACATGGTACAGCAGGGTACAGGGCACATCAGGGTACATGGTATAGCAGGCTACAGGGTACAGCAGTCTACAGGACACAGCAGGGTACAGGGCACAGCAGGGTACATCAGGGTACAGGGCACCACAGGGTACAGGGCACAGCAGGGAGCAGGGCACAGCAGGGAGCAGGGTACAGGGCACATCAGGGTACAGGGCACATCAGGATACGGGGCACATCAAGGTACAGGGTATGGGGCTCCTCAGTGTACAGGGTACAGGGCACACAAGGGTACATCAGGGTACAGGGCACATCAGTGTACAGGGCACAGCTGGGTACGGGGAACAGCAGGGTACAGGGTACATCTGGGTACATAGTACATCAGGGCACAGGACACCACTGGGTACAGGGAACATCAGGGTGGAGGGCACATTGGGGTACAGGGTACATCAGGAACAAGGTATGGGGCACAGCAGGGTGCAAGGTACATCAAATACAGGGTATGGGGCACATCAGGGTACAGGGAACATCAGGGTACAGGGTATGGGGCACAGCAGGGTACAGAGTATGGGGCACATTAGGGTACAGGGTACATCAGGTACAGGGTATGGGGCACATCAGGGTACAGGGTACATCAGGTACATGGTATGGGGCACATCAGGGTACATCAGGTACAGTGTATGGGGCACATCAGGGTACAGGGTATGGGGAACACCAGGGTACAGGGTACATCAGTTACAGACAGGGCTGGACGGGGACAAAAATTTGGCTCTGGACTTCATCCAGACTGGCCCACTTTAATTTTGTGGAAAAATGGGCATGATTTAAAATAAATATTGGGCGTGTCTTATAGGGGGTGTGGTTAGAGTCTGAGATGAAAGAGGGATGGAGGGAGAAGGAAGAGAGGGATGGAGGGAGAAAGAGAGGGAGAGAGAAAGAAAGAGAGAAATGAAGAAAGAGAGAGCGAGAGCGAAAGAAAGAGAAATGCACACGGCCGGATTGCCAACGGGCTAAACTCCGTTGGCATTTCCGACAGAAAGCTTTAGAACATGTTCTATATCTGAGTCTGTTGGAAATGCCGACAGAAAAAGTCCGATGGGGCATACACACGGTCAGAATGTCCGACCGAAGGCTCCCATCGGACTTTTTCTGTCGGGAAGTCCGGCCGTGTGTACGCGGCAAAAGAAATAGGGAGGGAAGGAAAAAGAAGGAAGGAAAGAAAGAGGGATGAGGGGCAGCAGGCCCAGATCCTACACCACAATAGCAATATGTGTATTCCAGAAAGTTTATCAGCAGATAAAGATACTCCAAAGACCTGGTGTTGGCGCTTCAATCATCACGGCACCATGGTTGATATGGTGTCAGGGTGATTGAAGCACATTATTTCTATTATTACATTGTAATATAAAATAAAATAATTCAACTCACCATAATGCAGAATCAGTGGGAGCCCTGAGCGTGTCACTTGCCACCATCACCTGCCACCAGATGCAGCTTGTCACTTGCCACGTCACTTGTCAGCAAATGCAGCTTGTCACTTGCCACGTCGCCTGCCATCAGATGCCACATGTCATTTGCCACGAGATGTGGCATGTCACTTGCCACGTCACCTGCCACCAGATGTGGATTGTCACTTGCCACCATTGCCTGCCACCAGATGCAGGGTGTCACTTGCCACGTCACTTGCCACCAGATGCGGATTGTCACTTGCCACTTCGCCTGCCACCGGATGCGTATTGTCACTTGCCATGTCGCCTGCCACCAGATGCGGATTGTCACTTGCCACGTCACCTGCCACCAGATGTGGAGTGTCACATGCCATGTTGCCTGCCACCAGATGCAGCTTGTCACCTGCCAAGTCACTTGTCACCAGATGGAGCGCTACTACAGGACTTGATGTGCACCTCCAACCCAGCTTAGTACCCCCCAACACACAGAACGTCCAGCAGATCACCCCATGGCCACTCACCTGCAACTGTGGTCACTGGTGCCTGCAGCATCTCGCCCTGCACCTCTGGCTGTCAGCTAAAAAATGAGCGAGGGGGGGCATATGGTAGCTCTGTGGTGCTTGCGGGATCTCCCAAGATTCATTAGGCAACCCATCACCGGCTGACCACCGGCCACAGCTTCTGGCTATGAAAACATAGCCGCGACATCTCCTTCTGGCTAGCAGGTCTCTTTCCCCTGTGGCCTCTGACCCAGACAGCTAACCTGTGTACAAGTAGACAATTCACTTGTACACTGATGCCGGTTAGCTGTCCGGGTCGGAGGCCTCTCCCCTTTCCACTGAACACAGGGGAAAGAGACCTGCTAGCCGGAAGGAGATCATGCGGCCATGTTTTCATAGCCAGAAGCTGCGGCGGCCAGTGACACTGCCAAAAAAAGCAAAAAATATGGATTTTGGCCAAGACACGTTCAAATCGGGACAAGGGTCCAATTTTCGGGATTGTACAGGGAAAATCAGGACTGTTGGCATGTATGGCAGTACAGCGGTGCTCAAATTAATGGCTGCGCAAGCCGGACAGCCATTACTTTTACAGGCTGTCACTGAAACTAGCCCACTGAGTCATCGGCCCACCGGGAATCTCCCAGTAGTCCTGATGGCCAGTACATGCCTGGGTACAGGGCACAGCAGGGTACACTTTTTTCTATAAGTGTGGGAAGCGTCTGTAATAGGTTCTCTCTCATGTTGGCGACCCCTCCTCTCTTCTTGTCCATCCCAATTTGCTTGTGACATCACCTAGGATGGACGAGAAGAGAGGAGGGGCCGCAGGGGAGCAGAGCGACATGAGAGAGACCTTATTATAGACGCTTCCTGCGCTACTTTGTATGTCGGTTGATACTGGATCTACCCGTCCGGCGTCAGCTGTCTGTGATTGACGAGTAGATCGCTGCGGACCTCCTGGGTACTTTGCAGCAGAATATCTGGGAAACCCCAATTGCTAAACACTGCAAGAGGCAAATTAAGTGGCCGCGAGGCCCCTGTGAGTGTGAGGCCTTAGGCGACCGCCCAATCTGCCTAATTATAGAGCCGCCTCTGCTAGGGTTAAATGTGGTTATATTCAATGGTTTTAAAAGCTCTTAGATGTATTGTGTAAAATCCCCACATGTGATGAAGATCAGCGAAGACAGATTTATTTAAACTCTAGTAGAGCTTCAACTAATAATTATTTTAATTTAATCAATTAATTGGCCGATTATTGCTTGGCTTAATTAGGTAAAAACCTCAAAAAAGTGTGGTGCATCATTTAGTTAATATGTAAAGTTTTTAAAAAACATACAATTTATTCTTGACTAACCACAGTATCCCACAAAAGTGAGTACACCCCTCACATTTTTGTAAATATTTTATTATATCTTTTCATGTGACAACACTGAAGAAATGGCACGTTGCTACAATGTAAACTAGTGGGTGTACAGCTTGTATAACAGTGTAAATTTGCTGTCCCCTCAAAATAACTCAACACACAGCCATTGTCTAAACTGCTGGCAATAAAAGTGAGTACACACCTAAGCAAAAATGTCCAAACTGGGCCCAAAGTGTCAATATTTTGTGTGGCAACTGCCGCCCTTCACCCTCTTGGGCATGGAGTTCACCAGAGCTTCACAGGTTGCCGCTGGAGTCCTCTTCCACTCCTCCATGATGACATCGCGGAGCTGGTGGATGTTAGAGACCTTGGGCTCCTCCACCTTCCGTTTTGAGGATGCCCCACAGACGCTCAATAGGGTTTAGGTCTGCAGACATGCTTGACCAGTCCATCACCTTTACCCCCAGCTTCTTTAGCAGGGCAGTCTTGGAGGTGTGTTTAGGGTCATTATCATGGGGAGGACATCATGCTCTGCTTCAGTATGTCACAGTACAGGGTGGCATTCATGGTTCCCTCAACGAAATGTAGCTCCCCAGTGTCGGCGGCACTCATGCAGCCCCAGACCATAACACTCCCACCACCATGCTTGACTGTAGGCAAGACACACTTGACTTTGTACTCCTCACCTATTTGCAGGTTACACACACTTGGCAGCATCTGAACCAAATAAGTTTATCTTGGTCTCATCAGAACACAGGACATGGTTCCAGTAATACTTGATCATGTTGTCTTTTCAAAGCTGGCCGCTCACCTGTTGATGATATTCTGCTCGTCAGTCCTGCCTACTTAAGCCGTCCAGTCCAGATGATCTCCGCCTTCGCCTTGGTCACATCTCTAGAGATGCTCTCCTGTGTTCCTGTTAAAGACTTGCTTGGCTGACATTGCTTCTGGCTCTAGATCCTGCTTGCTGTTCTACTACGCTCATCTCTAGCTCACTGATGTTTTAGCTTGTCTGACTATCCGTTCCGGTTCCTGAACTCTGGCTATGTTTTGACTACGTTTACTCTGTTTACCTTTTTTTTATTAATATTAACTTTCCTGGCGGTATGATTATTTCAGATTTTTGGTGCTGAAAGCGGTACCATTATTTTGCATGGAAATTTGGCGTTTTATATTGTAGGCCTGTAATTCTTAGGAAAAACTCACTTAAATCTGTCCAAACCAAAGTCTAGTAGACATTTCGAGTATGATAAAGCTTGAAACACAAAATCATAAATTATAATATAATAAATAACTATAAATAATAACAAATAATAATATAATAATAATAATAATACTTTTTATTCAATAAATTTAGTAAATAATATAATCAAAAACACTGATATTTTTTTTGGTCAAACAAGGGTGCAATATTAGTAGTCATTGCTTCAGTAAACGTCCCGTGTGTGGAAAATTTGAAAACATTCTACAGCACAAAGTCCCACGTCACAATCAGGACAATAGTACCTGGTTTCTTTTCTGATTTTCCTTCCAGTGTCGTCATGCTTAGAGCAGCAAACCACACACATCCTTGTGGGTGCTGACTTCTTTTCCATTGGTGGAATGTGGTCCATAAAGTGACGGCCAGTCAGGCGTTCCGGGTTCACAACACCAGCAGCACGACGTCCAGATCTATTTACAGTCATTGGTGTTTGGTGCTTGAGTATTTTAAGTTCGGCAACTTACCAAACAAAGTCCGCATGAATCACAGGCTTGTCACTCTTTTTTTTATCAGAATGAAGGCATTCCACAGGCACTGTTCAATAAGATACCTGAAGATTTTTTTGTAATTTTTGTTGTTGTTTACTCATAGCTGAATAAAATGTCAATGCCTGGTCAGCTCTGTCAACACTTCCCATGGTGTTGTTGTCCATCACAACTTGTGGTTTCATTATGTCTTTTCTACCTTTTGTGTGTACCATGACAGTAGAGGTGTTGTGATAGTACTCATTAGGCACACATCTTTTTTGTCGCGCCATCTCAGTGCCATCATTTTGCCTTTCTGCCAGGCAACTATTTCTCCTGCCTTGAACTTTTTATTGCCAAAGGTTGGCGGCATGTCACGCCGGTTAGCCCTAACGGTTCCATATGCATCCGTCTTGTTCTGTAGAAGGAACTCATAGAGTTCTGGAGAAGTGTAAGAATTGTCTGTGGTTACACAGTAGCCCTGATTCAGCAATGGCTCAATCAAAGTAAGAACTGAAGCAGTTGTCATTCCAAAATTACTGAATCTTTCGTTGAATTTGGTTCCTTTCCCGGTGTAAAGGACTGAATTCCATATGTAACCAGTGCTGGATTCACATAGCATGAATGATTTTATGCCAAATCGTGCTCTCTTAGATGCGATATTCTGTATCCAGCTGAGTCTTCCTTTGTAGGCTATTAGACTTTTGTCAATACTGATGTCTCTATCTGGTACATAGGTCTGCTGGAAATTTTTCTGAATAATTTGATATACCTCCCAAATCTTTTTGAGTTTTGGTGCTGGATGAGAAGTCTCATCAAATTCTTCATTATTTTCAAAGTGCAAATACTTCATTATCAGAGAAAATTTGTACTCAGACATGACCGTGCCAAAAAAAGGAGTGGCTAGTAATTTGTTGGTTGTCCAATACCACTTCTGCGGGGGTTTCCCCACCACTCCCTGAAGAATTATTAGGCCCAGAAACTTCCAGATGTTCTCTTTGGTCACTGGTTCCCACTTTCTGCTCCTTGCAAACCTCTGATGCGTAGCAGCTTGTTGCTCCTGGTACCAATTTGTCTCCGTAACAATTTTTTCTATAACCTCATCGGTCAAAAAGAGTTGGAGGTATGCCAAGGGGTTGTCATCTTCAACCTCCACTTTGATACCAGGTGCTCCAGTAAACAGGAATCTTGGGGGGCGCTACGTGCTCCGTACAGCAGTCAATCGAGCACCAAGTCCGTACATCACTAGACCTTGCCGGGAAAGAAATCTCCCGCGTGCATGCGCGGGAGTGATGACATAGTGGCTCCAGCCACTCACAGAGCTGGAGCCGCGATACCCGGAAGACACGCTGAGGCAACATGTCAGCTCCCTCAGCGTGGACCAGGTAAGATACCGACGCCTCGTTCTAAGGTAAGTATTTTATAATGAGCTAGTATGCAGTGCATACTAGCTCATCATGCCTTTTGCCTTACAGGGGTAAAAAAAAAAAAAAAAAGTGTCAGCGGGTATACAACCGCTTTAAACAAGTGTGATTTAACTGTACTTCTGTCTCAGTCTGATTCATGGTTTCTGACAGTAGGCGAAGACCATGAATTCAGAAGATGCAGTCAATCCACTTGTTGGTAATATTTTTTCCAGATTGGATGAGCAGGATCACCGCATGGATCAGTTTGCCATGGTGTTACAAACACTCCTGAGTCGCACGGCTCAGCTGGAATCTCCCACTATGGCTGCTCCAGTACAACCTGTGTTGCAAGCCGTCCCTGCTGCTGCTCCAGTCTCTGTGCAGGCACCCGCCTTGAGTATTGTCTGCTCCACTTCACCAGCGATTTGGGGGCGATCCAGTCCAATGCAGAGGGTTTCTCAACCAGGTTGATATATACTTTGAGATGCTGCTCCAGGCGTTTCCCACGGACAGAAGCAAAGTAGGTTTTGTGATATCTTTGCTTTCTGAGAGAGCCTTGGCCTGGGCAAACCCTCTATGGGAGACGCAAAAACCTGTTGTCTTGAGTTACCCTGAGTTTGTGACTTCTTTTAAAAGGATATTTGACGTTCATGCACGCTCACGTTTCTGCTGCCAAGTGCTTCATGTCCATCAAACAGAGTACGAGAACTGTTGCCGATTATGCCATTGAATTCTGTACTCTGGCAGCAAAGGTTGCTTGGAACAATGAGATCCACATGGCTGCTTTTTCTCATGGTCTCTTGGATACCATCAAGGATTAGATAGCAGCCCGAGATATACCCACTGAGCTGGAGAGGTTGAACATGTTTGCCATCCTCATTGACTCCAGACTCAGAGAAAGACTCCCTTTTAAGGAGCGATTGTGGAAGCCTCCTGTACATTTGTCTCCGAACTTTGCAGTCCCACCATTGCCTCCCTCACCTCCCATGCCTCCTGGTACCGAGTCAGTCTGTGAAGATGAACCCATGCACTCGGGCTTCACGTGTCTGCGGATGAGAGAACCCTTAGGAGGAGGGAGAGATTGTGCCTTTATTGTGGCCAGGAAGGTCACTTTTTGAAGTCTTGTCCTACCCGTCCAGGGGACGCCCGAACCTTGAGGTCCTGTCACGGACAGATCATAGGTGGCGTTGTTTCGTCCCCAGTTATCCAGAAGGATACGTTTTGGTTACCCTTGGGCTGAGTCCTCCGTTGAGAAACAGGTTCTAATCAACTCTGGGGCTGCAGCCCTGTTCATTGATGCTGCCTTTGTATCGAAGCACTTGATTCCGCTGCAGCTACGTGACACTCCACTTGCCATTGAGGCTCTTGACAGGATACCTCTACAGCCTGCCCATGTGACTCATGAGACTGTTCCATTGTCCATGGCCATTGGGGCTCTTCACCATGAGATGATCCAATTCCAAGTCATTTCCTCACCTAAGTTTCCGCTGGTTATTTGTTATCCTTCGTTAGAGAGGCACAATCCCTCTTTTGATTGACTCCATGCTGAGGTTCTCTCCTGGTCGGCACAATGCAGTAAGACATGCTTCCAGAAGATAGCCAAGGTCCTGTGCACCTCTTCACTCTCCTCCCTGCCGAAGCAGTACCGCGATTTTAGCGGTGTCTTTGACAAAGGTCAAGCCGGTAGTTTGCCTCCACATCGATCGTATGATTGTGCAATTGACCTTCAACCTGGTGCCATACCCCCTCGTGGCTGGATTTACCCTTTGTCGGTCTTGGGGGATAGGGTCATGGAGGAGTATGTTGCAGGCGCACTTTCTTGAAGTTTCATCCCCAAATTCTTGTCTCCTGCTGGGGCTGGTTTCTTCTTTGTGAAGAAGAAGAAGAGTAGTGCACTGAGACCTTGTATTGATTATAGGGGTCTCAATCGTTTCACCATTGAAAATGCCTACCCGATTCCGTTGATTACGGAGCTCTTTGACCGCCTCAAGGGAGCAATGGTTTTCATGAAGCTTGATTTGAGAGGGGCATACAATCTCGTGAGGATTAAGGAGGGCGACGAGTGGAAAACTGCGTTTAATACCAGAACAGGCCAGTATGAGTACCTCCTAATGCCTTTTGGCCTTTGTAACGCCCCGGCAGTTTTCCAGGAATTTATTAACGATGTCCTCTGAGATTTGTTGCAGGTACGTGTGGTGGTTTATCTCGTTGATATCCTCATATTTTCCAAGTCCCTGGAGAGCCACCACACAAATGTCTGTCGTGTACTTCAGAAACTAAGAGAGAACAATCTCTTTTGTAAATTGGAGAAGTGCGAATCCCATCGTGAACAGGTTACATTTCTGGGTTATGTCATTTCCACTGCTGGTATTTCGATGGACCCAGAGAAACTTTCAGCAGTCCTACAGTGGCAGCGTTGTCTTGGCTGTGCCAACTATTATCGGAAGTTTATTTGTAACTTCTCGTCTCTGGTCAAGCCCCTGACTGATATGACCAGAAAGGACAGTAACCCACAGAGTTGGTCTCCGGAGTCCATTAAGGCCTTTGAGAGTTTCAAGGCTGCCTTTGTTTCTGCTCCTGTGTTCGCACATCCTGATCCTACGTTACCTTTTATTCTTGAGGTTGATGCTTCTGCGACTGAAGGTGGTGCCCTTCTGTCTCAATTTCCTACCTCTGAGAGCACTATACATCCTTGTGGCTATTTTTCCAAGAAATTGTCACCTACGGAGTGCAATTACGAGATTGATGACAGAGAGCTGTTAGCGATAATTGTAGCCCTAAAAGAATGGAGACATCTCCTCAAAGGTACCACTGTGCCGGTTCTCATTCTTATTGACCATAAGAATCTCACATTCTTGTCTGAGGCTAAACGCCTCTCTCCCAGAAGGGCGTAATGAGCTCTTTTCTTGTCTAGTTTCAATTGCATTGTCTCATGTAAGGGCTGACGCTTGTCACCACAATTTTCCTCCACTTCCAAGATGGAATCAGTTCTAGTTCCTGTGATTCCTCCTAATCTTATTCTGGCTACGGTTCGCACCAGTCACACTTCCCCTTTGGGTGACAAAATTCTTGCTGCTCAGGTCAATGCTCCTCTTGAGAAACCTTGTGACCACTGCTTTGCCCCAGAGAGTCTCCGTACTGCCGTACTCCAGACTTACCATTCTCCCAAGGCTGCTGGCCACCCTTAGAAGAATCAACTCTTTTGGGCCATTTCCCAACAATTCTGGTTGCCTAGTCTACATGCTGATGCAACCGCCTTTATAGCTGCCTGTTTCATGTGTGCTCAGAGTAGGACTCAACGACACCTTTCAGTGGGCCTCCTACAACCCATACCTAATGGAGGGAGGCCCTGGACCCACCTGTCTATGGATTTCATTGTGGAGTTACCCAACTCCCAGGGCAGCACAGTTATCCTTATGGTGGTTGACCGGTTCTTGAAAATGTCCCATTGTATTCCACTTAAGAAGTTACCCACATCTAAGGAACTGGCTTCAATTTTTGCTTGGGAGATCTTTCACTTACATGGGCTACCCAAGGTGATTGTCTCGGACAGGGGTAGTCAGTTTGTGTCCCGGTTCTGGCGAGCCATTTGTGCACAGTTGGGAATTCAGCTTTCTTTCTCCTCTGCTTATCACCCGCAGTCTAATGGGGCAGCAGAATGAGCCAATCAGTCCTTGGAGCAATTCCTACGTTGCAACTGGTCAGATCTCTTACCGTGGGCGGAGTTTGCTCACAATGGTGCTTTGAATTCTGCTTCCCGATTGTCCCTGTTTATGGCAAACTATGGATTCCAACCTTCCATGTTGCCTCATTTGTTATGCAGAGTATTCCTGCGTTAGAGGAGCATCTCCTTTGTCCTCGATCCACTTGGGCACAAGTCCAGGAGGCTTTGCAACATGCTATTGATAGGTACAGACTCCATACTGACTGCAGACGCCTGCCTGCGCCTCCCTACCAGGTTGGGGACAGAGTCTGGCTGTCATCTCGCAACCTCCGACTTCGTGTTCCCTCTCTGACGTTCGCACCTCGGTTTATTATGTCTCTCCATATTCTTCGCAGGATTAACCCAGTGGCTTACGCATTAGACCTTCCTTCTAATATGCGTATCTCAAATGTATTTCATGTCTCCTTATCAAAACATTGGTCTGCAACCGCTTTACCACCTCGGTGCCTCGTCCTCACCCTGTACAGGTTGAGAACCATTAGGAGTATGTACAGTCCATTGTTGACACCCGTAGGTTTCATGGGCGCATACAGTACCTGGTACATTGGCAAAGGTATGGTCCAGAGGAACGCTCTTAGGTCTCATCCTCAGACGTACATACCCCTGTCCTCCTCCGTGATTTCCATAGACGTTTTTGCCTCAAGCCTGGTGGTCCTCCGAGGAGGGGTCATTGAGCAGGGGGTACTGTCAGGGTTGGGCTCAGCCCTTCCTTCTCAAAGCTGGCCTCTCAGATGTCGGCTAATTGCCAGCTCCTATCTCTCCACAGTGACTCACCTGATGATGATATCCTGCTCGTCAGTCCTGCCTACTTAAGCCATCCAGCCCAGATGATCTCTGCCTTCGCCTTGGTCACATCTATAGAGATGCTCTCCTGTGTTCCTGTTAAAGACTTGCTTGGCTGACATTGCTTCTGGCTCCAGATCCTGCTTGCTGTTCTACTACGCTCATCTCTGGCTCCCTGACATTTGGGCTTGTCTGACTACCCGTTACGGTTCCTGAACTCTGGCTAGGTTTTGACTATGTTTACTCTGTTTATCTTTTTATTATTATTATTAAACAAGTGTGATTTAACTGTACTTCTGTCTCAGTCTGATTCATGGTTTCTGACACCACGTTCCTGCTCTGTCACGAGTGAATGTGAGTGCCCAGCGGACATCGCGGCCGCCAGGCACACACATTAACACCTCAGTGACACGGTGGCGTGCGTGCCCCCTATACCACCGGGAATACGAGGATGTTATATGATGCCTGCCCAGGATGAGAGATCCCGTCTGCGGACGTCATATGACAATGGGCGGTATGGAAGTGGTTAAAGTGGATGTAAACCCCCAATTTTTTTTTTAATTAAGACTCATATCTGTTACAGTGGAGGATGTCATTTCATCTGTGCCCAATCTTGCCATGAAGAGTTAATGCATCTCTGAGCAATCCTCTTATCTTTTTTTAGTAAGATAAAAACAGACACACAGTGAAATAGGTGTTTTTTCTTCCCCCTTGCTGTGAGTGACAGGTAATTTCCTTATTTTATGCATGAGTGTGAGAGAGGCATTCTTTGTACTTCACATTCCCCCCTCCTTTCTCCAGCTCTCCCAGAATTGGCTGCTCCACACCTTAGCATGATTGGGCATGCTGAAGTGATGTGGTGACTTTCCTGTGTTTGGACTGGATGTTAGTGATCATGGGGCATAATCCACGAGACCAGCAGAAGTTCCATGGCTTCATGCACACTGGAGCTGATAAACGGCAGTTTATTGGAGTTTGGGCATTTTTTTTAAAAGCCCATAAACTCCACTCTATGTTAGCCTATGTGTCCATAGGCAGTGGAGTTTATGGGCTTTTTTCTGAACGCCAGAAATTCGCATTCAAGAGCAGTACTGGAAACGCCAGACACCGGTAAAAGGTGTTAAACGAGGGTTAACACTCTAAAAAGAGCATTAAGCCTTGTTTGGCGTTTCTCTGCCTCTGTTCCCTATGGGAGCCCATTGATTTGAATAGAAGTCGCACTGCAAGTCGGATCATCATGATCCGACTTGTGGTGCGAGTTGTGTGCTGAGGATGAAGGGGAACCCTTGCCAAAATAAGAAAAAATTGGCGTGTGGTTCCCCCCTCAGACAATACCAGGCCTTTCGGTCAGGTATGGATTTTAAGGGGAACCCCCTTCGCCCTAAAAACGGCATTGGGGCCCCCCAAAATCCATACTAAACCCTTATCCGAGCGAGCGCCCCCCCATCCTGAACCGTACCAGGCCCTCAACATGGGGGTAGGTGCTTCGGTGCGGGGGGCGCTGTGCCCCCCACCCCAAAGCCCCTGTCCCCATGTTGATGAGGACAAGGGCCTCTTCCCGACAACCCTGAACGGGAGGCTTATCGGAATCTGGGAGCCCCTTTTAATAAGGGGGCCCCCAGATCCCGGCCCCTCACCCTATGTGAATGAGTATGGAGTACATCGTACCCCTACCCATTCACCTGGGGAAAAAAGTGTCAAAAATAAAACACACTACACAGGTTTTTAAAGTAGTTTATTAGTCAGCTCTGTGGGGTCTCTTCCGACTTTGGGGGTCTCTTCTTTCTTCTCCGCGCTCTCCGGCCTCTTCTCCCAGTTTCCGGTTCTTCTGCCGCTCTCCGGTTCTTCTGCCGGGCTCCTCCGCTATCTCCTGCTCTTTTGCTGCTCTTTTGCTAGCGGTGGCCCGGTCTTCTCCATCGTCTTCTTCCCTTCGGTCTTCTTCCGATGTTGACACGACGCTCTCTCCTGCTGTAATGCCGGGTGAGCAGTGCGCATCGACTTATATTGGCATGGGGCGCTGTCACCAGGTGATGTCATCCGTTGACTCCGTCCCTTATGACGTCACAGTCCTGGTGCATGATGGGAATGCACAAAATCCGTTGTCGGAAATTCTGATCATGTGTACACAAATCTGACGCACAAAGTGCCACGCATGCTCAGAATAAATTAAGAGACAAAAGCTATTGGCTACTGCCCCGTTTATAGTCCCGACGTACGTGTTTTACGTCACCGCGTTCAGAGCGATCGTAGTTTTATTTACTTGGTGATCCTACCAGTAACACTGTTATTTTTCCACTTCCTTATATGTGCCAAGATTTACAGAAAAAGTTTCAGTTACAGGGAATATGAATGATTCACAGCACAACTGTATATCCTGTATAAATATAATAATAATAACACATAGCTCCCAACTGTCCCTGATTTCGAGGGACTGTCCCTGATTTGGAACAAAGTACCTCTGTCCCTCTTTCTTCCTCATTTGTCCCTCATTTTGGTCTGATCTATATAGTTGTATATAAAATGCACTTTTATCTTTCAAAAGAGGTTTCCAGTGCTAAACCTTTCATCCAATTTTTAAATGGCTGCATTTGTAAATGTCAAAAGCCAGTATAAAGGAATAGTATTGGTAAAAAAAAGCACTTGTGGGTTTACCTAATCATTTTTTTGTATAATTCTCCTTTAAGGAGGTGTGGCAGGGGGTGTGTCCTATGCCTACATACATTTGCTAATAGGTGTCCCTTATTCCTATTTCAAAAAGTTGTGAGGTATGTAACCAGATTGTATAAACTTCTTTTTATGGCACATCTTACAGCTGCCTTCTTTTGAACATGGTTTACACAGTTTTTGCAAAAGGAAAAAAAAACTGTTACTGTAACTATGTGTTATTTATTTCTTACTTTTAAACTACATACCTATTTAAAGCTGGCCATACACTGTGCAGACTTTGGCTGGTTCCCAGTGAAACCCCCAAAAATGGATCAGAGAGTGACACTGTCAGCTCCACTCTGCCTGATCTCCTTCAGGTACAGACTCTGTGAGAATAAAATACCAGCAGCAGGCGATTCGTCCATATGTGCTATTTAGCATAAATGGCGGAATCTGTTGAATTTATTTCAATCAGCCTTCAGTTATGTTATAGCAAAACAAAAATTGCTGTGTCATTGACAGTGACAGACTACCTTACAGTTTTATTCTGCCCATAATTACACTTTAAGCAGTCTTCAGTTCCCCTCTACAGCAGTAACAACCTTGCAAACACAGTAACAGGCAGAACACTTTTATTGCTTCTCTGATCTGCAAGTCATCGGTTAACCCTCTAGAAACCATGGGTATTTAATCTCTCTCCCAAATGTACTTCGCAGTAAGCTGATATATGATTGACAAGGTGACCCACGAAATAGAAATTGGCTCATGATACATATTGGCAGTCAACTTCTGCTGGAACATTTGAAACCTTCTTTCCAGTCTGTCACACTGCCACAAGCTGATATTTTCTATCGACTAAAGTATATTTTTTCACTATAGTTTATTTATAAGCCACCTCTTGTTTTATGTTCTTTGATCTTGTTTTATATCGTTCTTGACTACCACAAACTACACTGATCACTGCATAAATTAGAGCAGAAGTAGGATGCTACTACCCAAAAATATCAGAATATTGTTTAGAGCTACCTCGGTGTGGAAAGGCGGTCGCACAGCTGCAGTAGCAATCATGAGAAAAGATGGTCTTGCTTACTCTTTAAAATCTTCTAAATGTATTGATTTCTCCATAAAAGACACAGACAGCAGATGTAAATGCGTTTCAACCTTGCGGGCCTTGTTCACTACCATAGATAGTGAACAAGGCCCGCAAGGCTGAAACACTTTTACATCTGCTGTCTGCTATGGAGAACCAATACATTTAGAAGATTTTAAAGAGCAAGATTTTAAAGAGAAAAGCAAGGAGTTGCGGACCATATTTTCACACTGATCACTGCATGCTGGATTTGTTGGATTTCAGTTACAACAAATCAAGTTGGATTTCAGTAAAATTTATATCATACCACTAGATGGAGATAAAGTATCTTTTTATACTTCGTATTATCTTATTTATATATTATTTATAATATTTTATTTTTTTCTGGTATCAAATTTAATTTGCAAAATTATTTAGCATTTTAGCCTAAAATCAAATAACTCGACAATAACTATAAATATATTTTGCCATTCTCTTGCTGTTATAAATTTCATAATGGACAGACACAAGTGTCCTGCTTATAAATAATCATCATTTATAAAAGTCTCAGTGGAAATGCAAATGTGAAGCATTTGGCTGTATTCACACTCTGTGCAGTGACCAGGGTTTGTGTCCCATTCACACTGCAACACAGGACGGAACTGCAATGCAGCAAGCTGCAATAAAATGCAAACATGCTGCATTTTAGCGCAATGCATCACGCATGATCACATGTCACTGTACAGCTGCGGCAGGTGGGCCCGGCTGTGCGAAACCACGTAGCTATACATGTGCGTGCCACCCCCCCCCCGCCGGCCGCGGCGATCAGATTCGATCAGGAACCGATCATGGCCCGGACCTGGTGATCGGTCCTGATGAATGAGAACCTTCCCCTGCCTGTGTAGCTGTAAACACTGACAGGGGAAGTGATGTCATCTCTCCTCATGTCGGTCTTTTCTGTTTCAGACCGAGGATTGAAGATATCTCAGAGTGAGTTGCACAACACTACACTGACACCAGGTCACGTAGGCACACAATTCACCCCCCCGATCACCCCCCCAGTTAACCCCTTCACCACCTGTCACTGTGTCACCAAGTACAGCAATAAGATTTTTTTTTATCGCTGTACTGGTGTCATTAGTGACAAAAATCAGTGTTAGGGTAATTAGTCTTAGGCCCAGATAGGTCTAGGGACCCCCCCAACCCCCCCCAATAAAAGTTTAATCCCTTGATCACCCCCTGTCACCTGTGATCACAGTATAATGCCCCGTACACGCGGTCGGACTTTGTTCGGACATTCCGACAACAAAATCCTAGGATTTTTTCCGACGGATGTTGGCTCAAACTTGTTTTGCGTACACACTTTTGCACAAAGTTGTCGGAATTTCCGATCGCCAACCACGCGGTCACGTACACCACGTACGACGAGACTAGAAAAGGCTGGTTCAGAACCAAGCACGGCACCCTTTGGGCTCCTTTTGCTAATCTCGTGTTAGTAAAAGTTTGGTGAGAGACGATTCGCGTTTTTTCAGACTCGTGGCTTTCAGATCGTTTTCTGCTGTTAAGTATGTGCTTGTGGGTTTGTATCTGCTCTTCAGTGCGTGCAAGCAAGTTCCGCGTGACTTTAATTAGTCATTGCATTCTTGTTCGTTCGTTACTGTTTTTCAGGTCGCTCTTCACAGGCCTTGCTGTTCTTCAGTGCGTTCTGTTACTTCGTTCTGAGCAGCCGACCGTTTTCTATCCATGTTGCTTATGCATACTCCTCGTAGAGTTCCCCCCTGTGCGGGGGCTTGGTGTTGGGGTCCTGACCTTGACACAAGTCCAGTCCATGAACAGGGTGGGGAGGAGTTCATGGACCAAGAATTGGTTGCTTCAGCGTGACCAGTTCTCTCATATGCCTTTGCTCTGTGAGATCCGTGAGAATAATCCTGATGATTTCAGGAACTTTCTCAGGATGACGGACCCTGTGTTTCACCGTCTGTTGGCTTCGCTGACCCCTTATATTAGCAGGCAGGATACCTGCATGAGGCAAACCATCACTCCTGAGCAGAGGTTGGTCGCTACCCTGCGGTATTTGGCCACAGGGAGAAGCCTGCAGGACTTGAAGTTCTCGACAGGCATCTCCCCCCAGGCTCTGGGGATCATTAACCCAGAGACCTGTTCTGCCATCATCCAGGTCCTGCAGAAGGAGTATATGAAGGTAAGATTTTTATCCTTTAACCACTTGAGCCCCGGACCATTATGCTGCCTAAGGACCAGAGGTCTTTTTCCAATTTGGCACTGCGTCGCTTTAACTGCTAATTGCGCGGTCATGCAATACTGTACCCAAACGAAATTTGCGTCCTTTTCTTCCCACAAATAGAGCTTTCTTTTGATGGTATTTGATCACCTCTGCGGTTTTTATTTTTTGCGCTATAAACGGAAAAAGACCGAAAATTTTGAAAAAAAATGATATTTTCTACTTTTTGTTATAAAAAAAATCCAATAAACTAAATTTTAGTCATACATTTAGGCCAAAATGTATTCGGCCACATGTCTTTGGTAAAAAAAATGTCAATAAGCGTATATTTATTGGTTTGCGCAAAAGTTATAGCGTCTACAAACTAGGGTACATTTTCTGTAATTTACACAGCTTTTAGTTTATGACTGCCTATGTCATTTCTTGAGGTGCTAAAATGGCAGAGCAGTACAAAACCCCCCCAAATGACCCCATTTTGGAAAGTAGACACCCCAAGGAAATTGCTGAGAGGCATGTTGAACCCATTGAATATTTATTTTTTTTGTCCCAAGTGATTGAAAAATGACAACAAAAAAAAAAAAAATATTTACAAAAAGTTGTCACTAAATGATATATTGCTCACACAGGCCATGGGCCTATGTGGAATTGCACCCCAAAATACATTCAGCTGCTTCTCCTGAGTATGGGGATACCACATGTGTGGGACTTTTTGGGAGCCTAGCCGCGTACGGGGCCCCGAAAACCAATCACCGCCTTCAGGATTTCTAAGGGTGTAAATTTTTGATTTCACTCTTCACTGCCTATCACAGTTTCGGAGGCCATGGAATGCCCAGGTGGCACAAAACCCCCCAAAATGACCCCATTTTGGAAAGTAGACACCCCAAGCTATTTGCTGAGAGGCATATTGAGTCCATGGAATATTTTATATTTTGACACAAGTTGCGGGAAAGTGACACTTTTTTTTTTTTTTTTTTTCATAAAGTTGTCACTAAATGATATATTGCTCACACAGGCCATGGGCATATGTGGAATTGCACCCCAAAATACATTTAGCTGCTTCTCCTGAGTATGGGGATACCACATGTGTGGGACTTTTTGGGAGCCTAGCCGCGTACGGGACCCCGAAAACCAATCACTGCCTTCAGGATTTCTAAGGGTGAAAATTTTTGATTTCACTCTTTACTGCCTATCACAGTTTCGGAGGCCATGGAATGCCCAGGTGGCACAAAACCCCCCCAAATGACCCCATTTTGGAAAGTAGACACCCCAAGCTATTTGCTGAGAGGCATGGTGAGTATTTTGCAGCTCTCATTTGTTTTTGAAAATGAAGAAAGACAAGAAAAAACATTTTTTTTTTCTTTTTTCAATTTTCAAAACTTTGTGACAAAAAGTGAGGTCTGCAAAATACTCACTATACCTCTCAGCAAATAGCTTGGGGTGTCTACTTTCCAAAATGGGGTCATTTGGGGGGGTTTTGTGCCACCTGGGCATTCCATGGCCTCCGAAACTGTGATAGGCAGTGAAGAGTGAAATCAAAAATTCACGCCCTTAGAAAGCCTGAAGGTGGTGCTTGGTTTTCGGGGTTCCGTACGCGGCCAGGCTCCCAAAAAGTCTCACACATGTGGTATCCCCGTACTCAGGAGAAGCAGCAGAATGTATTTTGGGGTGTAATTTCACATATTTCCATGGCATGTTTGAGCAATATATCATTTAGTGACAACTTTGTGCAAAAAAAAAAAAAAAAATTTGTCTCTTTCCCGCAACTTGTGTCGCAATATAAAATATTCCATGGACTCGACATGCCTCTCAGCAAATAGCTTGGGGTGTCTACTTTCCAAAATGGGGTCATTTGGGGGGGTTTTGAGCTGTCCTGGCATTTTATGCACAACATTTAGAAGCTTATGTCACACATCACCCACTCTTCTAACCACTTGAAGACAAAGCCCTTTCTGACAATTATTGTTTACATGAAAAAGTTTTTTTTTTTTGCAAAAAAAATTACTTTGAACCCCCAAACATTATATATTTTTTTAAAGCAAATGCCCTACAGATTAAAATGGTGGGTGTTTCATTTTTTTTTTTCACACAGTAATTGCGCAGCGATTTTTCAAACGCATTTTTTGGGGAAAAAACACACTTTTTTAAATTTTAATGCACTAAAACACACTATATTGCCCAAATGTTTGATGAAATAAAAAAGATGATCTTAGGCCGAGTACATAGATACCAAACATGACATGCTTTAAAATTGCGCACAAGCAGTGGCAACAAAATAAATACATGTTTAAAAGCCTTCAAAAGCCTTTACAGGTTACCACTTTAGATTTACAGAGGAGGTCTACTGGAAAAATTACTGCCCTCGATCTGGCCTTCGCGGTGATACCTCACATGCATGGTGCAATTGCTGTTTACGTTTGACGACAGACCGCCGCTTGCGTTCGCCTTAGCGCGAGAGCAGGGGGCGACAGGGGTGCTTTTTTTTTTTTTTTTTTTTTCTTTATTATTTTTTTGCTTTTTTAATCTAACTTTTAAACTGTTCCTTTCATATTTTTTTTTTTAATCATTTTTATTGTTATCTCGGGGAATGTAAATATCCACTATGATAGCAATAGGTAGTGACAGGTACTCTTTTTTGAAAAAATTGTGGTCTATTAGACCCTAGATCTCTCCTCTGCCCTCAAAGCATCTGACCACACCAAGATCGGTGTGATAAAATGCTTCCCCAATTTCCCAATGGCGCTATTTACATCCGGCGAAATCTAAGTCATGAAATGCTCGTAGCTTCCGGTTTCTTAGGCCATAGAGATGTTTGGAGCCATTCTGGTCTCTGATCAGCTCTATGGTCAGCTGGCTGAATCACCGGCTGCATTCTCAGGTTCCCTGTTGAGACAGGTGAGCCAGAGAAAAACACGGAAGACGGTGGGGGGGGGGGGCATTCCCTCCCACGGCTTGTAAAAGCAGTCTAGAGGCTAATTAGCCGCTAGGATTGCTTTTACATGAAAGCCGACCGCTGGCTGAAAAGAATGATACCAAGATGATACCTAAACCTGCAGGCATCATTCTGGTATAACCACTCAAAGTCGTGAAGACAAAAAAATGGTTAACAATGGTTAACAATAAAGCACAGTAAACAGTAAAGTATAAATAATTACATACCTGAAAAACAAACATGATAAAACATAATAACAATAACAATAACAATAAAACATTGCAAAATAGAATACAGTAAAAAAGAGCAGAACAATAGAGAGAGAGAATAGAGAGAGAGAACAATAAAACGACAACTATTTTTTTTTATTTCATATATTTTTTTTTTTTACACTTTTTTTGTAACTAACTTTTATAACTGTAACCGGTTCCAGGTTCGGGTCTTTCAAAATGCGATGGCATCTTGGGAGACCCTGTGAAAGTGTGCCTAGTCTGTGCAATGCTGTACCCTATGCTAATAGTCAACTAGTGTATGGTAGCGTTCAAAACATTCACCAATGCAAAGACCAGGATTGTCAGGACAGGAGGGACAATAATAGCGGGCGTCACGCCTATATCCGCGCTTGCTGCAGACACGACATCTTTTTTGGGGGGGTTCGTTGGGTAGGGGTACTCGGGAGGACATAAAAATGCCTCTCATGCAGCCGACTGCATTTGGTTGGGGATGTGAATGGGGGAAGTACGGGCGCTGCAGAAGTGGTGGGTTCCCAATTAGGATTGGCGAATGCAGCAGGAAGGGCACTATGGGCACGACGGGCCTGTGTTTGTCTTTTTGGTGGCAGCGGGACACTACTTGTGCTTGCCACCTCACCAGCTTGAACTGCACTTATGGGACTCGCCACGTCACCAAGTGTTACTGCAGTGCTGGTTTGACTACGACCGGGGTGTACTAGGCCGCTGGTGCATGCCAGTTCACCAAAACGCTACCAAAAAAACTGTTAGCGATCGCAGGGATCAGGCCTGACTCTGCGAACGCTGCAGTTATGCGTTTAGAGTTTTGTAAGTGACAGTGATCGATCGATACTGCACTTGGGTGGGCTGGGCCGGGCCGGGCGGAGGGGCAAAACGCAGGTGCTAGCAGGTATCTGGGCTGATCCCGCTAACACTGCGTTTTTGGGAACCCTAAACTGCTGGGGACGCTAGTATAGATCTGATCGGATCAGATATTGATGCGATCAGATACTATACCACTAAGGGAGGTGTACGGTGCGTGCGTGGGTGTTAGCGGTACTGGCGCTAACCTGATGCTGCCTGGGGCTGGTGCTTGCCAGTTCACCAAAATGCTACCAAAAAAACTGTTAGCGATCGCAGGGATCAGGCCTGACTCTGTGAACACTGCAGTTATGCGTTTAGTGTTTTGTAAGTGACAGTGATCGATTGATGCTGCACTTGGGTGGGCTGGGCTCGCCTGGGCGGAGGGGCAAAACGCAGGTGCTAGCAGGTATCTGGGCTGATCCCGCTAACACTGAGTGTTTGGGAACCCTAAACTGCTGGGGACGCTAGTATAGATCTGATCGGATCAGATATTGATCCGTTCAGATACTATACCACTAAGGGAGGTGTACGGTGCGTGCGTGGGTGTTAGCGGTACTGGCGCTAACCTGACGCTGCCTGGGGCTGGTGCTTGCCAGTTCACCAAAACGCTACCAAAAAAACTGTTAGCGATCGCAGGGATCAGGCCTGACTCTGCGAACGCTGCAGTTATGCGTTTAGTGTTTTGTAAGTGACAGTGATCGATCGATACTGCACTTGGGTGGGCTGGGCGGAGGCGCAAAACGCAGGTGCTAGCGGGTATCTGGGCTGATCCCGCTAACACTGCGTTTTTGGGAACCCTAAACTGCTGGGGACGCTAGTATAGATGTGATCGGATCAGATATTGATCCGTTCAGATACTATACCACTAAGGGAGGCGTATGCTGCGTGCGTGGGTGTTAGCGGTACTGGCGCTAATCTGACGCTGCCTGGGGCGACGCATATCACCGCCGGGCGATCAGGGGGCTAAACCTTTATTCGGTAATAAACGGCGGGTGCCCTGACACTATAAAAAATAAACGAACTAACAAGCGTCACCCGTAACAGTTATACGGTGATCAGTGGTGAAAGGGTTAACTAGGGGGCAATCAAGGGGTTAAAACATTTATTAGGTAGTATATGGGGGTCCCTTACGCTATAAAACGCTGACGGCGAACCTAAATATTTACCTCACTAACTAGCGTCACCAGCGACACTAATACAGCGATCAGAAAAATGATCGCTTAGCGACACTGGTGACGGGGGGTGATCAAGGGGTTAAAACTTTATTAGGGGGGGTTAGGGGGTATCCTAGACCTACAGGGGGGTAACAGTAACTGTGCTAACACAGTAACTGTCACAAACTGACACCTAGCAGTAATAGAAAAAAAAAAAACTGCTGGTGTCAGTTTGTGACGGGGGGGGGTGTGTTTGGGGGGGGATCGGGGGGCGATCGGGGGGGGGGATCGGGGTGTTTTGTATGCCTGGCATGTTCTACTGTGTGTGTGTAGTGTTGTGCACTCACATACCTGTCTTCTCTCCTCGGGCCGGAACGGAAACTACCGACCCGAGGGGAGATGACATCACTTCCTTTGCTGCTGTTTAGCATACAGCAGCAAAGGAGTGTTCCCATTGGCCGGCGGCGATCGCGAGGGGGGGGCCACGAACGGATGGCCCCCCCCTCGTCTCTGATCGCCGGGGGACAGAACGGGACCGCCTCGGGCGGCGGGGGGGGGTCCGATCGGACCCCCCACCCGCGGGAGGCAAATCACGTACATGTACGTGATTTTGCCTGCCCGTGCCGCCTTGCCGACGTACATCGGCGTGAGGCGGTCCTTAAGTGGTTAATATCACATTTTATTGTATTGAATGTTTGCTAATATATTGTATTTCTTTCCTCATTCCCTAATTACCATGATTGTAATATGCTGTGAATGTCCCCTTTGTCCTCATGCATGCTGGATTTTTATGTAATTATTATTTTAGGTCCTTCATACATATTTGCCCTTCAATAACCTCCCCAGCATGTTCTCTCCTGGCCCTATATTCACCTCATGTAGTCACTTAACAATGTATTTTATCAGCTCCATAGTAGTGCTTTACCCCAAACACCCCCTAAAATGTTTTGAAATGTTATTTTTGCTTTAAATTCAGGCAGAGTGCCATAGGCTTTTTTTTGTGGTGTCCCCAAATAATTTTTAGTAACCCTCCCTCCCCCAACTGCTAAGTCAGCTGATCCCAATTCCCTATCTATCCTCAATCATCTATCTGCTGACTTTGCCATACCCATACACACTATACCCATCTCTTTTGTGCTCAGATTTATGGATGAATTCCCCAAAGCATGTAGTGCAAGGGCCTGCCTGTATACTTTCAAATGGTACTGTTTCACGCTTTTGTATCCTATTATTATCTTGACAGGTAATAGCAGAATGTCCAAATGTCCTCAAATGTGTACAATGTGTATTTATATCTTTGTATTATGACACTTCTTACCTGTCCAGTGGGCTGCCAATAGTGTAACTAAGGAGGGGCTGTTCCAAGTAATACCCTGTATTTAGGCATTCATCTCTCAATGAAGTGAAGAGGGTTACCTGTCCAAGATTTCCACACACCCCATAATGTTAAAAATGGCCTTATATTTTGGCGTTGTTCAGAGGCGTAACTAGAACCTTCAGGGCCCCAGTGCAAGGAACCATGAAGGGCCCCCTGACCTCTGGTCCCGGGGCCCTTTCTAATGATTATGGTGTCCTTTTCTCCCATCGCGGGGCCCTTGATTATGGTCCTGCAGCAGGACCCCTTTCTAGCGTCTTTTACACATTTGAACCAATTGGACCACCCATTGTTTTGTATGGGAAGGCGGATGTAAACAGACGTGTCCATTTACACCTGCCTGCATCCGCTCCAATGAAAACAGACTAGCGGATTGGATGACAGTCAGACCGGTCCATAGAGAACAGCAGTCTGTGTCCACTTTGCACAAGTGGAGCAGACATGGACCTGTCATCCGCCTGCTCGGTGGGGATCAGTGGAAAGATACCGCACTGAGCAGGTGGATTTGCTTGGCAGAGTCCGCCCATGTGAAAGGGCCCTAAGGGGGAGCTCTGTGGACTGTAATATAAAGGAAAACTGATGTAAGAGGTGCTCTGGGAATCCTGATGTAAGGGGGACTCTGCTCACCAAAGCCCCCCATGTACATCAGAGTCCCCCTTTACATTACAGTTCACAGAGCTCTCCCTTACATAAGTGTGCTCAGAGGCTGGTGAGATAAGAGAGGAAGGGTAGGGGACACTTCCCTTACCATAGATGGAGGCTTGGGCCCTGGATTGGTCAGCAAACAAGATCTTCTAGGCTGTGCTATACATACACTAAGGCTACTTTCACACTGAGGCGCTTTACAGGCGCTACAGCGCTATAAATAGCGTCTGCATAGCGCCTGTAAAGAGCCTCTCCTGCCTCTCCAGTGTGAAAGCTCGAGTGCTTTCACACTGGAGCAGTGCGCTTGCAGGACGGTAAAAAAAAAAAGTCCTGCATCTTTGCAGCGATGTATACACCGCTCCTAAATCGCCCCTGCCCATTGAAAACAATGGGGCAGTGCTGCCAAACCGCCAGCAAAGCGCCGCTGCAGTGGCACTTTGCGGGCGGGTTTAACCCTTTTTTGCCCGCTAGCGGGGGTAAAACCTCCCCGCTAGCAGCCGAATAGCGTCGCTAAGACGACAGTAAGGCGGCACTAAAAATAGTGCCGCTTTACAGTCAATGCCCGCCCCAGTCTGAAAGTAGCCATAGTCTGGCAGAGCATGCTGGGGCTTGTAGTGCACCACACTAGGGAAACCCCAGTGGGCTGCTGTGTTGGTTGAGGGGCTCTGGAGGGGACAACACACTCAGTCCCATCAATGACTGACCCACCTGTGTGCTGCTTTCTTTTCAGTCACTGAGAAGTTTCATTAGGAAGCAAGGTGACTGGCTGACCTGGAGAGCTGTGGATCCTCTGTGGAGGGTTGCAGCATCCATAGTACAAGCTGGCCTTTCCTCCACTATCTACCTGCAGGCTGCTGGAGTTTCTCTTTGCTAAGTATGGAGCTGCCGAGGATTGGAATGTGGGCGGAGCCACGGGGACACACACGAGGGGGGTGGGAGGAGAAGATCCTGCTCTCTGTATCTTTTTCCTCTCCTCTCCTGTCCAATGTCCGTGCGAGGAGGGGAGGAGGGGAGGCTGTCAGTGCGGTGTCCGAGCAGTTTGATAGAGAGTGTAATAGAAACTCTCTGTTTATAACTGCAGCCAGCAACCCCGGAGCCACAATCCTGGGCTTTAGGGCCCCCCCACATGGGCAGGACTCCAGGGCCCAGTCGCAAGTGCGACTGGTGCGACCCTGAAAATTCCGCCACTGGCGTTGTTAAATTCCCCTTAATAAATGCTATCTGGAGGTTGCCCCATAATCTTTGTGCCTAATCTGCTTGCCATGTTTCTGATCAAAAATAGTAATGTTTTTTTTTTCCTCAACAATTTCCTTCCACGCCACAGGAATGGCAGACTGTGGCCTCCCACTTTGCCTAGCGGTGGGACTTTCCTAACTGCGGAGGGGCAATTGATGGGAAACACGTCCACATCATCTCACCACCCAACTCAGGGTCGTACTATTTCAACTATAAGGGGTTCAATAGTATAGTGATGTTGGCGGTGGTGTCGGCTAATTACGACTTCCTGTATGTGGACGTGGGGAAGAATGGCCGGATGTCCGATGGTGGAGTCATCGCCCAGACGGGGTTTTACAGGCGTCTCCAGAATAGCAGCTTGGACTTGCCAGCTCCAGAGGACAATGTGGAAGGACTCCCATTCGTGGTCGTTGCTGATGAAGCGTTTGCGCTGGGGGACCACCTGATGCGGCCATTCCTGATGAGGACCCTCACTCGGGAACAGAGGGTTTTTAATTACCGGCTGGCCAGAGCCTGAAGAGTGGTGGAGAACACATTTGGAATCCTGGCCAGCCGGTTCCGCCTATTTATGACATCCATCCATATGGCGTATATGCTGAACCATATTATACTGGCGTGCTGTATTCTCCATAACTTTTTAAGGAAACATTCGGCCAACTATGCTGGCTCAGTTGGGCCTGAGGCCGGAATGATACATCAAACCACACTGACGGCGCTTGAAAGCGGCTGTCCTGGCTTGCCCTCCCTGAGTGCCCGTGATGTCCGGTTACGCTACCTGGAGTTCTTTGCAGGTAGGGGAGCCATCAATATGCCAGCAAATATGTGAAGCCTTTTTATAATAATAAAAAAAAAGAAATTCTTTGTGGACATTTACTGCTTGTGTTTGTTTTAGCTGACACTGACAGAAATGTGTGGAGTGCAGAAAATGGCGTCAATGTGTAACCTTATACAAAGCACTGTTGGCTGTTATTTACTAAATGCAAAAACACATTTCACTACAAGTGCACTGAAACTGCACTTGTAGTGCAAAGAGGATTTGCCCTTAGGAAATAACCCCCATTTTCTCTGAAAACAGCAATGACATCACCCCAAAAGTGTTGTTGTAGTGTTGAGACAATAATCCACACATTCTTGATTAACAAACTTTTTTAAACCTGCACAATCACATGTGCATTTACCAAAGGTTTTTCAAACAAAACAACATGTTTGTTGTATAAAATTTTTTAGGGTGGCATTATCAAAAATAGAAATGTCCATTTACGATAAAACAGGCCTGTGTAAAACCAACAAGAAAGACAAAAAACTTGAACTTACAAAGTTCACATCAGCATTTAGGAACTGTGTTTGATATTGCGTTCAGATGGGGGGAAATCACCCCAGGAAAAGCCAAATTTGGAAGATGCACACCAATTTACGAATGTAAACATGTGCTATCTGCCATCACGGGGGATCAAGGGACGTGTTTTGGGGGAGCAAGCCCTTCCTCTCAGCTACTTTATAATTGAGGAAGGGGTTGCACCCCCAAAACGCCTCCATTGATCTCCCGTGATGGCAGATAGCACATGTTGGCACACTGTGTGCATCCTCCAAATTCGGCTTTTCAAAACATTGCAAAAATATTTAAAACATTTGACCACAATAAAAAAAATAGATTTTGTGGGGTTTTAAATTCGCCCCAAAACATCAATGATGTTATTATTTTTTTGAATCACATCATTTATTTTTTTCTGGATGTTTTGCAATTCTATATTATACCCCATGATCTCCCCGATCAGGATCTGGGCACTTTCAGATGTGAAAGGATCTCGATCCCTAACATCACGATCACCTAAAAAGAGAGAAACCAAACAAAAACAGGTATCAAAAATCTGCCACCATCCATCTCTTACCTGAGCCTGTGGTCGCAGACACTCACCTGTTGTGGTGCCAATTTCAACCACATCTTCTTCTTCCTCCTGCTCTTCTTGGGTTGGGGGTATTTCACCTTCTTCCATAGGTGGGGGGTCTGTAGTCTCCTCGGATGAGGGGTGTCCTCCGAGTCTTTTATCCCCAATGTAAAACCAAAATGGTATAATTAGCACACAGATATTTGATGGCAGAACTATAAATAGGAAACATTGCTTGGAAGTGGGGTACAATTGTCTATTTTAGCAGAGTTCAAAAATGTATTTTTTTTATTGCCCTTTGTCAAGCTGCAATACTTTACCTGTTTAGTACAAGCTTCACAGATGGAGACCCCCCTATAGTATACACTGGAGCACCTGTGTGGCCCCCCTAATAAAAATGGTGTTCTGGTGTCCCACACTATAGTGCTCCAATGTTCAGATGTGAAAACAGCTGCTCAGTGTCCTCTCCTTACATAGAATCTATTTTGCATTTCATTCTAGTAACAAACCCATCTACACAAACAAATATTTGGCATCCAAGTAGGCCCTAAAAAATGTGGGAAAATGCATATGGCCTAAACAATGGTGTTTTAGAGGCCGAAAGAAAAATGTTTGATACGAACGAATAATGGGCCCATGAACATTAAAGTTGCCCTTTTAAACTGTACAATTAAGAAAAGCATATGGAGCAGCACGAACGTAATAAAGACAAAAAGAATAGGAACACAGCACAGCTACTTACTTTTTTGCAGCACTCTCCGGATCTTTCGGTACTGCTCTGGCTCTCTTAATTTCAGGTCCGACCACCGGTTCCTGAGCTGATCTTTCGATCGTCGTACCCCGAAATTCCTGTGAAGACTTTTGACCACTTTCGCCATGATCTTGGCCTTTCTGATATTGGGGTTGGGGTAAGGCCCATACTTTCCGTCATAGTCGGCCTTCTTCAGGATGTCCACCATCTCCAACATCTCCCCAAAGGACATATTTGTGGCCTTAAATCATCTCCTTCTGGATCGGGATGTGTCCGGATCCGGGCTTTCGTCGTCCTCCTCCTTGTTCCTGTAATTATCATGCACCTGCTGTGACTCCGCCATGTGCTCTTCCCCCACTGCGCAGAACGAAAAGGGGCGGGGAATAGAATAGAAAGAACGTCAGGGGCGGGCGGAGTACCACGCATGCGCAGTGTATATAAAGCATAACACACGTGTGTATTACGTACGATCTGTGAGCGGAGGAAGGAGCATTGGATGCGCCGATCGTAAGAACGAAGGTAAGAGACAAACTTGTGCCTATACTGCTTCTACATTGAGGCCTATATTGTAACAAGATTAGGAGAGTTTTGTCTGACATTAGGCTTTGTCTTGTGTTGTGTCTTGCAGTGAACATGGATATGCTATTGAAAGACAATGACTTCATGTCAGTATTCATTGATATGTTAAGGGAGCTGCCATGTCTGTGGGAGATTAACCACCCACATTACAAGAACCAAACAAAGAGGAAGGCAGCACTGGAACAATTGTGTGAAATTGTGAAGCAGGTGATCCCCACGGCAGACATCACCTATTTGAAGATCTTAATTGGTGGCCTGAGGAGCACATATGTAAGGGAGCGCAAGAAAGTCCTGGATTCACAGAGATCCGGAGCAGCAGATGACATCTATGTCCCCAGGATGTGGTACTACGACAGGCTGCGTTTTCTGGCAGGCCAGACTGAACCCAGGCCATCCCTCTCCAGTCTTCCTTCCACGCTTTCTTCCCCCACGGCTGAGGCTTCTGACGCCCAACCTGGGCCTTCCAGGCAACATGTGGAGGAGCCCAGATTGAGCCAGGTACAGCATTCCTCTAAATATTTCTGCTTGTCCAATCAATGATGTTAACTAGATGTTAGTTGGGAGTACTAATTTAGGATTGTGATTGATGAAGCAAAAACTAAAACCATGTCCCTTTTTCATACACAGGGAAGTCTCAGCCAGGAGATGGCCGGGCCGAGCCGGCTGGCTGATCTGCAGGTCCCTCCCCTACACCTAGAAAGAGAAAGTGGCAGGAGGAGGAGTTCCCTAGAGGAGGCTGGCAGAGGACTCTTTTGGAGGGCTACAGAGGTCCTGGGAGCACCACACACGTGGAGGAGGACATTGCTGCCACCATTGCCTATAAAATGCAGAGGATGGAGGAGGGCCAACAAGCCAAGTGTGAGTCGCTCATATTGGAGGCTCTTAAGAAAGGTATGAGGGGCCAAATTACAGCTCAGACACACCTTTGCAATGGTCCTCCTCCTCCTCCTGCAGGTCCTCCTCCTCCTCCTCCTTCTCCTCCAGGTCCTCCCAGTCCTCCTCCTCCTCCAGGTCCTACTCCTCCTCCTGCCACATCTCCAACAGCACAGCCACAGCCGGGAAGGAAGCGTGGAAGGAAGACCAGAAAGTGAGGACCCTGGATCCAGTCTGGTCGGCCAAAAGATGCAGCCTCTTGTGGTACCACAGCCTGGGGACACAGATGTCATCTGCTGCTTTCCAGATCTCTGCAAATTCTGGACCAGACTGCCCTCCCTTACATATGGACTCCTCAGGCCACCAATTTTGATGTTCAAGAATTGATGTCTGCCGTGGGGGCCCCAGGCTTCGCTAATTTCTCCTGTTGATCCAGTGTTGCCTTCCTCTTTGTTTGGTTCTGAGCCCTTAATAAAGGATTTTTGTTTTGAATTATACTCTCCTATGTGTTTTACTTCAAAAATGACAGTTGGTTTGTGAGGATTCGGGTACATTTCAAAAATACAATGTGAAATGAACAAGGGACACCAACAACAAACAATCTCCTTGAGATTAAATAATAAAAGATATCAATGGTGTTGGGGTAACTTGACACACAAAACACACACAAAAATATTAGGGAGTAAAAATAAAAATAACATTGAACAAAGATCAGCCTTGGAAAAAATACAAACATTAAATCTAAAACAAAAAAGGCTTAAAATCCCCCCCCCAAAAAAAAAAACATTCTGTCAGATGTGACAACTAACAATAAATTCAGGGAACCCCAATAAAAAAACAAAAAAATACGTTTGTGAGAAGTGTGTGTGAATATGAGCAGCAAAACTACTTCATTCTTGTCACATTATAAAGAAGAAGAGAGTGCGCTGTATTAAACCATTTTTGACATTGCAGCGTGACGAAAGTGCTGTATCCATTGCGAACGCTAAGTTTACCAGAACGAGCTGTTCCGTGCAAGAATTTCTTCTGAGCATGCGTGGCACTTTGTGCGTCGGAACAGGCCACACACGGTCGGAATTGATCGGATTTTGTTGTCGAAAAATTTTATCTCCTGCTCTCCAACTTTGTGTGTCGGAAAATTTCCGATGGAGCCCACACACGGTCGGAATTTCCGACAACACGCTCCGATCGGACATTTTCCATCGCAAAATCTGACCGTGTGTACGGGGCATCAGTGTCACGGGGGACGCAGTTTAGCTAGTTTATTTTTTATAGCGTCAGGGCACCCACCGTATTTTACCCAATAAAGGTTTAACCCCCTGATCACCCGGCAGTGGATCAAAGTTAGGTTTTAGCGTCAGATAGGCTCTGCGTCACCCCAGGCAGCGTTAGATTAGTGCCAGTATTGCTAACACGCACGCATGCACCACACGCCTCCCTTTGTAGTATAGTATCTGAACGGATCGATATCTGATCTGATCAGATCTATACTAGCGTCCTCAGCAGTTTAGGGTTCCCAAAAACGCAGTGTTAGTGGGATCAGCCCAGACACCTGCTAGCACCTGCGTTTAGCCCCTCCGCCCAGCCCAGCCCAGCCCACCCCACCCAAGTGCAGTATCAATCGATCACTTACAAAACAAAAAACACATAACTGCAGCGTTTGCAGATCCCTGCGAGCGCCAACAGTTTTTTTTGCGTTTGAAGCAGTCGCTGACAGGTGCTTTTTTACCTGTGAGTCTCACTACTGTACCAGTAAATTTAGAGACCAAAATGTCAAATCGAAGGTACAGTAGTGAAGAGGCCTACACGTTTCTGAGCATGACAGATAGTGAAGAGGAAGTCACTCATCTGTCAGATTCAAGCTCAGAATACGAACCTGTAGACCGCAGCGGCACCCTGACAGAGAGCTCTGACGATGGAGTTGTGGTCTCTGCCAAGGTCAGGCTTACCAGACCCCAATCTTCTTCTGCTGTCATTGAGGTGCAAGAACCGCAGGTCCCTCATATGGAGCAGAGAGCCAGTACTAGCGCCGCTCATCCTTCTGGTGAAATGGCAAGCACCAGCGGCCTAGTACATCCAGCACTGCAGTAACACTTGGTGACGTGGCAAGTCCCATAAGTGCAGTTCAAGCTGGCGAGGTGGCTAGCACAAGTAGTGTCCTGTTGCCACCAAGAAGAAGACAATCACAGGCCCGTCGAGCCCATAGTGCCCTTCCTGCTGCATTCGCCAATCCTAATTGGGAGCCCACCACTTCTGCAGCACCCGTACTTCCCCCATTCACTGGGCAACCTGGAATTCAGGTGGAAACAGTTGATTCTACGTCACTTTGATTTATATTCTGTGTTTTTCACCGAAGATCTCTTGTGGACCAAAGCAATTTGTATGCTGGTCAATTCATCGCCACTAATCCCCAGCTGACCCTTGCCAGAGATTGGAGACCTATTACGGTCTCCGAATTTAAGACCTTCCTGGGCCTATCTCTCCTCATGGGCGTAAGAGTGAGTTGCGGTCATATTGGTCCACTGAGCCAATTCACCATACGCCCGTGTTCTCTGCCTCCATGACCAGGACATGATACGAGCAGATCTTGCGGTTCATGCACTTCAATGACAATGAACTCTGTCATCCTCGGGGTGACCCAGGATTTGATTGGCTCTACAAAATTTGGCCCCTCTTAAACCACTTGAACCAATGTTTTGCAGTCTTGTTTACTCCCGATCAAGTTGTCTGCTGTGATGAGTCCCTGATTAAGTTTTCTGGCCGCTTGTCTAACAAACAGTATCTTCCCAGCAAGCGTGCCAGATACGGGGTCAATATGTATAAGCTCTGTGACAGGGCCACAGGCTATACATATATTTTCATGGTTTAAGAGGGAAAAGATAGTCACGTAGAGCCGGAGAACTGCCCAGACTACATAGGGAGCGCTGGTAAGATAGTGTAGAACTTGGTGTCACCCTTATTCGGAAAGGGGTACCACTTGTACGTGGACAATTATTACACGAGCTGCCACTTTTTAGTCACCTTTTTGATTATGGAATTGGTGCATGTGGCACCGTGCGATCTAATCACCGGGGCTTCCGCCAATGGCTTGTAGAATCCTGACTTAGACGGGGGGAGAGAGCCTGCTTGAAGTGTAATAATTTGTTAGCAGTGAAGTGGAGGGATTCACGGAATGTTTTTGTTCTGTCCTCGCTTCACGCAGACATGGCAGTCCAAATTCCTACGGCGACTGGTGTTGTGGAGAAACCCCTCAGTGTCCACCAATACAACCTTAACATGGGAGGGGTGGACCCCAATGACCAGTTGTTGGCGCTGTACCTAATTGCCCGTAAGGCCAGATGCTGGTACAAAAAAGTGTCTGTTTATTTATTTCAATTGGCTTTGCTGAACGCTTTTGTGCTATACAAAGCTTCAGGACGGACTGGGTCCTTCCTTAAATTCCAGGAAGAGCTCGTTAGAGCTCTTCTGTTTTCAGACAGTGCTCTTGCTCAACTTCCCAGTGCAAATGCAGTGAGCCGGCTGTATGAGAAGCATTTTTCTTATGTCCTCCCTGGTAAACCCTACCCAAAGAACATCCTGAAGAAGATGTCGTGTCTGCAGCAAACTCGGATTTAGGCGTGACACCCGCTTTATTGTCCCTCCTGTCCTGACCAACCTGGTCTCTGCATTGGTGAATGTTTCAAATGCTACCACACACTAGTTGAGTATTAGCGTAGGGTACAGCACCACACAGTCCTAGGCACACTAACACAGGGTCTCGAAAGATGTGATGGGCATCACATTTTGAGAGACCCTAATCTGCAACGTCCAGTTTACAGTTTTTTTACAATATTTATAAAAGTGAAAAAAGTATGTTATACTGTAATGTTTGTTTTATTGTTAACCATCATTTGCTAAGCAGGTACGCCATTCAGCTGCAGCACGGGTTTATTTATCTTGACAGCAACAGCATTTGCTCCCATGATACTTAAAGCCGTGATTCCAGCGCTGTCGGAGGTGATTTCACCACCACAGTTAAAAAAAATGGTGCATGTATGCCCATCATTAGAAGTGTGTGGATGAAGGGTGGTATTCTAATGGTGGGCAAACCCACCGATCAATCAATCTCTTTTTTTCATGCAGCCCACAGGCTGCATGAAAAAAAGAACAAAAAAGAACAAAAAAAAGAACATTACAATGTATGCCCAACAAGGACCAGCAACGTACTGGTATGTTGCTGGATTTTGAGTGGTTATACCAGAATGATGCCTGCAGGTTTAGGTATCATCTAGGTATCATTCTTTTCAGCCAGTGGTTGGCTTTCATAAAAAAGCAATCCTAGCGACTAATTAGATTCTAGACTGCTTTTATAAGCAGTGGGAGGGAACGTCCCCCCCCCCCTCCCACCGTCTTCCATGGTTTTCTCGGGCTCTCCTGTCCCAACAGGGAACCCGAGAATGCAGCCGGTGATTCAGCCAGCTGACCATGGAGCTGATCAGAGACAAGAACGGCTCCAATCATCTCTATGGCCTAAGAAACCGGAAACTACGAGCATTTCGTGACTTCGGTTTTGCCAGATATAAACAGCGCCATTGGGAAATTGGCAAGGCATTTTATCACACCGATCTTGGAGTGGTCAGATGCTTTGAGGGCAGAGGAGAGATCTAGGGTCTAATAGACCCCAGTTTTTTCAAAAAAGAGTACCTGTCACTACCTATTGCTATCATAGGGGATATTTACATTCCCTGAGATAACAATAAAAATAATAAATAAAAAAAATGAAATGAACAGTTTAAAAATATAATAAAAAAAGCAAAATAAATAATTCGCAAAGGCGAATGCAAGCGTCTGTTTGGTGTCATATGTAAACAGCAATTGCACAATGCATGTGAGGTATCACCGTGAAGGTCAGATCGAGGGCAGTAATTTTAGCAGTAGACCTCCTCTGTAGATCTAAAATGGTAACCTGTAAAGGCTTTTAAAAATGTATGTAGTTTGTCGCCGCTGCGCATCTGTGTGCATTTTTTAAGCATATCGTGTTTGGTATCCATGTACTCGGCATAAGATCATCTTTTTAATTCCATCAAACATTTGGGCAATATAGTGTGTTTTAGTACATTAAAAGTAAAAAAGTGTGTTTTTGCCAAAAAAATTGCGTTTCAATAATTGCTGCGCAAATACTATGTGAAAAAAAAAATTGCAACACCCACCATTTTAATCTGTAGGACCTTTGCTTTAAAAAAATATATAATGTTTGGGGGTTCAAAGTAATTTTCTTGCAAAAAAATATATTTTTTCATGTAAACAAAAAGTGTCAGAAAGTGCTTTGTCTTCAAGTGGTTAGAAGAGTGGGTGATGTGTGACATAAGCTTCTAAATGTTGTGCATAAAATGCCAGGACAGTTCAACCCCCCCCCCCAAATGACCCCTTTTTGGAAAGTAGACACCCCAAGCTTTTTGCTGATAGACATGTTGAGTTCATGGAATATTTTATATTTTGTCACAAGTTTCGGGAAAATGAAATTTTTTTTTTTTTTTGCACAAAGTTGTCACTAAATGATATATTGTACAAACATGCCATGGGCATACGTGAAATTACACCCCAAAATACATTCTGCTGCTTCTCCTGAGTACAGGGATACCACATGTTTAAGACTTTTTTGGAGCCTAGCCGTGTACAGGACCCCGAAAACCAATCACCGCCTTCAAGCTTTCTAAGGGCGTAAAATGGTGATTTCACTTCCTCACTACCTATCACAGTTTCGGAGGTCCTGAAGGTTCCATTGTGGAAATCAGACACTTCAAGCTTTTTACTGAGAGGCATGTTCTGTCCATGGAATATTTTATATTTTGCCACAAGTTTCGGGAAAATTACAAATTAGCACAACCCCCCCCCCCCCCAAATGACCCCATTTTGGAAAGTAGCCACCCCAAGGTATTTGCTAAGAGGCATGGTGAGTATTTTGCAGATACTTGGGGTGTCTACTTTCCAAAATGGGGTCATTTTGGGGGGTTTTGTGCTATATTGGCATTTTATGTCCTTCAAAACTGTGATAGGTAGTGAGGAGTGAAACCAAAAATTTACACCCTTAGAAAGCCTGAGATTGGTTTTTGGGGTCCTGTACGCGGCTAGGCTCCCAAAAATTCTCACACATGAGGTATCCCCATACTCAGGAGAAGCAGCAGAATGTATTCTGGGGTGTAATTCCACATATAACCATGCCATGTGTGAACAATATATCATTTAGTGACAACTTTGTGTAATTTTTTTTTTGTCATTTTTCAATCACTTGTGACCAAAAAATAAAATATTCATTGGGCTCAACATGCCTCTCAGCAATTCCCTTGGGGTGTCTACTTTCCATTTGGGGGGGGGGTGTCTACTTTCATTTGGGGGGGGGTGGTTTGTACTTCCCTGCCATTTTAGCACCTCAAACAATGAGATAGGCAGTCATAAACTAAAAGCTGCGTAAATTCCAGAAAATGTACCCTAGTTTGTAGACGCTATGGCTGAATGTGGCTGAGACATGTGGCTGAATACAATTTGGCCTAAATGTATGCCTAAAATTGAGTTTATAAATGTTTTTTTTATAACAAAAAGTAGAAAATATCATTTTTAAAAAAAAATTTTGGTCTTTTTCCATTTATATCGCAAAAAATAAAAATCGCAGAGGCAATCAAATACCATCAAAAGAAAGCTCTATTTGTGGGAAAAAAGGGTGAAAATTTTGTTTGGGTACAACATTGCATGACCGTGCAATTACCAGTTAAAGCAGCGCACTGCCAAATTGTAA
The DNA here is from genome assembly GCA_037952925.1 of Lithobates clamitans. Lineage (NCBI taxonomy): Eukaryota > Metazoa > Chordata > Amphibia > Anura > Ranidae > Lithobates > Lithobates clamitans. The sequence goes on from JBBGZY010000374.1 coordinate 5,288,964, forward strand.
AAAGTCCTCCGGTCATTGAGCTGCCAAATCCTCCGGGGCTGAAGTGGTTAAAGTATATCTAAAGCAAAAACTTTTTGTCATTTTGGATAGAGTAGAGAACGGTTAATGTCCCTGCCAGATCAGGTTTCTTTTTTTTTTTTTGTTTTATTTTTCAACATCATTCTATTTTTTAAATTTTCCACTTTCAATAGATTTTTATTAGACCATGGATTTTTCAGTGGTACCAATATATCTAAATCTTTCATAAAGAGTTAGTTTTTATTGTACAAAAATACTACATTAAATGTTCCAGATGAATACATAAAAAATACTTAATACAACACCCCCTAGTCTCTCATCACATAAGTTGTCGCTTAATACCAATAAGTTATTAACCACTTAAGGACCGCCTCACGCCGATGTACGTCGGCAAGGTGGCACGAGCAGGCAGAATCTCGTACATATCGGACCCCCCCCCTCCGGTGCCCGAGGCGGTCCGCTTCTGACCAGCGGCGATCAGAGATGAGGGGGAGACGATCCGTTCGTGGCCCTCCCCTCGCGGTCACCGCCGGCCAATCAAATCATTCCTTTGCTGCTGTATGCTAAACAGCAGCAAAGGAAATGATGTCATCTCTCCTCGGCTCGGTATTTTCCGTTCCGGCGCCGAGGAGAGAAGACTGAAATGTGAGTGCACAACACACACACATACAGTAGAACATGCCAGGCACACAAAACACCCCCCTTTACTCCCCGATCCCCCCCCCCCCACCTTGACACCAAGCAGTTTTTTTATTTATATATATATATTTTTCTGATTACTGCATGGTGTCAGTTTGTGACAATTACTGTGTTAGGGCAGTTAGTGTTAGCCCCCTTTAGGTCTAGGATACCCCCCCCTAATAAAGTTTTAACCCCTTGATCACCCCCTGTCGCCAGTGTCACTAAGCGATCATTTTTCTGATCGCTGTATTAGTGTCACTGGTGACGCTAGTTAGGGAGGTAAATATTTAGGTTCGCCGTCAGCGTTTTATAGCGACAGGGACCCCCATATACTACCTAATAAATGTTTTAACCCCTTGATTGCCCCCTAGTTAACCCTTTCACCACTGATCACCGTATAACTGTTACGGGTGACGCTGGTTAGTTCGTTTATATTTTATAGTGTCAGGGCACCCGCCGTTTATTACCGAATAAAGGTTTAGCCCCCTGATCGCCCGGCGGTGATATGCGTCGCCCCAGGCAGCGTCAGATTAGCGCCAGTACCGCTAACACCCACGCACGCACCATACACCTCCCTTAGTGGTATAGTATCTGATCGGATCAATATCTGATCCGATTAGATCTATACTAGCGTCCCCAGCAGTTTAGGGTTCCCAAAAACGCAGTGTTAGTGGGATCAGCCCAGATACCTGCTAGCACCTGCCTTTTGCCCCTCCGCCCAGCCCACCCAAGTGCAGTATCGATCGATCACTGTCACTTACAAAACACTAAACACATAACTGCAGCGTTCGCTGAGTCAGGCCTGATCCCTGCGATCGCTAAGTTTTTTTGGTAGCGTTTTGGTGAACTGGCAAGCACCAGCCCCAGGCAGCGTCAGGTTAGCGCCAGTACCGCTAACACCCACGCACGCAGCATACGCCTCCCTTAGTGGTATAGTATCTGAACGGATCAATATCTGATCCGATCAGATCTATACTAGCGTCCCCAGCAGTTTAGGGTTCCCAAAAACGCAGTGTTAGCGGGATCAGCCCAGATACCTGCTAGCACCTGCGTTTTGCCCCTCCGCTCCGGCCCAGCCCAGCCCACCCAAGTGCAGTATCAATCGATCAATGTCGCTTACAAAACACTAAATGCATAACTGCACCGTACGCAGAGTCAGGCCTGATCCCTGCGATCGCTAACAGTTTTTTGGTAGCGTTTTGGTGAACTGGCAAGCACCAGTGGCCTAGTACACCCCAGTCGTAGTCAAACCAGCACTGCAGTAACACTTGGTGACGTGGCGAGTCCCATAAGTGCAGTTCAAGCTGGTGAGGTGGGAAGCACAAGTAGTGTCCCGCTGCCACCAAGAAGAAGACAAACACAGGCCCGTCGTGCCCATAGTGCCCTTCCTGCTGCATTCGCCAATCCTAATTGGGAACCCACCACTTCTGCAGCGCCCGTACTTCCCCCATTCACATCCCCAACCAAATGCAGTCAGATGCATGAGAGGCATTTTTATGTCCTCCCGAGTACCCCTACCCAGCGAACCCCCCAAAAAAGATGTTGTGTCTGCAGCAAGTGCGGATATAGGCGTGACATCCGCTATTATTGTCCCTCCTGTCCTGACAATCCTGGTCTTTGCATTGGTAAATGTTTTGAACGCTACCATTCACTATTTGAGTATTAGCGTAGGGTACAGCATTGCACAGACTAGGACACATTTTCACAGGGTCTCTCAAGATGCCATCGCATTTTGAGAGACCCAAACCTGGAACCGGTTACAGTTATAAAAGTTAGTTACAAAAAAAGTGTAAAAAAAAAAAATATATATATAAAATTAAAAAAAATAGTTGTCGTTTTATTGTTCTCTCTCTCTCTATATTCTCTCTCTATTGTTCTGCTCTTTTTTACTGTATTCTATTCTGCAATGTTTTATTGTTATTATGTTTTATCATGTTTGCTTTTCAGGTATGCAATTTTTTATACTTTACCGTTTACTGTGTTTTATTGTTAACCATTTTTTTGTCTTCAGGTACGCCATTAACGACTTTGAGTGGTTATACCAGAATGATGCCTGCAGGTTTAGGTATCATCTTGGTATCATTCTTTTCAGCCAGTGGTTGGCTTTCATGTAAAAGCAATCCTAGCGGCTAATTAGCCTTTAGACTGCTTTTACAAGCAGTGGGAGGGAATGCCCCCCCCCACCGTCTTCTGTGTTTTTCTCGGGCTCTCCTGTCTCAACAGAGAACCTGAGAATGCAGCCGGTGATTCAGCCAGCTGACCATAGAGCTGATCAGAGACCAGAGTGGCTCTAAACATCTCTATGGCCTAAGAAACCGGAAGCTATGAGCATTTCATGACTTAGATTTCGCCGGATGTAAACAGCGCCATTGGGAAATTGGGAAAGCATTTTATCACACCGATCTTGGTGTGGTCAGATCCTTTGAGGGCAGAGGAGAGATCTAGGGTCTAATAGACCCCAATTTTTTCAAAAAAGAGTACCTGTCACTACCTATTGCTATCATAGAGGATATTTACATTCCCTGAGATAACAATAAAAATGATTAAAAAAAAATGAAAGGACCAGTTTAAAAATAAGATAAAAAAGCAAAAAAATAATAAAGAAAAAAAAAAAGCACCCCTGTCCCCCCCTGCTCTCGCACAAAGGCGAACGCAAGCGTCGGTCTGGCGTCAAATGTAAACAGCAATTGCACCATGTATGTGAGGTGTTACCGCGAACGTCAGATCGAGGGCAGTAATTTTAGCAGTAGACCTCCTCTGTAAATCTAAAGTGGTAAACTGTAAAGGCTTTTAAAGGCTTTTAAAAATGTATTCAGTTTGTCGCCACTGCACGTTTGTGCGCAATTTTAAAGCATGTCATGTTTGGTATCCATGTACTCGGCCTAAGATCATCTTTTTTATTTCATCAAACATTTGGGCAATATAGTGTGTTTTAGTGCATTAAAATTTAAAAAAGTGTGTTTTTTCCCCAAAAAATGTGTTTGAAAAATCTCTGCGCAAATACTGTGTGAAAAAAAAAATTAAACATCCACCATTTTAATCTGTAGGGCATTTGCTTTAAAAAAAATATATAATGTTTGGGGGTTCAAAGTAATTTTTTTGCAAAAAAAAAATGTTTTCATGTAAACAAAAAGTGTCAGAAAGGGCTTTGTCTTCAAGTGGTTAGAAGAGTGGGTGATGTGTGACATAAGCTTCTAAATGTTGTGCATAAAATGCCAGGACAGTTCAAAACCCCCCCAAATGACCCCATTTTGGAAAGTAGACACCCCAAGCTATTTGCTGAGAGTCATGTTGCGTCCATGGAATATTTTATATTGTGACACAAGTTGCGGGAAAGAGACACATTTTTTTTTTTTGCACAAAGTTGTCACTAAATGATATATTGCTCAAACATGCCATGGGAATATGTGAAATTACACCCCAAAATACATTCTGTTGCTTCTCCTGTGTACGGTGATACCACATGTGTGAGAATTTTTGGGAGCCTAGCCGCGTACGGGACCCCGAAAACCAAGCACCGCCTTCAGGCTTTCTAAGGGCGTAAATTTTTGATTTCACTCTTCACTGCCTATCACAGTTTCGGAGGCCATGGAATGCCCAGGTGGCACAACCCCCCCCAAATGACCCCATTTTGGAAAGTAGACACCCCAAGCTATTTGCTGAGAGGTATAGTGAGTATTTTACAGACCTCACTTTTTGTCACAAAGTTTTGAAAATTGAAAAAAGAAAAAAAAAAAGTTTTTTCTTGTCTTTCTTCATTTTCAAAAACAAATGAGAGCTGCAAAATACTCACCATGCCTCTCAGCAAATAGCTTGGGGTGTCTACTTTCCAAAATGGGGTCATTTGGCGGGGGGGGGGGGGTTTGCCACCTGGGCATTCCATGGCCTCCGAAACTGTGATAGGCAGTGAAGAGTGAAATAAAAAATTTACACCCTTAGAAATCCTGAAGGCGGTGATTGGTTTTCGGGGCCCCGTACGCGGCTAGGCTCCCAAAAAGTCCCACACATGTGGTATCCCCATACTCAGGAGAAGCAGCTAAATGTATTTTGGGGTGCAATTCCACATATGCCCATGGCCTGTGTGAGCAATATATAATTTAGTGACAACTTTGTGCAAAAAAAAAAAAAATTGTCACTTTCCCGCAACTTGTGTCAAAATATAAAATATTCCATGGACTCAACATGGCTCTCAGCAAATAGCTTGGGGTGTCTACTTTCCAAAATGGGGCCATTTGGGGGGGGGGGTTTGTGCCATCTTGGCATTTTATGGCCTTCAAAACTGTGATGGGTAGTGAGAAGTGAAATCAAAAGTTTACGCCCTTAGAAATCCTGAAGGCGGTGATTGGTTTTCAGGGCCCCGTACGCGGCTAGGCTCCCAAAAAGTCCCACACATGTGGTATCCCCATACTCAGGAGAAGCAGCTGAATGTATTTTGGGGTGCAATTCCACATAGGCCCATGGCGTGTGTGAGCAATATATCATTTAGTGACAACTTTTTGTAAATTTTTTTTTTTTTGTCATTATTCAATCACTTGGGACATAAAAAATAAATATTCAATGGGTTCAACATGCCTCTCAGCAATTTCCTGGGGGTGTCTACTTTCCAAAATGGGGTCATTTGGGGGGGGTTTGTACTGCCCTGCCATTTTAGCACCTCAAGAAATGACATAGGCAGTCATAAACTAAAAGCTGTGTAAATTCCAGAAAATGTACCCTATTTTATAGACGCTATAACTTTTGCGCAAACCAATAAATATACACTTATTGACTTTTTTTTTACCAAAGACATGTGGCCGAATACATTTTGGCCTAAATGTATGACTAAAATTGAGTTTATTGGATTTTTTTAATAACAAACAGTAGAAAATATCATTTTTTTTCAAAATTTTCGGTCTTTTTCCGTGTATAGCGCAAAAAATAAAAATGGCAGAGGTGATCAAATACCATCAAAAGACAGCTTTCGTTTGGGTACAGCAGCATTGCATGACCGCGCAATTAGCAGTTAAAGCGACGCAGTGCCAAATTGGAAAAAGTCCTCTGGTCCTTAGGCAGCATAATGGTCCGGGGCTGAAGTGGTTAATAAGTTATGCACTTGGGGGCTAAGAATATGCATGCATCACACATACTAGGGGAGTACAATTGGGGGAATGAATGGTGGAGAAATATCTGGGTGTTTTGGTAGATCATAGGCTTAATAATCGCATGCAATACAAAGCTACAGTTTCCAAAGCGAGCAAATTCCTTTCTTGTATTAAGAGAGGTATGGACTCCAGAGAAAGAGATATCATTTTGCCCCTGTACAAATCATTAGTAAGACCTCATCTGGAATATGCAGTTCAGTTTTGGGCACCAGTTCTCAAAAGGGATATCGGGGAACTGAAGAAAGTGCAAAGAAGAGCAACCAAACTGATAAAAGGCATGGAGGAGCTCAGCTATGAGAAAAGAATAGAGGAACTGAATTTATTCTCTCTTGAGAAGAGGAAATTGAGAGGGGATATGATCCACATATATATACATAAGGGGTCCATATAGTGAACTTGGTGTTGAGTTTTTTACTTTAGGGTCGTCACAGAGGACAAGGGGGCACTCTTTACGTCTGGAGAAAAAGAGATTTAATCTCCAAATACCGAAAGGTTTCTTCAAGGTAAAAGCTGTAAAAATGTGGAGTAGACTCCCTCAAGAGATGGTTCTGGCTAGCTCAGTAGCTTGCTTTAAAAGGGGCCTGAATTATTTTTTAAATGTACATAATATAACTGGGTACTAACATTTATAGGTAAAGTTGATCCATGGAATATCCAATTGTCTCTCATGGGATCAGGAAGTAATTTTTTCCCCTGCTGGAGCAAATTGTATCAGGCTTTGCAGTTTTTTTTGCCTTCCTCTGGATCAACTGTGGGTATAGGATTGTGTATATGGGATTGTATGATTATTATTATTTTTTTTTCCCTTTTATTGGTTGAACTAGATGGACTTTTTTTCAAATTGACTAACTATGTAACTATGCAACGTGGACAACCTCCTTCCTCTATACAAAGTAATGATCCTAGACTGCTCTCCCTCCTAGACACCTTCAGTCCTTCGGGATCAGCAGCAAAAATTCCCTTGAGGACTAGGAGCCCTTAGCCCCCTTTAGAAAAGTAGCACAGTCTCTTGTAAACTGCATACAGGTGTATCTCCTTTCCTTTGTAGAACTGCTCCCAGCTCCACTGACTGCAGGAACTACCAACCCATCTGGCTGCTCCAAAGATCTCCCAGGACAAGGTATAGATAGGTTTAACCACAGCGCTGTCCTTTAGAAATCTGTTTGTTTTTTTCCCACACCACCAACAGCCTCCAAAGCATTACATCTTCCACCCGCCTCCCTTGCCAGCCAGGCTCTGTCATATTTAAGGAATGATCCATCCACCCTGCCAGGACATTTTGCCTGGGGATTGGTCAGACTCCCCTAAGTATGCAAATTAGGACCTCCTGGCATCCACTCACTAACTTCCAGAAGCTTCTACTAGCTTCTAGACACAGGGGGAGGTACCAGAGACCTGCCTCTGTAGAGCCATCCAACCTGACCTGCAGTAACCCGACCCAAGTTCTGACTCACATAGCTTACCATGAGTCATAAGCATACATTTGCCTACACTAGAGGTTGCTACATTTAACACCACATTTAGTCCAGGGAGTGTCATTGACTTTAAATTATAAATCTATCTGATCTAATCTCATGTTATGAAAAAGCTTTGTTAAAATCACCATCTCTTGGGTATTGATGAACCCGATCAAAGGCCACAAAGGATACACATGCACGGTCATATTAAAGATGTACCAATTCATGTCTCCCAGCACAGAAACCAAGCTGTGAAAGGCAGCTCTCGGTCCAAACTAATGATCAGTAGGCAGCAGGACCAGCTCCCAATCATGTGACCACAGTGACAGCCAATGGACATATGATCTCTGATCCTTCCTGCCCCCCAAGTGTTCAGAAAGGGATGCCAGGGCAGGCGGGAAGGGGTTAACAAATGTTAGGTAAAACAATCTGTGTGAAAATATTTATATTGATTAATCACATGACTGACAACTGAAAGTACCACGTTTCCTACATAGGTCCCCGAATTGATATAGCACTTTGAATGTCTATTTCTGGGGCTTCCCTCACATGAGCAGCTACCTTCAGATGTACCTTCAACAAATCCAAAAATTCACCTAAAGCTTGCAGCAAATTCCTATTTTGTTTAGTGTGCACCATGTTCACTGTACCTGTTTTTTTAGCCTAGGACTTCCAAAATTAATACACCCTTGATTTCAGTTTTGCTCTGTAGTAAGCCTTTTTAAAAATCTTATGGGAATATCCCCTCTGTAATAATTATTATGGCAATGAATTACATTCCTTTTAGAAATCAGCCATATCTGAATAGTTGTGACACAACCGTAAGGTATACTATTTTTTATGCACTTTTTATTTCATTTTGAATGTAAGATGGCACATAGGGGGTTATTTTTACGAAAGGCAAATCCACTTTGCACTACAAGTGCACTGCAAGTAGATCCGAGAGGGACATGCAAGGACAATAAAAAACAGCATTTTAGCTTGCACATGATTGGATAATAAAATCAGCAGAGCTTCCCCTTATTTCAGAGCTTCCCCTCAGATTTACAGCAACTTTCAGTGCACTTGTAGTGCAAAGTGGATTTGCCTTTCGTAAATAACCCCCATAGTGTTACAAGCAGTAACATCTAAGGCCACAAGCCAAACATCCACAGGAAACATCCACAGAAAAACATCCACAGGAAGCTATTCAATAATCTGCAACAAAGTATTGATATCTTTTGTATAGGATGTCTGTCAGGACCTGGATCACCTGCTGGTGGCACTATGATTCTCGGAGCTGAGGGATGCAATTTCGGTGGCCACCAGCAGGTGTCTCCCAGCAGCCAGCCGATCCTAATAATTACGCTCCACCTGATGCTGGCTGCTTAGAAGGTACAGTATATAACCATTCCCTTGATTTTAATTAGTGCTTCAGTGTTTTTCCTGTTAGCCATATACCTGCTTGCTGATTATCCTGACACCTCGAAGAAAACTACCAAACCCTGTGGGACTTTCAAAGGCAATAGCGTTAACTTATGTTAAAATCACAACATTTATTGTACAAAATCATGTTGGCAGCCTCCCAAAGATGTTCACTAATGGATGCTGCAAATAACAAATACTTATATATTGCACAGTAGTCCCCCACGACACAAGCACCCAACGCATTTCGAGGTTATCGCTTGTCCTCTTCTTCAGGGGTGTAAAGAGGGTTGGATCTGGAATAAAAATTAACAATGATAAAGATTTGCATAAATGCAATGCTATCATAAATGTCCTTATGTGTCAGAACATGTACTCACATAGACATATAGCAAACAGAGTTGACCAGCCAAAATTATAACTAAAAAGAGTCCATGATATGAAGGTACTATCATTCCTCTCCATCTACCCACATGGAGCCAAACCCGACACGCAACCACAGAGACCAAAGGAGACACAGCTAGAAAGTATTAAGCATAAAAAACTCATGTGGAGGGGCCACATAATACATCAAGTGTATCCCATTGTAAGCTCAACATAGTCTCTCTCAATACTCCCACCTATGGCATATATAGACTATGACGGCAATAGGTGTATGCCAGCCATGCCTAAAAAGGCTGAATGATAATAAAAAGCAGACAAAGATGGGTATTCATGTGAGAGGTGTGTATAGAATCACATTTAGACAAATCTGTATGGCCATATAAAAGATCTAATAGTAGTAATACTAGGACCCCCAAGTACATATAGTGAACTATTTATTTCGTTTCACCATATCCCAGGAATAATATCTCAGGGATAGTATATATAATGTCAAATTTGTTTTTTGAAAAGTATCCATACAACAACATTAAAGATCAATAAGAGTAATTGTGATTAGGCCCCCAAGTGCATATGATAGACTTTGTAATACTTCCCCATATATTTCTGGGAAAGTTCTTACCCACCCCAGTGATGGTGCCTTTTGTGATAGCTCATATATCCATAATATTCATCATGGAATAATCATAGATTGTAAGTCCTCAGTGGCAGAGAATGGCTGTGGCCGATGGCCACAGCCATTCTCTTAGAATAAATAAAGGCTTAGAATAAATGTCCCATATTGTGGCTATCTTATATCTTACTAGTGGGGCTTCTCTGGATGTGCAGGAGTCAGAGGTTCCAGGCTGACATGCTCTCCATGGCAGACCTCACAGACATGGTGGAGGCCCCTTTTATGACCGGATGGTTGTTGTTCTTACATCAGTGCTCAATAGAGGGGGAAACATAGTGGATCTCTTGTGCAGTCGATGTTGATCAGTTTTAATGGCCTTCTGGTCTACAGTACTACCCTCCAAGACAGAAAATGGTTTGTCTCCCTCACGTTGCATAACTGATTCATTCCCTGTCAAAAAAATCCACCAGATCCTTTAAAGCTCTAAAATTCCTTATAGTCCAATTCTCCCATATAATCCATATATTTAAACTGTGCCTTTCCATCTTTGCTGCTTTTATTCTGATCATATATGAGTTTGTCAAATGTGTCACTGTGTCAAATTTCTAGCAAACAAATTGAGATCCTTGATAACATCAACTTGTTAAAAATTTTGATATGGACAAAAAATTTAGGTCTAAGGGCAACACCTCTTTTACCATAGGTGAAAGAATATGTGAAGAAAGAATAATAATATTCAATTCATCAATTTGTCTTGTACTAGTTTTGCCATAAATTGTTTCATTCCCCCTCCTTTCCTGGGTGCTCCCGCCTCCATGTGAGTGACGCCTACAAAATGTGTGCCACTGTTAGGGATAGCCCCTAAAGTGTATGTTATAGTCATGTCATTCTGGTCAGTGTCCCTGTGATTTAAATTCAAATTTGGTGTGCCTGATGAACCCACCCCCCGCCCCGGGTGTTTGCCTCACTCTCAACATGTACCAGGAGAGATTTTAAACTCTGGTATATAAGTCAAAAGAGACTTGTTTGAGACTGTACGTCTCCTATTAGGTGCACCGAATAAATTAGACTCGTCACTTTTTAATCTTTTGTGTCCTTGTAATGCTGGACCTTGGCCTTGCCAATGTTCTCTATGTAAAAAGGAAAAAGAAAAACCAGATGAATGAGAGGAAGTGTCCAAGCTTTTACCATCCTCTCTAAATTATGTTAAGAGCTGTTGACCTAACCATATTGTTTCTGTATAGGGGCATCCACTTGTAAGCCCAGCCAATGGCAAAGGCATTCCTATCTCAAGAATTTTTTATCTTTTTTGGTAATTGGATTTTTATTATTTTCCATCTGATCTTTCAATTCCTTACTATCACTTACTTACTGTATCATAAAGCTTCCCTGTGCCATAAAAGCTACATTCTGACTATATAACCTTTTATTCTGTCCATCTATATCCTGCAAGATCTTCAAGAGATCTGCAAGAGATTGCCACCCACATTGAAATATTTTTCCAAACCTTTGGTATGCCAAAGGGTTATAGATTTATGTTCCAACAGCTTTCTCAGTTCATAGCAAAAAGTTTTAATTTCCAAATCCACCTTGTTTAAGTTTTCAACTTTTCTTCTGAAATTGACCCATCAAATCATCACATTGTGCCTAGTGATATTGAGCCATTTTAATAAAAATCAACATTTTGAGAAATCGTGAGTGATAAAGTTAGATATCAAATGTAACAAAAATTAGTGTAGCAAAAACATACACAAACATTTTTGCGCTACACTAATTTTTGTTATATTAGAATCATAGAGGGTGTAATGAAGTCACCTAGATTGTGTTCGAGCAGCATTATTTATATTTTACATTTGGGGGGGTCATTTACAAAATTATGGTTTGGTTGCGTTGATTGTGTTTAGGCTTTTGAGTTTATACTAAGATATCATTAACAATAATAGACAAATTTAAGTTGGGGCTCAGTGTGAAATCAGATAACTTCAGGTGAAGTGATTCACAGCCTGTATGTTGCAGAACATATACTGTAGCAGAAAATAGCCCTTCTGATCTCCCTGTACGAGCATTTCATAATACAGTACATGAGGGCAGTGGTGTATTTTGGATTTGTGCCACCCTAGGCAAGACTAAAATTGGGCGCCGAATTTGTCCCACCCCAGCCCCGGTATACCGTTTCTGTCTCAGGGTCTGATGAGGAAGCTGCAGCTGTTCATAGTGAACAGCTGTGGCTTCCTCATCAGACCCTGAGACATGATTCATCCAAGTACCACATATGTGGTCAGCAGGGCAGAGGATGAGGCGGGACTGGTGGGCACTGATAAGGAGGCACTAATGAAGCTGCACTGATAGGCGGCACTGATGGGCACTAATAGGCAGGACTGAAGGGCACTGATAGACAGCACTGATGGACACTAATAGGCAGCACTTATTGGGAGCACTGATGGGCATTGATAGGCAACACTGATTGGCATCACTGATGGACACCGATTGGCACTGATGGGCACTGTTGGGGCTGCACTGATGATCAGTGCCCTGATGATCAGTGCAGATGTCCCCTTTTATACTTTTCAATTACTGGCTCTCCTCTCTTCATGCTGTGACAGTGTAAGGAAAAGAATGCTGATAACTGGCAAGTGTGTTTAGCTCATGATCAGCTGTGATTGGACACAGCTCACTACATGGTAAAGAGCGCTGTGATTGGCTCTTTACCCTGATCTGTGATCAGCTGTGTCCTAAGGACACAGCTGATTACAGATCGTGCTAGGTGCATGACACAGCAAGCACGGGTCTGGGAGGGCGTCAATAGACACCCTCCCAGAACTTGACGATCGCGCTGTAGCCATCATTTGGCTATAGCATGGTCGCCTGGGGGGCGGCACCATCCTCCTGAAAAATTCCGCCAAGGCAAATGCCTTGTTTGACTTGCGGCAGATACCTCTGCATGGGGGTATATGACATAGAAAAAAACTAAACTCGAATTAAAACTGTGCTAGGTGTAAATAAGTAAACTCATTAGAATATGTGTGTGTGTGTGTGTAGCAGCACTCAAAAACACAAACAAATACAAACGTGTAAAAGAACACAATACCATATTATATTACATAATTTGGTAGTGTGTGCATGAAGGTATATAAATAATAATTACATGTATCTAGGGACAACAGTATCACATCTTTGCATGCCTTCATTACAGGCTCCCAGCATGATGAATGGAGCCCTAGGTGACAATGCCAAACGATGCTTGCTAACTGCGCAGAAAATGTAGGCCCCTTTCACACTTGTACGACTTGTCCTACGACTTGGGACTGCAAAGTCGTATGACAAGTCGATCCCCATGATTTCCAATTACTACCATTCATATTAGCATGACTTCAAGTCGTGCTGACTTCAAAGTAGTCCCTGCACTGCTTTGGTCCAATTTTGATCCTACTTCAGCCCATTGAATATCACTGAAGTCGGATAGCCGTCCTAACTGATACGACTTTGGCATGTGACTTGTGATGTGATGATGATCTTGAAGGGGAACTCCACGCAAAATGTAAAAAAACCCGGCATGGGTTCCCCCTCCAAGAGCATACCAGGCCCTTCGGTCTGGTATGGATTTTAAGGGGAAAAAACTGTGTGGGGTCCCCCCAAAATCCATACCAGACCCTTATCTGAGCACACAGCCCAGCAGGTCAGGAAAGGGGTGGGGAGGAGCGAGTGCCCCCCTCCTGAACCGTACCAGGCCGCATGCCCTCAACATGGGGGGTGTGTTTTGGGGCAGGAGGGCCCTGCGCTCCCCACCCCAAAGCACCTTGTCCCCATGTTGACGAGGACAAGGGCTCGCTCGTCCCCGCCCCATTTCCTGACCTGCCGGGCTGTGTGCTCGGATAAGGGTCTGGTATGGATTTTGCGGGGACCCCCACTCAGCTATTTCAGCTTGGGGGTTCCCCTTAAAATCCATACCAGACCAAAGGGCATGGTATGCTCCTGAAGGGCTAACCCACGCCGTGTTTTTTTACATTGTGCGTGGAGTTCCCTCTAAATATTCATACCAGACAGTGCCTGGTATTGTCGGGGATCAAAGTCGGATCCCTGTTCATTGAAGTCGGACGCATGTCAGACTTCAAGTCACAGAGCAAAGTCGGACCTACAGTCGTACGACTGTTGTGTAGTACAAGTGTGAAAGGGGCCTAAGCCTGTGTGTAGCCCAGTGTGACTGCTTCCCTTACAAGCACTGCAGGAGACTCTAAGGTCGGCCATACATTATACAATTTTCTTGTACAACTTTCCTTTAAATTTACCAAACCATATAATAGGAGGTCAAACCTAAACACTTTCAATTTGTATGCAATCAGGCAGGCCCTTGCACTACATAGTTGAAGGTACATCTGAATAATAAAATTGTATGGTCTATGGCCAGCTTAAGGCTCTGTTCACACCTAGGCATTTTGTTTTAAAGCAGAAAGTCGCATGATTTTTACCGCGATTTTGCACAGGCCAAAATGTCACCAATGTAAAAAGCAGAAAACGCCTGTAATCTGCCAAAAAAGAAGCTCCTGTACTTTTTTGAGCTTCAGGTGGTTTGCTTTCAGATGACAAAACGCTCAGATGTAAACAGGGGCTGTTGAAATGAATGGGATTTGTCTTGTTGGGCGTTTTTAGAGCTGAGGCTTACAGCAGACAAACGCCCAAAAACGCTTAGGTGTGAACAGAGCCTTATGCCCCATACACACGAGCGGATTTTCTGTCGGAAAAAACTTGGATGGTTTTTCAGACGGAATTCCGCTCAAGCTTGCCTTGCATATGTAGCGGTACCCCAGTAAGGGCTGCTGATTTGGTTATAGCAATCCGCCAATCACCCTACTGCCATACTCCCCACAACCCATTAAAGCAAGAGAACAGTCAATCTTAGGTTTTCTGTTGTGTTTATTTGCAGGATTTAACTTGGATGACCTGAGATGCCTTTCTCATTTGATGCATTGTATGTTGTCAATAGTTATTCAATGGCCGTGGCCTTGCAAGAACACTAGATACACTCCCTCCTGCCCGATCTCTTTTGGGTTTTAATTATTCTTCTACTGACTATTACTTCCTCTTCTTCTGTGCAAATACTGTAAAGAACACACTAATGTCCTATTTCTTCACTTCCACTTGAACAAAGAATCACTCTGAATAATTCCTTATTTATGGACTATGATGGGATTGTCCATACGACTCAAAAGGCCAGAGGTGCACTCAGCTTCTTCCCAGCGCCCAGAGAGTTAGACATCCACACAGTCTTTGGAAAGCCCTACCAATGTGCTAACCAGGCCGGAGATGACTTGGTACCTCCACACGATGACCTGACACTTGGTATTGGGTGGACTACTGCTTTCAGCCAGTCCAGGACTATAAATGCTGCGCTCCCCGGCCACAGCATTCTACACTGCTCTGATCAGTTTCTCTTCTTCTGTTACACTGACCTTCTCCTCCAGAACAGTTCTGCGTCCCCGGTCACAGAATGCTGCTCTACTCTCCTCCGCTTGACTGCTACTTCCTCTGCTTGATCTTCTTTACATTCAAGTCCTGTGTTCCCTGGTCACAGCAGCTTGATGCCTCCTTAGAGATGAAGATCCTTATCTTTAGCTCCTTCCCAGCGGTTCCTCCATCCCTCCTCCGTGTCCACCTCATCCCCCATGTGGGGACGCATGGAACAGCACCTCAACACTCCATACTGTCTTTCTGCTCCACAGAACTCCACCCTGGAAGCATGTGACCCCAGCTTATATGAGAGGCCTGCCCCCTGCCAATGCAAGTTCATACCTCCCAACAGTCCCGGATTGGGCAGGACTTTCCCGCTTTGAAATCTTTGTCCCGCTATCCCGCCATACATGTGATTTGTCCCGCATAATGCTGTTGACTACAAGCTAATTTTTTTCTCAATAGGACTTGCAGCAGTGTGCACAACCAGCACAGCCAGGGATTGGCTAGCAAGTCAGCTGCATGTGCACTGTGCAGCCCCAATGAGAGACTTCACTTGTCAAAAAGAGTGTGATGTCAGGTAGGGGCAGGACTTCTACTCAGACCCGCCCCTCTGTCAAACCAGTGCATAGCGAAAGAGCCGGTGTTCTGACATATAGTGTCCTCCTATCAGATAGTGTCCGCCCCGTACTGCGCAGGCGCAGCGCCTGCGCAGTACGGAGGAGAAGGAGATGCCGAAAATGTCCGAAGTTGATCAGCTGACCATCAGCTGTACACGGCGCTCGGGCACTTGTTAGTGATGGCTTTGCAAGAGGGCCCCTCGCGGGCTCGCTTCGCTCACCACGCTTCGCTCACCACGCTTCGGGCACGGCCTCACTGCGCTCGGCAACTATTTATTCTAACTCTATGTCCAATTGGTTAGTAGGGAATGATCCTGGACATAGGGTAAGAATAAATGCGCAGGCGCCATGTACAGCTGACGATCAGCTGTTGAACTTCGGAGACTTTCGGCGTCTCGTTTGTCCTCCGTACTGCGCCTGCGCAGTACAGGGCGGACACTTTTGGATAGGGGACTGTATTCGACAAGACACCGGCCGGAACAGAGTTGCAGAGGGTCAGGATCAGCTGTCTATTCCTCTCCCCCAGGGTTTTTTTACCCTCCATTAGCCCTGCACTCACAGGCAGCTCCCCACTTAAACAAAAAAGCCGAGCTTCTGTAGTTGAAAGTGAAAGTAACAGATCGGCTCCTTCAACAGCCTCTCTGCTCTGCAGTCCGAACAAGTGAAAGGCTGACTGCAGCGTGTTTGAGGAGGGAGGAGGGGGTGAGCTGCCCCCTAATCCTTATCTCCTTCCTGTTCCAGGAGTCCAGGAGCCGAAGATACCCAGTGCACTGAAAGGAGAAGGAAGCTGTGGCTGCACTGGATAGAGGACATCTACAGAAAGGTGCTACTTTTACAAAAGTGTGTGTGTGTGTTATGTGTGTGTTATGTGTGTGTGGTGTGGGTATGGGTGTGTTTGTTATGTGTGTGTGTATGTGTGTTATATGTGTGTGTAGGGAGGGGGGGTTCAGAGGTTATAGTTGAGGAGAAGGGCAATAGTGAGATGTGGATGGATGACTGCACTCTGTACCTAGCGCTCTTGAACCCTTGCACTCTGTACGTAACGCACTCCAGAACCGTGCACTGTGCCTAACACTCTCCTGCACTCTGTACATCACACACGCCAATACCGTGCACTCTATATGTAACTCCAGAACCCTGCACCCTGTGCATAACACACTCCAGAGCCCTGCACTCCGTATCTAGCCCTCTCCTGAACCCTGCACTCTGTACATAACGCACTCCTGAATCCTTCCACACTTTGTGTAACGCACACTTCCATAGTTTATGTAAAATCATTTGTAATGGAAGCTTTTTATTCTTATTTTTTTAAATGACTGTGCTGGGGTTTTTGTATGCATCAGTGAGAATCTTTCTTTTTGCCGCAGTGCACGTAGCGCGCCGTCGGTCGCTTCCTCCCATAAGTGTCCCTCATTCTGAAGTTCAAAAGTTGGGAGGTATGCAAGTTAATGATTGGTCAGGGCTTCTCGCATGAGCTGCCTGTCACTCAGATCTCAAGTCCAACCTCTCTTCCAGAACTGTCCTTCTGAAAGCAGGGGAGGCATCTTTGAGTCAGAGTGTAGGTGGCCACACCCCCCACTACACTGATCACTCCCAGTCCCAAATCACAACAACCAGGCCCAGCCTAAAGCATAGGCCTGGTTAACTTTACCTGCAGCGGGGCCCTGCTGCTAGAAAAATACTACTCTAGCACCTACCTTTAGGAAGAGGGTGCTACATTTACACACGGTCACACAAAAGTTCTCTGAACTTTTGACCATCAAGAACGCGGTGACGTACAACACTACGACGAGCCGAGAAAATTAAGTTCAATGCTTTCGAGGATGCGTCGAATTGTTTCCGAGCATGCGTAGGAATTTTGCACGTCGGAATTTGTACAGACGATCGCATTTTTGGATAGGAACTTTTCCCGACCGAAAAATAGAGAACATGCTCCCAATCTTTTGCTGGCTGGAATTCTGCCAGCAAAAGACTGATGGAACATACACATGGTCGCATTTTCCGACAAAAAGCTCTCATCTGTGTTTTGCTGGCGGAATTTCTGATCGTGTGTACGCGGCATAAGGCTTCATTCACACCTGAGCGGTTTCAGCTCATAAAACACTCGTAGAACGCCAAAAAAACACCTGAAAAATGCCCAACAAGCAAAATCCTATTAATTTCAATGGCACCGTTTCACATCTGAGCGTTTTGTCACCTGAAGCAAAACGGCAGAAAAATGCCTCTGACCAAAACACGGACATTTAAAAAAAACGGGCTGTAAAGCTAGTACTGACCCCAGGAAAAAAGAGGCATTAAAAATGCGATTTTATCAGCATTTTGCATTGGCGTCAGCACGCGTTTAGCAGCGTTTAGAGCGTTAGCGCTAAGGCACGTTTTTTTTAAAAAAGACATCCTTCTGCTATTTTCCACTCCCAAATTACCCACAATGCCAAGGAAAATAATAGAAAACGTTCAATATCATGTGACGGTGCCATTTTGGTTGGAGAGAGAGAGGAGAGAGATAGTCAGTGCGAGTATGTTGGAGTTTTTTGTGGATTTTTTGCAATTTTGCATTTTTTTCAGATTTATTCATGATGGATCCTGTTGTGCAGAAGATTGATGAAGCAATCCTGCTTATTATCTTGTAGAGGAGTCGTAGAAGGAGACAGTTGGAGGAGGAGAGAAGCAGCAGACGACGTCGCTTCTGGACGCATCCACTGGTATCCCAGCGGCTGTCAGTGGGGTATTTCCCCCAGATGTATGCAGAACTGCGCATACATCTGGAAAAATTTTACAACTTTACCAGGATAATTAAACAATATAAGTGCAGCGCAAAAAGAAGGGGAAATAAAAGTCCATATAATAAACATATATTCAATTCCTCTTGTCACAGGGAGGCTGAGGAGCACCTCCTCTTTGCTAAAGAGGGACCTCGCCATGTCCACCTCGATGGAGATCCTGACCAGCACAGGAACTTCCGGGCGTATACAATGACTCATTTCCGGGTTAGAAGGTGTATGTATCCATCCCGGGATAGCTGAGGAGTGACAACCACAGATGAGATCCAACGTAGCTGTATACCATTCAACTAGTCCGTATGTAACCCAGGCTTGTTTGACCACCTGTAATTAAGAGGTCCACCGTTTCTGGTAAGCGCACCCTTATGATTAAGCTCATAAATATTGATGCGGTATGAAAAAGGATCAGCCTCCCTGTGACAAGAGGAATTGAATATATGTTTTTTATATGGACTTTTATTTCCCCTTCTTTTTGCGCTGCACTTATATTGTTTATTATCTGTTATTGAGGTTGGTGAATCCTTAGTGTCCAGCTTGCATTTATCTTTACATTATAGTTTGCGCTGATTGTTCTTTGTTTATCAACTTTACCAGGATGTCTGTGATGCTCTTCAATAAGCTCTTGGAGAGGCTCCGGCCAAGATCGACCGGGATGGACACTGTCATGCAGCGCTCTCTGTCACCGGAGGAACAGCTGCTAGTGACACTGAGGTAAGTGAATTTTTTTTAAATAAGTACACATATGGGTTAGGGATCGGGGTTAGGGGATAGGGTTTGGGGGTAGGGGTTAGGGTATAGGGTTTAGAGAGTAGGGGGAAAATGGTTAGGGGTTAGGAGGTATGGTTTGATGTTAGGGGTAGGGTTTAGGGAATAGTGGATAGGGGTTAGGGGTAGGGTTTAGGCAATAGGGGTTTGGATCTGGGGTTATGGTTTAGGGGTAGGGGGTAGGGGTTAGGATTAGGGGTAGGGTTTAGAGAATAGGTGTAGGGTTTAGGGAATAGGGGTTAGTGGATAGTGCTAGGCTTAGGGGTAGGACTTTTTATTCGTATGCAGTTTTTAATTAAAAATTTTATAATTGTTATGTAAGATTCCTTGCCACAGGACAAAGTTTTGTGTCCCTTCACCATTATTTCCTCCTTGGTGTCGCAACGGTCTCTGCATTAACGATGTCAACATGTGTGGCAATTTGGGAGGAGCTACACAAGTCAGTCATGCCGGAGCCCACAGAAGAAATCTGGGAATCTGTTGTGAATGGATTCTGGGAAAAAACACAATTTCCGTTGCATCGGTGCCCTGGATGGAAAACACATCAGGGGGGGAGATGGGCGGAGCCTAACGGAGCAGACAAGCATTGTTAGAGCTCTGCACCGCTGAGGAGAGAAGAGAAGGACAAAGCGGAGCCTGCAGGCTCAAAAGGTATCCATTTGAACCTTTTTGCCCCAGGGAACAAACTGTGAAAGTTTGGGCAGGAAATATGGTACTGGGAAGAAACCGTGGCAGAAATAAAAATCACCTCACAAAGAGCTCACAGGCACTCACTGCAGCTGAAGCAGCTCCAGTCACCTCACAAGATACAGCATCAGGGCGCTCTCACAGACAGAAAATATCACAGCAAGACTCTCCATTTGAGTCAGATACAGAACAAATCCTCTCACAAACTTCTCCACAAGCCTCCTCAGTATCCCCAGTAATATTATTACAATTTGAAAAGATGCTTCATAAGGCTTTAAAACAAACCTCAGACCAAATAACAAAAAGCCTAACCAAAGAAATAAGAGAGCTGGGAAACCGCACCGCAGCCTTAGAAATAAAAATAGATGAAATTGAAATTTCAACCCAAGAAAATATAACAGAATTGGAACAATTAAAAGAAGAGAATTTAATACTTCAAACTAAGCTCGAAGATTACGAAAATAGAGCCAGACGTTCAAACTTGCGCATAAGGGGAATACCTGAAACTGTGACAGACCTGCAATCTACTATTACTGCTCTATTACAAGAACTAAAGCCAGATATCCCTATTGAACGTTTAGAACTGGACAGAGTACACAGAGCCCTCACAGCCAAAAAGAAAGATGGACCCCCACGTGATATAATCACAAAATTTCATTATTACAGAATGAAAGAACAAATACTAATTGCTGCAAGAGAAAAAAAGGAACTTAATTTTCAAGGACACAATTATCAAATTTTTGCTGACCTATCCCAACTTACTATTACTAAAAGACGATCCATGAAACCCCAACTAATGGAACTGCAACGCCACAACATTATGTATCAATGGGGCTTCCCCTTTTCAGTCAGATTTAACTACAAAGGTACAATTTACAGAAGCAGATCAGCAGATGAACTACAACAAACCCTTTTAAAATTAAATCTGACAGAACCCACAAGCAGCAACTCTCCCACACGCAGAGAATGGCATCATCTTCACCTTCAGGCAGCACCCAGAAAATTTCAGAACAAAATGGGAATCATCATTCTCACAAAAGAGGCCGTTATGCCACATCATCCATGGACCAAGAAGATTCAATGGACTGACATCCTAATTCCTGATATCTCTTCATTTATTATACTAAGAGATGGTTCTCTATAAAAAACCTGTATTTATAACTGAATGTAACTGCATTCTGATAGTCACACACTGTGTGGGATCAAGTTACATTCCAGTTATATTTCTTATTACTTCTGATTCATATAGCCTTAGAATATATAAGTGAAATAAGGAAATTCTTGTTCAGTTATATATTATCAGGTAATAACAATAGATTTATTACTTTTTAGGACAAATATGTTCAATAATCCAGAAGTAATAGAAGCTTTTTCTTTCTTTTCCTAACTAGTTCCTAGAATTATGTTTTTGTTTATTCTAATCTGAAGCAATACAACCTCAATTTTATGAGTTAACATATCTAAACAGTTACATATGAATAAAATATGTAATTGTTTACTCTAAAAGGGTTAAAATCCCAAAATAATTCAAACTATCTTCATCAATACCAAAGTTATTAACAGTACCTTTCTAACTGAATTATTTAGCCTAGGGCAAGACTAACCATATACAACCACCCTGGAATAAATAATTTCAACAAAAACTATATTCTGCACTCCAATTAATGAAACATCATTTTGATGTCTTTTGACATAGCACTTCTCTCCTGTAAGCGGAAGATCCGTGTACCCCCATTAGCCCTCCTCATTCTCCCAACCATATTATGTGGGAGTGTGACGAAGGCACTTATTCCCCTGAGAGAGATATTCATTCTCTTTCACGGGTAAATTGTGATTACTTGCAAAAAATAATTTATACAATGTATCAACTAATCTCATATGTTTTTTGTTTACTCTTTACTCCAGAATTCACTGGTTTCTTTTCTATCTATTCATCTCTTCAGTCCACACAGGTTGATCTGCGCAGTCAACTCTGCATAACAAAAAGTAAGTCAAAACTATTTGATCTGTTGCCATGGCACCACTGAATATACTTTCCCTGAATGTTCAGGGAATAAATGTCCCTCAAAAAAGGACCAAAGCCTTCCGTACTTTTCATAACAAGAAGGCTCACATAGTATGCCTCCAAGAAACACACTTCACCAAAGATTCTACTCCAAAATATATTTCTCCTTTTTATCAACAAATTTACACGGCTTCTGCCTGTACCAAGCAAAGGGGAACTCTAATTGCATTTCACCGATCCACACCATTCACCTTATCATCAGAAATTAAAGACCCAGAAGGTAGATACCTGATACTCATGGGTTATATAATGGATACAGCAATCACGGTGATTTCCTACTACGCTCCTAACAAACAACCTACACCATTCCTCTCACATATATTACAAGTGATTAATACACACAAAATAGGAACAGTGATAATGTGCGGGGATTCGAACCAGGTCCTCCTCCCATTTCTAGATAAATCACCTTTTACACCATCTAAAATAACCTCTAGATTACCTTTTCCTCAACTTCTTTCCAAATACAATCTGGTAGATTCGTGGAGAGAAAGTAACCCAATGAAAAAGAAATTCACTTATTTCTCGCACCCTCATCAAACCTTCACCAGAATAGATCATATTTTTCTAACAATAGGAATGATACCAGAAATTATTGCATCAGATATAATTCCGATTCCGTGGTCTGACCATAATGCAGTATACACTACTATAGCCTCAGCCATACCAAAAGCGCATGACCCAACGTGGTACTTACCGGACATAATGCTCAAACACCCACTACATCAGATGGCCATTGAACAAGCTTTAAAGGAATACATATCAATTAATAATACAACAGACATCTCCCCAATAACACTGTGGGAAGCTCATAAGCCTGTCTTGCGTGGTACAATACAAAGACAAATGGCACTATTTAAACGGGAACGCAAAAATCTAGCAAAAAAACTAGAACTCAATTTTAATGCAGCCTACATATCATTTCAAGATAATCCATCTCAGAGTACAAAATCTCATCTGGAAAAATCTAGATTGGAATACGATCTATTTCTCACTGAGTCAGTTGATAAATCCCTCAAACGCTCCAAACACAATTTCTACATAAATACAAACAAACCAGGTACATATTTGGCTCGGGCATTAAATTCAACTAACAAATCTTTCAAACCAATACGTTTGAAATTGTCAAAAAATGTTTACATTTGTAATCCAGTTAAAATAGTCCATAAATTTCACTCATATCTCGCAACTTTATACAAGACAAACAATGAATTTAATCCTACAGAAGCTGAATCCTTCTTCTCAAAAATAACCTTACCTGAGTTATCTCAGAATCAAAAAAGCAGTTTGGATGAACCTATAACTATAGATGAAGTTGCTAACGCCATAAAAGACCTAAAACTTAACAAAAGACCAGGCCCAGACGGCTACTCGGCTTTATACTATAAAACATTCTCAGAAATACTCTCTCCCATTCTCACTGAAACTTTTAACAAACTTCTAGATGGACATTCTTTTCGGCAAGAAACACTAATGGCAATTGTTTGTATGATCCCAAAACCCCTCTCTGATGATACTTCCTGTGTGAATTATCGGCCTATCTCTCTGTTAAACCTCGATATTAAATTATTAGCAAAAATAATAGCAAAACGCCTCAATAGCATTATAGGAAAATTAATACATAGAGATCAAGTAGGCTTCATGCCAAATAGACAGGCAGGCGATAATGTACGCAGGGCAGTGTTATTGGCACATATTGCTAAAAAACGGAAAATCCCTTTATGTTTTCTATGTCTCGATATTAAGAGGGCATTTGACACAGTATCCTGGCAATATATGCAATATTCATTACAAAAATGGGGTTTTGGACCCCACTTTTTAACATGGATCAAAGCATTATATAATAAACCCAAAGCCTATATAAAATATGCTGGATACAAATCTGATGCCTTTAATATCGAAAGAGGTACCCGACAGGGTTGCCCATTATCTCCCTTATTATTTGCCCTTATACTCGAACCCATGGCCCAATACATCAGAACAAACCAAACTATAACTGGCATTGAAGTAGGAGGTATTACACACAAATTATGTATATTTGCAGACGATATATTACTTTTTCTATCATCACCACAGGTCTCTGGTCCTAACTTTATACCAGCTCTTGATGGATTTGCAGCTCTATCCGGCCTTATGATTAATCCTAAGAAATGCCTAGTGCTTAATATTTCACTCACAAACATGGAATTGACCCCGGCTAGGGCTGCACTCCCATTCACATGGGCAGAAAAATCAATACCATATCTTGGAATTCATTTAACAGCATCTCATTCTGACTTATTCTCAACCAATTATCCTCCTGTATTAAGACAGATCACAAATCTAATAAAACAATGGTCGCAACTTCCTTTATCCTGGATAGGGAAGATTAATGCAATCAAAATGACTATTCTACCCAAATTGCTTTATCTATTCAGAGTCCTCCCTATTCCAATTCCTTCCTATTTTTTGAGAATAGTACAAAAAAGAGCAACTTCGTTTATATGGGGCTCTTCTAAACCACGTATACCTATACACACACTACATCTTCCCAAAAATAAAGGAGGCCTGGGATACCCTAATTTTACTAACTACTACAGAGCAGCACATTTGGCCAGTCTGTCCAAATACCATGCAAAACAGGAAATCCCATTATGGGTATTTATAGAGGCTTCAGAAAATGACCCTCTATTAATATCAAATTTATTATGGCTTGATCCTAAAGACCGCTTTAAAATTCATAATCCCATAACTAAACACTTCTTATCTCTCTGGGATAAACTAAAAACCAAATATCAGTTACAATCTCCACACAATCCTCTCCTTTCTTTTATCAGAAATCCGGCCTTTTATCCGGCATGGATCTACCCAAATTCTTTTAAAGCTTGGACAACATCGGGCATTCAGACACTAAATGACTTCATAGCATCTAAATCATTCCTTTCATTCCCATCGCTTAGAGAAAAATATGATCTACCAAACTCTGAGATATTTAGATATCTCCAAATCAAAAATTTCTATACACCATTCCTAAAGGGGGATACATCATTATCCCAATTATCCATTTTTGAATCAATCTGTACAAAAGATCCATTTGCTAAAGGTACAATTTCATCACTTTATAATCAATTATATGGAGTAGCAAATCTTAATAGACCCTCTTACGTTCAGAGGTGGGAGGAGGACCTGGGACGAACTTTAGAAGACACGGACTGGTCTAACATATGGCTCACATCTAAGTCATCTTCACCCAACATCTTAGCACTGGAGACAAATTATAAAGTCCTAACTCGCTGGTACCTTGTACCCGCTAGAGTGGCAAAATATTCACCTAATACCTCAGCTCTTTGTTTTCGAGGATGCCCAGAAATAGGCACATATTTACACATATGGTGGATGTGCCCAGTAATCCAAACCTTCTGGAAGGAAGTCTTCGTGATTGCATCTAAAATATTTAAAAAAATAATACAACCAGATCCATATTTAACTTTACTTAATCTAAAACCGGAATGGTTAACACTCTCTCAATTCAAACTTATGATCCAACTAATAACAGCTGCAAAACAAACAGTGGCCAAAGCATGGAAATCTCCTACATTGGTACTAGCAGAAACAATTCACAGAATGAATAATACAATGTCCCATGCTAAGATGGTAGCCATCGAACAAAATCAAATTCCAAAATTTGAAAAACTTTGGCACCCTTGGATAAAACAACAGTTCCTGTCAAACTTCAATGACTCTGTCCTGTTGCCATGGTAACAGATTAAATGACTTACAGAGACACCCATTCTAAGGCTTCAAAGAGAACTAAAAAGAATAATAAACTGACAAGCGGGACAACCTTGTGGACCATACCTCTACCTTTCAACCCTTTTTCTTCTTTCTCTTTCCTTTTCTCCACCTTACGATTAAAGCTCATTATCAGAATTTATTTGACCTATATACACTCTACTTGTAAACAATATGTATAGTAGGTATAAATCATTTAAATACCTACAAAAGTAACTAAGGAAATGATATATATCTTTAATTTAGGTTTACGTGAACCCAATGTTTAATATTTGAAATTTCATGATATTTACCTATATAAACCCTACTGTAAAACAATTAGCTTACTTTATAGATCCTTGTAAACTTACTTTATGTATCTTTATAATATTGTATACTCAATAAACTTCTTTTGACAAGGAAAACACATCAGGGTGAAGAAGCCTCCCCACTCCAGATCATCTTTTTTAATTATAAAAAATATTTTTCCATGGTCCATCTGGCATTGACTGATGCCCATCTAAAATTCCTTGCTGTGGATGTGGGAGCTTACATCAGCTAAGGCCACGCCCGCATATTCAGAGAGTCTGCATTCGGACGTCGTCTTAATGTCAAATGGAAAGAAAGAAAAAAGAGCGCACCAGCCTAGTGCATTATTATTGACAGATTTATTAATTAAAAACAAGATAAAATCTACTCACAAAGGTTGAAGAAAAAAATTGCATTTGTATAGGCTCTGATGAAGAAGGGTAACCTTCGAAACGCGTTAGCCAGCAGTAGTCCGTACGCCTCCTTTCTGGGACCTGGAAAACTGCTACAACTGGATTAATCGCCGCTGTGGCATATACAAATGCGATTTTTTTTTTTTTTTTTTCTTCAACCTTTGTGAGTAGATTTTATCTTGTTTTTAATTAATAAATCTGTCAAGGATAATGCACTAGGCTGGTGCGCTCTTTTTTTCCTTTTTTTCTTTCTTTCCATTTGACATTAGGACATCCCATCCTTAAGAGCAGCAAGGCTGAAATCCATAGTCCTTCCTGAACCCTTGGGATCTTTTAGCTAATACACCAGTGCGCAAGAGTATTTTGCTTTTTTGTATATTCGGACGTCGTCTGCATGAGGGACGCCTCAATTTACCAGCCAGCAGGCCTCTACCCTGCACTGATGAACCAAGTTTGCCATTGGTCATGGTTGCGGATGAGGCTTTTGGATTGGCCAAAAACTTTGTGAGGCCATATAGTGGCTATGGTCCCAGCCATGAAAAAATAATTTTTAATTATAGGCTCAGCCGTGCATGCCATGTGATCGAGTGCACGTTTGGTGTTTTGTCAGCCAAATGGAGGGTTTTGCTGTTCTCCATGCAACTGGATGTGGAGAATGCAATCAAGGTGGTCCTAGCATGCTGTGTCCTTCACAATTTTCTGAGGGACAATGAGAGGAGCAATGTGGAACCGGAGCCCAGCAACCCAACACAGCGTGTTCAATTTATGGACTTGTGGTAAACGGCATGGGTCATGACAATCTGCAACCAATTTGCCTAATATTTTGTATCACCTGATGGAGAGGTGTAATGGCAAGATGATCATATTTAAAAAACAATGTCGACATTGAATAAATCAGCTTGGATTTCGGTCTAGTTTTTTTTGTTTAATAAAACACGTTATATTCATGTTACTTCTTTTTGTGTCCATGTTTCTTCTTTTATTCCACGAGTCCATTCCATTCTGTGTGAGGTAAATGCATGCTAGACCTATTCGGGCTTAACATGCGTTTGTTTCAGACAGAGTGCAAAGGAGTCCATTCCGCGGGCTTAGCATTCATTTGTCCCAAGCAGAGTGAAAAGTGGTCTTTTCATTCTGCATGAGGCAAACGCATGCTAGCCCAATTTGGGCTTAGCATACGTTTGTCTCAGGCAGAGTGCAAATGAGTGCTGTTGTGCATCCTATAAAAAATGAAAACAATCAGACGAAATTTGTTAATCAAAGACATTTTTATTTATCGTATATAAAATCACAACTGGTGATATGTGTGCTGGGATGCCTGGTCACCTTGGGGATGTGGGGATTGGGGAGGAGAGAAGGAATGGGGCTGGGGCCCATGCATATAAGGATGGGCAGATGACGGTGCACATTCTTCATAGGAGTGTGGGGGGTATAATGGAGTCTGGGGCATGGTGGGTGGTGGCTGACAGAGAGGAGGGGGCTGATACAGAGAGGGGGGTGCCTGCACTGCTGAGGTCCCGGGGGCCGGCCATTAGGGGATCTTTAGGGGATCTTGAGTATGGATCGATTGACGGTGGAGGTGGCACACCACTATATTTTGCCTGTCTGTGTTGCAAACAGATGGTGTTCAATCGATCCATACACTGAATCTTCAGGTCTCCCCCCCCATGTCCTCCAGAATGTTGTACATGTGGCGGCAGAAGCAGGCACGCTTGTTGCTTGGGTCAAGGAAAGCATCAAAGCTGCGCCTCTCCTGCTGCACTACCTGCAGCAGTGCAAGCACCCTGTTCTCAGTCTCTGAAATGAACTTGCCCACCCTCTGGTTACGCCCACGCTCAGGGTCAGGGCACCTTCACGACCATGCACCTCCCCGTGTTGTTGGCTGATGCTGGATTCCTGTAAAAGAAAAAATATATAGATTGGCATGTAGGTAGATAGACAGACAGACATTGAGATAGACAGATAGACATATCGGATGGACAGTTACCTCATGTGTTGTCTCCTCGGCGTGGTTTCCAGCACTGCTGTCACAGGGGGATGTGTGGGCTGAGCTGTCCGTGGCACTCGTGGTGGGTGTGTCCACCGCCGGCTCTTCCCCTGCCTCCTCTCTTCTCTAGGCAATATTGGATATCGTCCTACAAAGAATAGAATTTAAATAGTTAGTTGACATTATACATAGAAAATTCATATCGCCTGCAAAGAAATGCACAGGGGTAATTATATGATGTAAAAAGAAGACAATAAAAAACGTACTCTCTTTGGTGCTGTTAATCATGGCTTGCCTTACGAAGGCCAGGTTCTGGTGATACACGTACAGCTTCTTTTTGGGCGCTGGCGCTCCAGACCAGGCTGCCTTTTCCTCTTCTGTGAGGTCCCTCCGCCAATAATAGCGAGACTTACCATTGCCAATATGTGGAAATCCACGGAAGCTCCTAACTTGTCAAATGTCATTATAAGTCTAAACACTCAGGCCCAATATTAATTGATGTTAGCATTCAAAAATTTCTCTATCACTATCTTAAAAAAAAATGGCAAGTTTGGATAAACAACCCAAGAGCCTCCAATTACTTAAAGAATAGCGATATACGATAACCAAGATATTGAATTTCTTATAGACTCCTCTTCTTCTTTTCATTCCTAAAAATTTGAATATTTGGTGACCAGCTCCCGCCTACAGTATGATCCCACTTGGGGTGGGCGGTAGCGGGATATCAAACTCCAGATATTGTACCCTAAAGTTATTATTACTTCTTGTTTTTTTATTCCCCAATTTTTGTTATTATCTATTCAATGCAATATGATAAGCAATACCAATTAATTGTATTCATTTATATTGGATTTTAAATTGGTATTTTGCCAAAAATAATAAAAATGTAAAAGTTAAAAAAAAAAACGCAGATGCTCAAAAACGCCAGTTTTTGAGCTTTTCTTGGTGTGGACATCAAAACAGCTCTAGTGCTGGAGCCTCAGAACGCGATGGTCCTGGGTTTTTTTTTTTGGAGCTTAAGTTACAGCTCAAAAATGCCATGGTGTGTATGAGGTCATTGGATAACATGGAGTGGTGTTTTAAGCTGCA
Organism: Lithobates clamitans; assembly: GCA_037952925.1. Lineage (NCBI taxonomy): Eukaryota > Metazoa > Chordata > Amphibia > Anura > Ranidae > Lithobates > Lithobates clamitans. The sequence continues at coordinate 5,318,569 of JBBGZY010000374.1, forward strand.
AAAAAAAGCTCAAAAACGCTACTCTAAAAATGTCTGTGTGTATGAGGCCTTAAGCTCAAAAAGAACATGAGCTTCTTTGGGACAGGATTACAGGCTTTTTCTGCTTTTTACATTGGTGACCTCTACAAAATCGCTGCAAGATCGTGGCAAAAAACGCTGTAAAAACGTGTGACCTTGAAACGCTCAGGTGTGAATGCAGCCGTAAGGACAGGGCCAGTGCAAGGATTTTTGACACCCTAGTTGAAACCTCAATTGCCGTCCCACTTAGCTCCACCCCTGACTCCACCCCCTTTGCCCTGCCCATGTATACGGTGGAGGTGGCGGTGATCATAGCCACCCCCCACCAAAAAAAAACAAACTTCAAAATGAATTCAATAATTCTAGCACCAGAACTCCTGCATAACACTAAACTGATGACCTGTAGGGACTTTGCGTCTGATGCTAGAATTATTGCTCTCACTCCGGTGTGCATGGTAATACATAACATGTGTAAGGCAATCATAGGTGCCAAAGCGCATGCATTTTTGTATATGTGTGTGTGTGTGTGTGTATGGTGGGGAGGTGTACAGTATACAGGCATGTGTGGGGGGTGTACAGTATATAGGTGGGGGGCAGGGGGTGTACAGTATACAGGCGGGGTTGTACAGTATACAGGTGGGGGGCAGGGGGTGTACAGTATACAGGTGGGGGTGTACAGTATACAGGTGGGGGTTGTACAGTATACAGGTGGGGGTGTACAATATACAGGTGGGGGTGTACAATATTCAGGTGGGGGCAGGAAGTGTATAGTAAACAGGTGGGGGGTAGAGGGTCTACAGTATACAGGTGGGGTGCAGAAAGTGTACAGTATACAGTAGGGGGTAGTGGGTGTACAGTATACAGGTGGGGTGCAGAAAGTGTACAGTATACAGGTGGGGGGCAGGAAGTGTACAGTATATAGAAGGGGGGCAGGAAGTGTACAGTATACAGGTGGGGGGTAAAGGGTGTACAGTATACAGGTGGGGGGTAGAGGGAGTACAGTATACAGGTGGGGTGCAGGAAGTGTACAGTATACAGGTGGGGGGAAGAGGGTGTACAGTATACAGGTGGGGGGTAGAGGGTGTACAGTATACAGGTGGGATATAGGAAGTGTACAGCATACAGGTGAAGGGTAGAGGGTGTACAGTATACAGGTGGGGGATAGAGGGTGTACAGTATGCAGGTGGGGTGCAGGAAGTGTACAGTATATAGGTGGGGGGCAGGAAGTGTACAGTATACAGGTGGGGTTCAGGAAGTGTACAGTATACATGTGGGGTGCAGGAAGTGTACAGCATACAGGTGGGGGCAGGAAGTGTACAGTATACAGGTGGGTGGTAGAGGGTGTACAGTATACAGGTGGGGTGCAGGAAGTGTACAGTATACAGGTGCGGGCCTCTTCCCCTGATCTCTCTGTCAAAATCAATGGTACAACTATAAGCCCACCCCTACATGCTAAGGTCCTAGGTGTAATCCTGGACTCTAAACTCTCCTTTAAGCCCTATGTCCAATCACTGTCCAAATCTTGCCGCCTCAACCTCCGCAACATCTCCAAAATACTCCCCTTTCTAACCAATGACACAACAAAGCTATTAATTCATTCCCTGGTCATCTCTCGCCTCAACTACTGCAACTCCCTCCTCATTGGCTTACCTCTACATAGTTTATCCCCCCTTCAATCCATCATGAATGCTGCTGCCAGACTCATCCACCTTACCAATTGCTCTGTGTCTGCTACTCCTCTGTGTCAATCCTTCCACTGGCTCCCGCACACCCAACAAATTAAATTCAAAATACTAGCAACTCTGCCCCCAGCTACATCACTGACCTAGTCTCTAAATACCAACCTAATCATTCTCTTCCTTCTTCTCAAGACCTCTTACTCTCTAGCTCCCTCATCACCTCCCATGCTCGCCTCCAGGACTTTTACAGAGCCTCTCCAATCCTATGGAACTCCTTACCCCAATCTGTCCGATTATCTTCAACTCTATTAGCTTTTAGACAATCCCTGAAAACCCTCCTCTTCAGAGAAGCCTATCCCTCCCACACCTAACAACTGTATTTTCATTTTCTCCATCTGATCATCCCCCCAACTGTTACCTTTTGTTCCACTTGACCCTTCCTTCTAGATTGTAAGCTCTAACAAGCAGGACCCTCTGATCTCTCCTGTATTGTATTGTAACTGTACTGTTTGCCCATGTTGTAAAGCACTGCACAAACTGTTGGCGCTATATAAATCCTGTATAATAATAATACAGTCCTTTTAGTGCTTGTTCATACTAGCGTTTGGGGGGTGGTAAAAATCCCACTATTTACCGCATCCCAACTGCTATCCTCTTATGTAACTGCTATCCTTTTATGGCGTAAATGCACTCAAATGCGTAAATGCACTCAGTTGTGGCGGGCTAATGCACCAATCAAAGGGTAAAACAGACAGTGAGGAGGTGATACAAAACCTCCACACTGTCTGTCAATTGTTACCTGAAGAGCAGGTCTAAACTGCTGGAAACAAAAGTGAGTACACCCCTAAGTAAAAATGTTCAAATTGGCCTTAAAGTGTCAATATTTTGTGTGGCCACTATTATTTTCCAGCACTGCCTTAACCCTCTTGGGTATGGATTTCACCAGAGCTTCACAGGTTGCCACGGGAGTCCTCATCCAATCCTCCATGACGACATCACGGAGCTGGTGGATGTTAGAGACCTTGCGCTCCTCCTCCTTCTGTTTGAGGATGCCCCACAGATGCCCAATAGGGTTTAGGTCTGGAGACATGCTTGGCCAGTCCATCACCTTTACCCTCGGCTTCTTTAGCAAGGCGGTGGTCATCTTGGAGGTGTGTTTGGGGTCGTTATCATGTTGGAATACTACCCTGCGGCCCAGTCTCTGAAGGGAGGGGATCATGCTCTGTTTCAGTACATCACAGTACATGTTGGCATTCATGGTTCCCTCAATGAACTGTAGCTCCCCATTGCCGGCAGCACTCATGCAGCCCCAGACCATTATACTCCCAACACCATGCTTGACTGTGGGCAAGACACACTTTTCTTTGTACTCCTTACCTGGTTGCCGCAACACATGCTTGACACCATCTGAACCAAATAAGTTTATCTTGGTCTCAACAGACTACAGGACATGGTTCCAGTAATCCATGTCCTTAGTCTGCTTGTCTTCAGCAAACTGTTTGCAGGCTTTCTTGTGCATCATCTTTAGAAGAGGCTTCCTTCTGGGATGACAGCCATGTAGACCAATTAGATGCAGTGTGCAGCGTATGGTCTTAGCACTGACAGGCTGACCCCCCACCCCTTCAACCTCTGCAGCAATGCTGGCAGCACTCATACGTCTATTTCCCAAAGGCAACTTCTGAATATGACGCTGAGCATGTGCACTCAACTTCTTTGGTCGACCATGACGAGGCCTGTTCTGAGTGGAACTTGTCCTGTTAAACCACTGTATGGTCTTGGCCAACGTACTGCAGCTCAGTTTCAGGGTCTTGGCAATCTTCTAATAGCCTAGGCCATCTTTATGTAGAGCAACAATTCTTTTTTTCAGATCCTCAGAGAGTTCTTTGCCATGAGGTTCCATGTTGAACTTCCAGTGATCAGTATGAGAGAGTGAGAGTGATAACACCAAATTTAACACACCTGCTCCCCATTCACACCTGAGACCAGGCCCGGATTTACTCCCTTTGCCGCCCCAAGGCCGGGTCCTTCAATGCCCGCCCCCCCCCCCCCCCCCCCACACACACACACACACACACCACGTCCTTTATCGATGACTTCTACAATAGAACAATTAAAAACATATCTCCACACACGAGAACACTGAAAATAACTGGCTTTAATTGTACAGACTAAAAATACTTCAGGGTAAGCGCGCGAGGGGTAAGGATTTTTCGCAGGCAAATTTTCAAGGCAATGGCTGGTGTTAGTGCTTCAATCATCCCCGGCACCATGGTTGTTATGGTGTCAGGATGATTGAAACACATTACTTCTATCATTACATTGTAATATAAACTGAAATAGTTCAACTCACCATAATGCAGAATCATCGGGAGCCCTGAGCGTGTCACTTGCCACTATGCCTGCCACCAGATGGGGATGTCACTTGCCACTATGCCTGCCACCAGATAGGGATGTCACTTGCCACTATGCCTGCCACCAGATGGGGATGTCACTTGCCACGCTGCCTGCCACCAGATGGGGATGTCCCTTGCCACGCTGCCTGCCACCAGATGGGGATGTCACTTGCCACCATGCCTGCCACCAGATGGGGATATCACTTGCCACGCTGCCTGCCACCAGATGGGGATGTCACTTGCCACCATGCCTGCCACCAGATGGGGATGTAACTTGCCACCATGCCTGCCACCAGATGGGGATGTCCCTTGCCACGCTGCCTGCCACCAGATGGGGATGTCACTTGCTACACTGCCTGCCACCAGATGGGGATGTCCCTTGCCACCATGCCTGCCACCAGATGGGGATGTCACTTGCCACCATGCCTGCCACCAGATGGGGATGTCACTTGCCACGCTGCCTGCCACCAGATGAGGATGCCCCTTGCCACGCTGCCTGCCACCAGATGGGGATGTCACGTGCCACGCTGCCTGCCACCAGATGGGGATGTCCCTTGCCACGCTGCCTGCCACCAGATGGGGATGTCACTTGCCACGCTGCCTGCCACCAGATGGGGATGTCCCTTGCCACGCTGCCTGCCACCACATGGGGATGTCACTTGCCACCATGCCTGCCACCACATGGGGATGTCCCTTGCCACCAGATGGGGATGTCACTTGCCACACTGCCTGCCACCAGATGGGGATGTCACTTGCCACCATGCCTGCCACCAGATGGGGATGTCACTTGCCACGCTGCCTGCCACCAGATGAGGATGTCCCTTGCCACGCTGCCTGCCACCACATGGGGATGTCACTTGCCACCATGCCTGCCACCACATGGGGATGTCCCTTGCCACCAGATGGGGATGTCACTTGCCACCAGATGGGGATGTCACTTGCCACCAGATGGGGATGTCCCTTGCCATGCTGCCTGCCATCAGAAGGAGGAGGGCGGAACAGCGGTGCGGGCAATGAGAGATGTCATCTTTCTCCCACGCCGCCGCACCGCTGACACTACAAGCTACTCTCAATTTTTTTAAAAATGGCGCCGAGCGGCGCAATCACGCTACTGCGCATGCGCCGCCCGGCCGAGCGCTTATGAGTTTTCCCGAGCCCAGCGGGCTTCGGAACGGCGCATGTGCCGTTGCGTGGTCGGCTCGCGGCCATCTTTTCTATGGGCACTGGTGCCCATAATAGACTTTACAGGCCAGCACGAAAGGGGGGGCGGCCGCGAAGTCGCTGCAGGAGCGGCGCCGCCCCTACACCACTGCCGCCCCAAGGCCTGGCCTCGGTGGCCTTGTGGTAAATCCGGCCCTGCCTGAGACCTTGTAACAATAACGAGTCACATGACACCGGGGAGGGAAAATGGCTAATTGGGCCCAATTTGGACATTTTCACTTAGGAGTGTACTCACTTTTGTTGCCAGCAGTTCAGACAGTAATGTGTATTGAGTTATTTTAAGGGGACAGCAAATTTGCACTGTTATACAAGCTCTACACTCGCTACTTTACATTGTAGCAAAGTGTATGGAATTTCTTCAGTGTTGTCACATGAAAAGATATAATAAAATATTTACAAAAATGTCAGGGGTGTACTCACTTTTGTGAGCTACTGTACCTATAAAAATGCACATTTAAGGCCTGGAGATTACATAAAGCTCCTAAAACACTATATCATTTCTAAAAGTAGACATCCTGTAGAATAAAATAGAATTGATCTATTGTTTATAAAACCTGCTTTCAGTAAAAAAAAAAAAATACTTAAAATTACTCAAATTAATTTTAGCGTACACAAACACAATATATTATCCAGTTTTTTGGCAAAATATAAAAGTGTAGACCGATACCAAATATGTCAAGCCCCAAAACTGCATAGCTGTGAAATGGCTGAAAACTATGATACCCAAAGTTGTCCATAGGTGACATTTTAATAGTCTTTACAACCCATCACTTTAGAGCCAACTGTGAATAATAGCCCTAGTATTATTGCACTCATGATACCGAATATGTGTGGTGCACTTGTCATATTCAATGTGCATTTGTATTTGTATATTGTATGTGTGTATTTTTTTTAAATGTATTTATTGATTTTTTTGTGTATTTAGGGGAGGAGGTTTAAAATATTTTCTTCAGGTGTTATTTATTTATTTTTACCAAACTTTAATTTCTTTTTTTTCTTTTTTTTACCTAACTTTATTGCTATCACTAGGGGATTGATAAGCCCCCTATGTGATAGGATAGTCCAGGTGACAGATTTTCTCTAAGGACATATCAGGGGTCTATTAGATCCTTATGTCACCTCTGAAATCAGTTGAACCTGATCAAGCACAGATGGTCGTTGATCTCCCACCAGTCTCGATCTTGACACCTGCCCAGGGAACCCGGGAGGGAAAGGTAAGCCCAGGATACATTGCAGGGAGGTGGTGGCTAACTTGGAAGTGTACAGAAGTGGATACTTTCTATATAAAAGCTGGTAGCTGAAAGTAAAAATGTAAACAAGCTAGAAGCTGGGAATTTGTTTACATGCTGTCACTGCTGCTTCTGTAACCTGCCGGCAGCAGCATATAGGTTAAAGGACAGACACCTTCAAACAGTAATGCCGCGTACACACGCTCGGAATTTCCGAAAACAAATGTTCGATGTGAGCTTGTTGTCGGAAATTCCGACCGTGTGTGGGCTCCATCGGACATTTGCTGTCGGAATTTCCGACAACAGATGTTTGAGAGCTGGATCTCAAATTTACCGACAAGAAAATTTGTTGTCGTAAATTCCGAGCATGTGTAGACAATTCCGACGCACCAAATTCCACGCATGCTCTGAATCAAGTACGAGACGGAAGCGTTCGGTCTGGTAAAACTAGCGTTCCTAATGGAGAGTGCACATTCGTCACGCTGCAAATTTTTTAATCTTTTAATGCAGCGCATTCTCTTCTGCTTTATAATGCTAGAATAATGAAGTTGTTTTGCTGCTGATATTCATACAGAGTTCTGACAAACTGATTTCTTTATTATTTCTCGTGAACTCCTGAATAATCTTTATTTTTTTTTTCGCTAGATCTCAAGAATAATATTTCAAATTTCTTTTTATAGTTATCTCCTTTTTTAAATTTTTTTTTATCAAGATCTCCTGATTTATTTTTTAATGTTTTTTTTTCTAGTGTTCTCCATAATATGTTTTGTCGTTTTATTATGTTATATTTTTTAACCTCGAGGAGATTGGTTGGTGTTGGTGTCCCTTGTTAATTTGACATTGTATTTTTGAAATGTACCTGCCTACTCACAAACAAACTGTCCTTTTTGAAGTAAAACACAGCCAAGTATTTGTGGAAAAAAAATAGACATTTATTAGGGGTCATAACAAAATAAAGAGGAAGGCAACGCTGGATAAACTGTTGAAATTGGCAAAGCCTTTGTACCCCAGGGCAGACATCAATTATTTGACAGGCAAAATTGGTAGCCTGAGGAGTCCATTTAATAGGGAGAACAATCCGGTCTGGGGCTCCGAGAGATCGGGAGCAGCAGCAGATGACATGTATGTCCTGAGGCCTTACAACAGCCTGTGTCTTTTGCCAGCTCAGACCGAACCCAGGCCATCACTCTCAAGACTTCCTTGCACGCTTCCTTCCAGACTGTGGCTGTGGTCTTGGAGTTGTGGCAGGAGGTGGAGGAGAAGTATGGTCCAACTCACATACATTACTTTTTTTTGTGAGTTTGCCCATCACCCCCTTATTTAGGGCCTGATAGATGATTTCCTCACAAATGAGGCGTTGGCCCACCTCTATTTCCTGCATTTTGCTGGCTGCCATGCAGGTAAAGGCCTTTTGAAGATTGGGGGTGGTTCTGAGGGCCGCAGTAGCCTGCCGAATAAAAGAAAGTGCTGACTCCTCCACGTTTCTCTCCTTCCTGGGCCTTTTTGTTGGAAGGTGGTGGGGAGGAATCTGCGATTCCGTCAGGCTACTGGGCATGGCCACCTCCTTGCTGCCACTTTCCCTGGCCACCTCCCGGCTGCCACTTACCCCTGCCACCTCCTGGATGAGACTTTCCTGTGTATGAAAATAGTAGATTTTTAGTTTTAGTTTTTTGGTTATCAATCACACACAATTTTGAGCTCATGACTGTTGCAAATTGAATGTTAACAAATAGAAAAGACTATCCTTCTGACCCCAGCATTTTTCATTCTTGTCCCTAACATTTTTGGGTACTACTGTCTATTGATATGTAAACCACTTTGTTAAATCAGACATTAGTGATCAATAATAGCATCTAGTTAACATCAATAATTTTTTGACAAGAAATATGTTGAACAATGCTATACCTGGCTCAAGCTGGGCTCGTCCACTTCTTCCTGGGTGGAAGGCCCAGGTTGGACTTCTGAAGCCTCAGCTGAGGTGGAAGGAAGAGTGGAAGGAAGGGTTGAGAGTGATGGTACCAGAGCCTGGCGACATAAACGTCATCTGCTGCTGCTCCTGATCTCATGGAATCTTGGACCTTCTTGCGCTCCCTATTATATGTGCTCCTCAGGCCATCAATTTTGCACATCAAATAGGGGATGGTTCCTGTGGGAATCACCGGCTTCACCAATTCCAGCAATTGATCCAGCGCTGCCTTCCTCTTTATTGTATTATTATAAAATGGGTGTTTCAACTGCCACAAACAGGGCAGCTCTCTGAATTTATCAATGAAGCTGGGGAGGAAGTCGCGATCATTGAATTTGTCCATTTTATCTGCAAGACACAACACAAGACAATCCCTAATGTCAGGCTAAACTCTCATAATCTTGTCCCAATATAGGCCTCAATCTCTAAGCAGTATAGGCCACTGATGCCCCAAGTTAAAATTGTACCTTCATTAGCACGATCGGCGCTTCTGCTACTCCTTCCTTCGCTCACAGATCGTACGTACTACGCACGCGTGTTACGCTTTATATTCACTGCACATGCGTGAAACTCCGCCTGCCCCTGACCTTCTTTCTAGTATATTCCCCGCCCCTTCTCTTTTGGCGCAGTGGGAGAGCACATGGTGAAGAAAGAGCAGGTGCATGCAGAAGAGAGGAGCAACGAGGAGGAGGACGAAAGCCCGGAGCCACAAACGTCCCGATCTAGGCGATTTAAGGCCTCAAATATGTCCTTTGTTGAGATGGTGGACATCTTGAACAGGGCCGACTATGACGGGAAATATGGACCATACAGAAACCCAAATGTGAGAAAGGCCAAAATCATGAGTAAAGTTGTGAAAAGTCTGCAGAAGAATTTTTGGGGTACGACGATCCAAGGATCAAGGATCAACTGAGGAAACGATGGTTAGACCTCAAATTGAGGGAGCAGGATCAGTACAGAAGGATCAAGAGAGTGCTGCAAAAAAGTAGGTATTTTGTCGTGTGTTCCTATTATTATTGTTACTTTCGTGCTGGTCCATGTGCTTTTCTTTACTGTTGTACAGTTGAAAATGGGTTCGTGGGTAATCGTGGGAACAGTAATAGTTCGTAGTAAACATCGTTCGTTCACCCACTAATACGATGTTTTTGGCAGATGCAAGTTAACTACATTTGTTCAGGCCTATTTGTATTAAAAGAAGTTTGTTGTCTAGATGTGTTTGTAACTAGAATGAAATTCAAGCTTGATTCAGTGTAAGGAGAGGACACTCAGCAACTGTTTACACATCTGGACGCAGGAGCACTAGTGTGGCAAACCAGAACACCCATTTTAGGGTGTCCCACACAGGTGCTCCAGTGGATACTAGGGGTGTGTCAGGAAAGTCCTGTCAGTATCAGACGCCCTGTGCGGGCAGTTGCGCGCATGCGTTGGCGCGCCAGGCGGGCTATTTAAACTGATCTGTCACATGAGAATCTTGCTGTCTGCTCTACAGCGTTACGTGTGCATTTCCTGAGAACCTGTTTCCTGTACTAGACCCGGCTTGTTCCTGATTATCCTAGCTGTCTGCCTGCATCTGATCCCGGCTTGTCTCCGACCATCCCTGCTTTCTGCCTGCATCCGACCCCAGCTTGTCTGACCACTCTTCCACCTGACCCTTTGGCTCATCTACAGTCCGCTTAGCTATCGATCCGGCTTGTCTGACCTTCCAGTCTGCTGCACCAGAGTTCCAGTCTGCTGTCCTGTGTGTTCCAGCCTGCTATCCAGTTCCAGTCTGCTGTGTGGTTCCAGTCTGCTGCACCAGTGTTCCAGTCTGCTGTCCTGTGTGTTCCAGCCTGCTATCCAGTTCCAGTCTGCTGCACCAGTGTTCCAGTCTACCTACCAGCTCAGCTTAATCTCCACTGCACAGTGTTTCCAGAGTTCCAGACCTACCTCCTGCTGTTGATCCTGCCAGGCACTCGTGCCACTTCTGACTCTTGTGCTTCCTGTATACCCTACCAGGGCCCTCGAGTCGGAGCCGCAAGAGAGGCCATCCCCTGCAAGTCGGGCTCGTCCACAAGGTACGTGACAGTAGCAGACAGCCATGACCGAGCCCGAGCAGGGAGCCTCTCCTATGGAAGTACTTTGTATGCACCTGGCCGGCCTTACCCAGGCTGTTAAGAGTCTCCAGGAAGGATGTACATGTCTAGAAGAACAGGTCCAAGTACTGTCTGGTCCCACTGAGGCCCAGGGATCTTCTCTGCCATCTACCTCTGCTAGCAGTACTACTTCCCCTACAGTAGTGATGCTGCCCCCTGAACCAAGGGTTCCCACTCCTGAAAAGTTTTCTGGAGAACGAAGTAAATTCAGGGCATTCCGGAATGCATGCGAACTGTACTTCGCCCTTCAACCTCGCACCTTCTCGCTTGAAGCCACCAAAGTAGGTTTCGTGATCTCACTACTCCTGGGTGACCCCCAAACATGGGCTCACCGCCTTCTGGAACTGAAAGCCGAGGTGTTGACCAATTTAACCACCTTCTTTGATGCAATGGCCCAGCTATATGAGGACACACAGTTTTCTGCAACCGCAGTAGCCGCCCTGCACACCCTTCAACAAGGGCGTAGGGCAGTGGAGGACTATGTTGCGGAATTCCGCTGATGGAGTGCAGACACGGACTGGAATGACGCTGCCCTCCGCTACCAGTTCTGTATGGGACTTTCCGACCCTTTAAAAGATGAACTGGCCCGAGTGGGAATTCCTCTGACTCTGGATGCCTTGATTAATCTTGCTATACAGATCGACAGACGGCTGAGGGAGCGAAGAGCAGAAAGAGGTGCTGGGCCTACTCGTCCAACCTGGATGTTACCTAGGGTCCCCAGCTATACCCATCCTGCACCCACCTCTAGTCCTGCTGTTACACCTGATACCTCTGAGCCCATGCAACTTGGAGTCCTCCGCCCATCTCTCACAACGGAGGAATGCCAACGTCGCCGGGCTAACAACCTGTGCCTGTACTGCGGGGAAACCAGGCACTATGTCAGGAACTGTCCTAACAAACTCCGTAAGTGCCTGTCTGTCTCCTCTGGTGATGTGACTGCTTGGCCTAAGACTTCCTCTCACCTGACTCTTTCTATAGCTTTGCAGCTCCCAGGAAAGACTTTACAGGTTCCCGCTATCATTGACTCCGGGGCTTGCAGCTGCTTCTTGGACTCATCCTTTGCAGCTAAACGCCAGATCCCACTGCGTTACAAGGCCCATGGACTCTCTATTCCTCTGGCTGACGGGTCTGCAATAAAATCTGGGCCAGTTATACAAGAATCCGCTCCCCTTCCAGTCACCATCTTCAACTTGCACCAAGAACTACTTCGCCTGGACATCATCGCTTCTCCTTTATTTCCTATTATTCTTGGCATGCCGTGGCTACAAGTCCATAACCCTACTATCAACTGGGTCACAGGAGAAATTACGTTTTCCTCTCAGTACTGTCAACAGTTCTGCACTTTGAAGGACTCTGGTGAATCCCCTGCTCTGTTATGTCTCAACACTGATTCTGAGTTATTCCAGGCGGTCCCCAAGGTCTATCATGACTTTTTAGATGTCTTTAGTAAAAAAGGGGCTGAAACCCTCCCTCCTCATCGGGCTTACGATTGCCCCATCGAGCTGCTTCCCGGAGCCGAAGTTCCCTTTGGCAGGATATTTCCTTTGACCGAGCTAGAGCAAGGAGCACTAAAAGCATACATCGACGAGAACCTCGAAAAGGGTTTCATCCGGCCCTCTACATCCCCAGCAGGTGCAGGCATCTTTTTTGTTGAAAAAAAAGATCACTCTCTTCGTCCTTGTATAGACTACCGCGAACTCAATAAAATAACTGTTAAAAATCAGTACCCTCTCCCCTTGGTACCAGAATTATTCCAGAGACTGGGGACTGCTACTATTTTCACTAAATTAGATCTCCGAGGGGCTTACAACCTAGTTCGCATCAGAAAAAGGGGTGTGTGGAAGACAGCTTTCCGCACTCGCTTCAGGCACTTTGAATACATGGTGATGCCCTTTGGACTATGTAACGCCCCTGCAACTTTTCAGTACTTCATAAATGATGTTTTCCGGGACTATTTGGATTTATTCGTTATAGTCTACTCCCTGGAATCCCATCGCAGACATGTTAAATGTGTTTTAGGTCGACTCCGGCTACATGGCTTGTACGCTAAGGCTGAAAAGTGCGAGTTCGAGCAAGAGAGTATTCCATTTTAGGGGCTAATTATCTCAGTGGAAGAGATCAAGATGGATCCCCATAAGGTTGCTGCAATTCTTGACTGGCCAGCCCCTACTGACAAGAAAGGAGTCCAACGTTTCATTGGCTTTGCCAACTTCTATAGAAAATTCATTAACCACTTGCCGACCGGGCCATAGCCGAAAGACGGCTGCAGCACGGTCGGCTAGTTCTGGGTGGACGTCCTCCCAGAATACTGCTCTCACACGCCCCCGAGAACTTCCGTGACCGCCGGGTCCAGAGGACCCAGCGCATCACGGAAAACAGATCATGTCATGACGCCGGTTCGTCCCTCCCCTCTCTGTACCGATCGGTACAGTGCGAGGGGAGAGGGGGTGGGATCGGATGGCAGCACTGCTGTGGGCTGCATGTGTAGTGCCCTGCAATACTCTGCATAATACCCTGCAATACTCTGCATAATACCCTGCAATACTCTGCATAATACTCTGCAATACTCTGCATAATACCCTGCAATACTCTGCATTATATCCTGCAATACTCTGCATTATACCCTGCAATACTCTGCATTATACCCCGCAATACTCTGCAATATACCCAGCACTACTCTGCAATATACCCCGCAATACTCTGCAATATGCCCAGCAATACTCTGCAATATACCCAGCAATATACCCTGCAATATACCCTGCACTACTCCGCAATACTCTGCAATACCCCGCAATACTCCGCAATTTTTAACCAGTTCCCTCCCACAGTCATATGACGTCCTTGACTTTGAGCAGGGATATCTGAATGATGCCTGCAGCTACAGGCATCATTCAGATATCAGCTTTTTCAGCCAGCGAATTCCTACACCATAAGCATGATCATAGTGGCTGTTCCACTGCTTGATCATTCTTATGGGAGGCGAGAGGGGACACCCCCCCCTTCCCGCCACCCTCCGGTGCTTCTACCGACTCACCGCTACGATCGAAGCCAAGATCGTTTTGGTTTTTTTTTTATTTCAGGCTTCCCAGCCTAGAGGTGAGATGTGGGGTCTTATTGACCCCATATCTCACTGTAAAGAGGACCTGTCATGCCATATTCCTATTACAAGGATGTTTACATTCCTTGTAATAGAAATAAAAGTGATCAAAAATTTTTTTGGGGGGAAAAAAGTGTCAAACTAAAATAAATAAAGTAAAATAAACAATAAAATTTTTTATTTTTTTTTTTAAAGCGCCCATGTCCGTGTGTTCTCATGCAGAAGCGAACACTTACGTAAGTCCCGCCCACATATGAAAACAGTGTTCAAACCACACATGTGAGGTATCACTGCGAACGTTGGAGCGAGAGCAATAATTTTGGCCCTAGACCTCCTCTGTAACTCAAAACATGTAACCAGTAAAAAATTTTAAAGCGTCACCTATGGAGATTTTTAAGTAGCGACGTTTGGCACCATTCCATGAGCGTGTGCAATTTTGAAGGGTGACATGTTAGGTATCTATTTACTTGGCATAACTTCATCTTTCACATTATGCAAAAACATTGGGCTAACTTTACTGTTTTGTTTTTTTTTAAAGCACAAAACAGTTTTTTTTCCCAAAAAAACATGTTCGAAAAATTGCTGCGCAAATACCGTGCGAGATAAAAAGTTGCAACAACCGCCATTGTATTCTCTAGGGTCTTTGCTAAAAAAAAAAATATATATATAATGTTTTGGGGTTCTATGTAATTTTCTAGCAAATAAATTATTATTTTTACATGTAGGAGAGAAATACAAGAATTGGCCTGGGTGCTCCAGAACGCCTGGAGGTGCTCCGTGCATGTTGGGCCTCTGTATGTGGCCACGCTGTGTAAAAGTCTCACACATGTGGTATCGCCATACTCGGGAGTAATAGCAGAATGTGTTTTGGGGTGTCATTTGTTGTATGCGTATGCTGTGTGTGAGAAATAACCTTCTAATATAACAATTTTGTGAAAAAAAAAAAAAGAAAAAAAAAATCTTGATTTTGCAAAGAATTGTGGGAAAAGATGACAATTTCAAAAAAACTCACCATGCATCTTTCTAAATACCTTGGAATGTCTTCTTTCCAAATAGGGGTCATTTGGGGGGTATTTGTACTTTTCTGGCATGTTAGGGTCTCAAGAAATTAGATAGGCCGTCAGTACTTCAGGTGTGATCAATTTTCAGATATTGGCACCATAGCTTTTGGACTCTCTAACATTGACAAAGACCAAATAATATACACCAAGTTGACCAAGTTGTACTTATTTTTACCAAAGATATGTAGCAGTATAAATTTTGGCCAAAATTTCCAAAGAAAAATTACTAATTTGCTAAATTTTATAACAGAAACAAAGAAAAATTCATTTTTTTACCAAATTTTCAGTCTTTTTTCTTTTATAGCGCAAAAAATAAAAAACCCAACGGTGATTAAATACCACCAAAAGAAAGCTCTATTTGTGTGAAAAAAAGGACAAAAATTTGATATGGGTAAAGTGTTGTATGACTGAGTAATTGTCATTTAAAGTGTGAGAGCACCGAAAGCTGAAAATTGGTCTGGTTAGGAAGGGGGTTTAAGTGCCCAGTGGTCAAGTGGTTAAGGGGTTTACATAAATGTATGACTCAGAGGGTTGGCCGTGTCATTGCCAGCATCCCTTGTAATTTTTAGAACTAGATGTGTACCTCAAAATGGGATTTTAAGGGCAATGCAGAAATTGGCAGTGTTGAATTATAGTTAAAAAGAAGTTTATTGATACAAAAACGAATAGGATATACATGAACATACACATTGATCTATAGTTAAGAATAATTATAAAAACATCAGATATATGGAAACATATGATGCATCCTACTGCTAGTTACAAGTACCACCCCCGATAGGTGTGATGGCGTCCTGATAGCAGATTTCCAACGCGTTTCAACTTATTGTAAGGATAAAGTCTTCCTCAGGGAGGGACCGCATCACATTCTAAAATTTTAAGTAACAGCATGATTATTGGTATATACTTAAATATTTGTTTGTTGCCTATATCTACAGAAATCGCATTACAACAGAAAAGTATTATATGCGACTTACATTTGCATTTAACTGTGAAAAATCGCTTTCCCAGTGCTGGCAGGGGTCCTAACACGTGATTGTCAATGCTGCTCAAATATCCTCTACGGGATGGCCTGGTGTATTGTGAAGAAACCAGTATTTAGCAGTCGTGATAATTAAACAACTGAAAAACATGAAGGTATAAGGAAAATGCTAAGAAATTGAACATCAAAAAGGTCAAAGAATGGAAATAAAAGTGATTCGTAGGGGAAATAGGGTTCCCCAGGGCCATCATAGAGTAAAAGAGATCAAATACCTTAAATTGATTGTGTCAGGTGTATTGTTCCAAGTGGCAGGGAGCTCCGATCCTGGAGTACCTCTCTGTAACAAAGCCAGTTGTGGAATGCTGCCTGTGGCCATCCCTGGCGTCCTAATATATGGGGTGTGGGCGTGGCTAAGTGATGGGCGTAGCCCTATTCTAGGTAGAGTCTCACATTCATTGGTGGTGCAGTGGAGGGGGTGCGACTTCAATTGGCTGCTGTCACTGTTTAGAGGAAGCACCTTTGTACAATGTATTGAGGGGAAGCGTCCACAAGCTTCCCTGTTGTCTAGGTAGCAGACGCTTGGACCTCCATCATGGTTCCATCACAGAGGGGATCAGCCAAATAATAGATCAATACCTGAGACCCCATGTAATGGAACTTCCATCGTATACAAGGGATACCATACATCTATTGCAAATCCTTGATGGAATATCCATTCCCAGTTCAGCTCTACTTGTTACAGTGGATGTGGAATCGCTGTATAATAGTATCCCACATCACTTAGGCATAGCTGCAATTGAACGTGTCCTACAACAAAGAGCAACAACAGACTGGAAATTCAATGCATTCATTCTAACTATGCTGGACTACATCCTCAGACACAACACCTTCCTTTTCAAGGGCTCCCACTACCTCCAGGTGCAGGGAGTGGCTATGGGGACGTGCTGCGCACCCTCCTGTGCCAACCTGTACCTGGGGGAGTGGGAGAGGGAGTTCCTACAGGGGGAGGCAGCGTCTGTGTACACTCGCCACATATGTATGTGGCAGAGGTACATAGACGATCTCTTCATCATCTGGGACGGCCCCCCTGAATTATTGAGGGACTGTCTAAAGCTGATGAACAACAATGCTTTTAACCTGTTTTTCACTATGACTTCGGATACCCATGAAGTAAATTTCCTGGACATTACCATCTTTAAAAACTCTGAGGGCGGACTATCAAGTAAACTTTACAGAAAGGAGACTGTTGGCAACACCCTGTTGCATGCAAACAGCTTTCACCCGGAACCTCTGAAAAGATCCATTCCCTACAGCCAGTTTCTCCGCCTTAAAAGAAACTGCAGTAACAACGAAGACTTTCAACACGAAGCGGACAAACTTACCATTAGGCTCATGAACAGAGGCTACTCCAAATCCTCTTTAAAAAAGCGTTCAACCGAGTTAAGCAAACCAATAGAAGGGATTTAATCTTCTCAAAGAAACCAACCAAAGAAGACGACACAACAAGGATTATTGTGAGATTTTCTAATGAGTATTTTAAAATCAATAAAATTATCTCAAAATATTGGTCCATCCTTACAGATGATCCAATCCTGAAAGGACTAATTGGTCCTAAACCCCAAATCACCTATAGAAAACCTGGCTCAATAGGAAATGCACTCATCCAAAGTGAATACAAGGGCACGGCAAGAAAGGACCCCTGTAAAACATGGGGTACATACCCATGTGGTTCCTGTGCCCAATGTCCAGTCATCGGTAGGAGGACCACACTGGCACTGCCTAATGGGGAAAGTTTTTCCCTGCGTCATTTTGCCAATTGCAAGATGCAGGGTGTGGTATACCTCATGCAGTGCCAGTGTGGTGCCTTCTACGTGGGCAAAACAAGACAGGAATTTAGAAAACGTGTCGACAAACATATGCAAAGTATGCAAATCGGCAACTTGTATCTGCCTTTGGGAAGGCATGTTGCCAGATATCACAATTACCGACTACCCTCGGTGAACTTCACAGTCCTTGATAGGATTCATTTGCCACTCAGGGGGGGAGACTGGAACAAGGTCCTCCTCCAGCGTGAAATGCGCTGGATAAGGTACCTTAGGGCCACTACCCCCCCAGGCCTAAATGAAACCGAAAGTTTCAGACCCTTCTTGGAGGGCTTCAGCTCGGGGAAAACGGATTAACATAATTTTTATCTCACCTTCTTTGTTCCCTTGCACCTCTGCTTTTTTAGAACTGGAGTTCTATTCCAGTACCCCTTGCGGAGAAACAGAGGGCTCCCTCCACAACACCATAGGCCCATTACCTCCCCATTGATGATCATATGTCTTAAACTGCTAAGACTCTACACCCTACCCAGTCAGAAACTATATAGGAGAGTTTTTCTAATTAAACCTATTTACTGTAATTACTGTAATCTCTTTTGTGTAACTATTTTGTATACAGTATTATGTTAATTGCTGTTATTTCTGCAGATGCATTTTTTTCATGCGACTGTGCCATATGAATCCGCCTCTCAGTGCTGAAACAAAGGGCCAATGATACCGTTGCCATTCTGCCCACTATCCCTACCCGGCACAGGGGGGGGCCATGACGCAACATCATGGCCCGAATACCCCGAAGGCGTCAGATCTTATTTTGATGCCCCGGGATTTCCTACTGTGTCGGTGGTTATAAGCCCTAATTTTGATGTTCTGCCATTCGCTCAATGACAGCACAATCATCATAAAGAGGTTTGGGCATATTTAAGAATAAAAATCTCCCTTCACATTCTCTTATATTATATATATTTCATATTTCATCAGTACTATCCCCATTTCAATCAATTCTTTGCAATTCTTTTATACAATTTTTCTTCGTTCCTTTTTCCATCTCTAAAGAGGGACTATAGACCTACTACTTTTTGTCATACTTGTCACTGTATATCTTGGTGACATCTATGACATCAGCATAGAACAGTACCCCATACACCGCTGTGCATAGTCTGATACTTTTTTGTCAGACAGCGGGGCTACTATGCCCCGATGCCCGGTTTAACATGGATAAGACTACTCAATAGCGCTGTGGAGTCACACGGCGCCCCTCCCTCTTTTAGGAACTGACGTCGGGGCCATGTGACCCCAACGTCATATGCACATTGCCCCGGCAACCAGATGCACCTCTCTCCCCGCCTCACCCCGTGCCCATATTACATGGGCTACGTGTAAGCAATAGGCTTCACGTCACGGGGAGGAGAAAAGGAAGGAGGAGGTCCAAGCGTCTGCTACCTAGACAACAGGGAAGCTTGTGGACGCTTCCCCTCAATACATTGTACAAAGGTGCTTCCTCTAAACAGTGACAGCAGCCAATTGAAGTCGCACCCCCTCCACTGCACCACCAATGAATGTGAGACTCTACCTAGAATAGGGCTACGCCCATCACTTAGCCACGCCCACACCCCATATATTAGGACGCCAGGGATGGCCACAGGCAGCATTCCACAACTGGCTTTGTTACAGAGAGGTACTCCAGGACCGGAGCTCCCTGCCACTTGGAACAATACACCTGACACAATCAATTTAAGGTATTTGATCTCTTTTACTCTATGATGGCCCTGGGGAACCTTATTTCCCCTACGAATCACCATTATTTCCATTGTTTGACCTTTTTGATGTTCAATTTCTTAGCATTTTCCTTATACCTTCATGTTTTTCAGTTGTTTAATTATCACGACTGCCAAATACTGGTTTCTTCACAATACACCAGGCCATCCCGTAGAGGATATTTGAGCAGCATTGACAATCACGTGTTAGGACCCCTGCCAGCACTGGGAAAGCGATTTTTCACAGTTAAATGCAAATGTAAGTCGCATATAATACTTTTCTGTTGTAGTGCGATTTCTGTAGTCGCAAATGTAAGTCGCATATAATACTTTTCTGTTGTAATGCGATTTCTGTAGATATCGGCAACAAACAAATATTTAAGTATATACCAATAATCATGCTGTTACTTAAAATTTTAGAATGTGATGCAGTCCCTCCCTGAGGAAGACTTTATCCTTACAATAAGTTGAAACGCGTTGGAAATCTGCTATCAGGACGCCATCACACCTATCGGGGGTGGTACTTGTAACTAGCAGTAGGATGCATCATATGTTTCCATATATCTGATGTTTTTATAATTATTCTTAACTATAGATCAATGTGTATGTTCATGTATATCCTATTCGTTTTTGTATCAATAAACTTCTTTTTAACTATAATTCAACACTGCCAATTTCTGCATTGCCCTTAAAATCCCATTTTGAGGTACACATCTAGTTCTAAAAGTGGTTAAGGGGTTGTCAGCCATCAATGAGCCCATCACTCAATTGACCAAACAAGGGGTGCATTTTCATTGGTCGCCCGAAGCTCAATCCGCCTTTGAATCTCTCAAAAGACTGTTTACCTCTGCTGCTGTTTTGAAACATCCCGATTCCTCTTTACCATTTGTCCTGGAAGTGGACGCTTCTGAGAGTGCTCTTGGTGCGATTCTTTCCCAGCGACAAGGGACCAAAGCTCTGTTATACCCTGTAGCCTTCTTTTCTCGCAAACTATCATCCGCAGAAAGGAATTATGATGTAGGTGATCGGGAACTACTGGCCATAAAATCCGCTCTGGAAGAATGGCGGTATCTTTTGGAAGGAGCTGCTCATCCTAGTCTGATCTACACAGATCATAAAAACCTGGAATATCTGAAGGCCGCAAAGAGGTTGAGACCGCGACAAGCCAGGTGGGCCTTGTTCTTTTTCCAGGTTCCCCTTCCATGTGACCTATCGGCCAGGCACCAAGAATATAAAACCTGACACTTTGTCTAGGATGTTCCACAAGCCTCAAGAAACCTCACCTCCAGATACGATCCTTTCTCCTGGAAATTTTTTCCTGTTGCAAGAAGACCTACTTTCCCGGATTAAGCAAGCTTCAGTAGGGTTGGTACCTGCTATGAGAACAAAACTACAAGAAAAGGATGGTCTGCTTTGGTTCGGGAGTAAGATCTTTGTACCTGAAGGCCTACGGGTCACAATTTTAGAACTTTGTCATGATCACGCACTAGCAGGGCATTTTGGTGCTACCAAGACGGCTGATCTTGTCCTGCGCACCTTCTGGTGGCCCCAAGTGCCTAAGGACTGTAAGAAGTATGTGGAATCCTGTACCACCTGTGCTCGGAATAAAGTCAGTAGAACCAGGGCCTGGGGATTACTGAAACCTCTACCTGTCCCAGACAGGCCATGGAAGATGCTGTCTATTGACTTCATTGTCGAGTTGCCTCCGGCTGAAGGGCACACTGCCATCTTTGTGGTGGTAGATCGGTTATCTAAATTGGCTCATTTCATTCCAATGAAGGGTACCCCCTCTGCTCCTGAACAGGGCCGGACTGGCCTACCGGGATAGCGGGAGATTTCCCGGTAGGCTGGTTGCCTTGTGGCCGCTGTCGGCTAGGAGCTGTGAAGAGGAGGCGGGGCTGGCTGAGGAAATGAATTCTAGCAGCGGAGGGACAGAGGAGCACGTGGCTATCGTGCGGCAGGCAGGTCTGTGCTGTGCAGGAGGATAATGCAGGTGGGAGGGAGCATAGACACTGTGTGTTCTCTGAGCAGTGGACTGATCATTTCTCGTAGTAGGGAACCCACAGCCAATAGTGCTGCTTAGGGGAGTACAAGGGAGGACTTGCTTCTCTTCCCGTCCATCCACAGCCAATCAGCAGGCAGTGTAGCCCTCCCCCACTCACACTGACTGTAAGTGCTGGAGTGAGACTGAATGGGGACGCCAGGAGGGAGATACAAGGAGGTATGACTACAATAATGCATGTTCTCCAGGACACACAACTCTGGCTAAAAGGAAAAAACAGGATCGTCTGGAGCACAGTAACACCAGCTGCAGTGTATTCCAGATATTTACTTTTTTTTATCTGCCTAACCTGACCTGCACATTGTCTGATCACACTGATAAGATCTCTGGAAAACGCTGCAGCAGCATTCTATGAGACCAGGGACACATGGCTGTTAACCATTTCAGCTTATAATCAGCTATATTTAGCCAGAGCTCTGTGTGTGCTGCACAGATTGTTTGCTGGGTTGTTTTTTTTTTTGTTTTTTTTTTTGAGGATTTACTGCTGGATCAGGCTAAAAGCTTCACAGACCTGTTAAATGGTTACTGTCCCCATCTAATCTTGAGCAGTTCAGTGTTTGCAAGAAAATTTGTATTTTGGAAACTGGATGTGATGTTTTCTTCTGTCACTTGCTTGTGCTTTCAAAGGAAAATGACTGACTTGATCTTGCAGAGATGGTTTAAATAGAGTGGAGCAACCCTGCAATACTATATACCTGTACACTGAATTCAGCTTTAAATGCAGTCTCTGACCATCTCCTGAATCAATCATGTCTGCAATCCCTAAACGTCTCCTGTACTATGTCTGCAGTCTCTGACCACCTCCTGTACTATGTCTGCAGTCTCTGATCATCTCCCGTACTATGTCTGCAGTCTCTGACCATCTCCTGTACTATGTATGCAGTCTCTGATCATCTCCTGTACTATGTCTGCAGTCTCTGACCATCTCCTGTACTATGTCTGCAGTCTCTGACCATCTCCTGTACTATGTTTGCAGTCTCTGATCATCTCCTGTACTATGTCTGCAGTCTCTGACCATCTCCTGTACTATGTCTGCAGTCAATGATCATCTCCTGCACTATGTCTGCAGTCTCTGACCATCTCCTGTACTATGTCTGCAGTCTCTGACCATCTCCTGTACTATGTCTGCAGTCTCTGATCATCTCCTGTACTATGTCCGCAGTCTCTGATCATCTCCTGTACTATGTCTGCAGTCTCTGACCATCTCCTGTAATATGTCTGCAGTCTCTGACCATCTCCTGTAATATGTCTGCAGTCTCTGACCATCTCCTGTTGTATGACTGCAGTCTCTGACCATCTCCTGTGCTATATCTATAGTCTCTGACCATCTCCTGTAATATGTTTATAGTCTCTGACCATCTCCTGTAATATGTCTGCAGTCTCTGATCATCTCCTGTGCTATGTCTGCAGTCTCTGACCATCTCCTGTACTATGTCTGCAGTCAATGATCATCTCCTGTACTATGTCTGCAGTCTCTGATCATCTCCTGTACTATGTCTGCAGTCTCTGATCATCTCCTGTACAATGTCTGCAGTCTCTGACCATCTCCTATACTATGTCTGCAGTCTCTGACCATCTCCTGTACTATGTCTGCAGTCTCTGACCATCTCCTGTAATATGTTTATAGTCTCTGACCATCTCCTGTAATATGTCTGCAGTCTCTGACCATATCCTGTTGTATGACTGCAGTTTCTGACCATCTCCTGTGCTATATCTATAGTCTCTGACCATCTCCTGTAACATGTCTGCAGTCTCTGACCATCTCCTGTACTATATCTGCAGTCTCTGACCATCTCCTGTAATATGTCTGCAGTCTCTGACCATCTCCTGTTGTATGTCTGCAGTCTCTGACCATCTCCTGTAATATGTCTGCAGTCTCTGACCATCTCCTGTAATATGTCTGCAGTCTCTGACATCTCCTGTAATATGTCTGCAGTCTCCGACCATCTCCTGTACTATATCTGTAGTCTGTGACGATCTCCTGCAATATGTCTGCAGTCTCTGACCATCTCATGTACTATATTTGCAGTCTCTGACCATCTCCTGTACTATAGCTGCAGTCTCTGACCATCTCCTGTACAATATATGCAGTCTCTGACCATCTCCTGTACAATATCTGCAGTCTCTGACCATCTCCTTTACAATATCTGCAGTCTCTGACCATCTCCTTTACAATATCTGTAGTCTCTGACCATCTCCTTTACAATATCTGCAGTCTCTGACCATCTCCTGTACTATGTCTGCAGTCTCTGACCATCTCCTGTACCATGTCTGCAGTCTCTGACCATCTCCTGTACAATATCTGCAGTCTCTGACCATCTCCTGTAGTATGTCTGCAGTCTCTGGCCATCTCCTGTACAATGTCTGCAGTCTCTGATCATCTCCTGTACAATATCTGCAGTCTCTGACCATCTCCTGTACAATATCTGCAGTCTCTGACCATCTCCTGTACAATATCTGCAGTCTCTGACCATCTCCTGTACTATGTCTGCAGTCTCTGACCATCTCCTGTACTATGTCTGCAGTCTCTGATCATCTCCTGTAATGTGTCTGCAATCCCTGCAGGAGAGGACACACACATGATACACACACACACTGTATACACTTCCCCACCTGCCACAGCAGAATTATATTACAGCCCCCAGTCCTGGACCAGTACAGAGGGAGAATGCTTTATGGTGGGCTCTATGGCCAAGGCACATTTCACATTGGAATCCACCCTCCCCCAAAAGACAATTATTTATTCGGTGCAATATACATATAGGTGTAAATATGTACAGTGTATGTGTGTGTATAGATATAGAGGTGAGAGAGGGAAAAAAAACAAAGAGGAGAAGGAATAAAAAGAGGGGGAGGAACAAAGAAAGTGGGTGAGAAAGAACATGACAGATGGATAGAGAGCGATATATAGGGAAGAAAAGGAGAACAAATAGAAAGAGTGGTACATCCTAAGAGGTACCATAAGGGTACCTTATGCTAAATATACTGTACGAGTGGAAGGGACTCGGAGTGCTAAATGTCCACGGGTTAGTGGCGCAAATTACTTGCCTTGGGTGGGGACAACCAACGCTACGCCACTGGGGCTGCTATGAAATTATTTCCAGGGCTAGTTTTTATGCCCAGTCCGGCCCTGCTCCTGAAACTGCACAAACATTCATTAGAGAAGTGATTAAACTCCATGGAATTCCGGCTAATATCATTTCTGACAGAGGAGTACAATTCACTTCCCGATTCTGGAGAGCCTTGTGTAAAGCCCTAGGAATTGAACTATCATTTTCCAGCGCTCATCACCCCCAGACGAATGGCCAAACGGAGAGGACCAACCAGACTCTCGAGCAATATCTTCGTTGTTTCTCTTCCTTTTCTCAAGATGATTGGCTCTCGTTGCTTCCCTTGGCTGAATTCGCCTATAATAATGCTGTCCATTCTGCCACAAAGCAAAGTCCGTTTTTTGCCAATTACGGTTTTCACCCTTTCTTTTTGCCCAGCTCCATTCCTGAAAGTTCCGTACCAGCAGTCCAGCAAACAATACATTTTTTCTCTGTCAATAACCAAATATTACAGGAAACCATGACGAAGTCCCAAGAACGTAACAAGATAACTTTCGACAGGAAAAGACGAGGAGAATTGCTACTCGAACCAGGTGATCTTGTATGGTTTTCCACTGTAAACCTGAAACTGACTTGTCCCTCCAAGAAGTTGGGTCCTAAATTCCTGGGTCCTTTTCCTGTAAAAAGGAAAATAAATGTAGTAGCTTTTGAATTGGAACTCCCAGACTCACTCAGAATTCATCCTGTTTTTCATGTTTCCCTGTTGAAACCTTTTGTCTCCAATCCTTTTCCTGAACGAAATCTGAATCCTCCAGATCCTGTAATAGTGGACGGAGAGAAAGAATTTGAAATTGAAGCCATCCTTGACTGCAGGAAAAGGAACAATCCCAATTCCTGATCAAGTGGAAAGGGTATGGCCTGGAAGAGAACTCGTGGGAGCCTTAGGAGAACATCCATGCTAAAAGCTTAGTTCAATCCTTTAAGAGAACCCATCCTGAGAAATGGGCCCGGTTGGGCATCCGGAGGCTGCCCCTTGGGGGGGGGGGGCAATGTCAGGAAAGTCCTGTCAGTATCAGACGCCCTGTGCGGGCAGTTGCGCGCATGCGCGGGCGCGCCAGGTGGGCTATTTAAACTGATCTGTCGCATGAGAATCTTGCTGTCTGCTCTACAGCATTACGTGTGCATTTCCTGAGAACCTGTTTCCTGTACTAGACCTGGCTTGTTCCTGATTATCCTAGCTGTCTGCCTGCATCTGATCCCGGCTTGTCTCCGACCATCCCTGCTTTCTGCCTGCATCCGACCCCGGCTTGTCTGACCACTCTTCCGCCTGACCCTTTGGCTCATCTACAGTCCGCTTGGCTATCGATCCGGCTTGTCTGACCTTCCAGTCTGCTGCACCAGAGTTCCAGTCTGCTGTCCTGTGTGTTCCAGCCTGCTATCCAGTTCCAGTCTGCTTTGTGGTTCCAGTCTGCTGCACCAGTGTTCCAGTCTGCTGTCCTGTGTGTTCCAGCCTGCTATCCAGTTCCAGTCTGCTGTGTGGTTCCAGTCTGCTGCACCAGTGTTCAAGTCTGCTGTCCTGTGTGTTCCAGCCTGCTATCCAGTTCCAGTCTGCTGCACCAGTGTTCCAGTCTGCTGTCCTGTGTGTTCCAGCCTGCTATCCAGTTCCAGTCTGCTGCACCAGTGTTCCAGTCTACCTATTAGCTCAGCTTAATCTCCACTGCACAGTGTTTCCAGAGTTCCAGACCTACCTCCTGCTGTTGATCCTGCCAGGCACTCGTGCCACTCCTGACTCTTGTGCTTCCTGTATACCCTACCAGGGCCCTCGAGTCGGAGCCGCAAGAGAGGCCATCCCCTGCAAGTCGGGCTCGTCTATAAGGTACGTGACAGGGTGTCTCCATGTGGGAAACTTTACCAAAAAAAAGGTAAGTATTCCAGCTTGAATAAAGGGAAAAAATCATGTCTTCAGCTTGGAACTCTGCCAAAACAGACAATTGTACGACACTTCCAAGCAATGTTTCATATTCCTATTTCTTGCCTCAAATATCTGTATGCTAAGTATACCTTTTTTTTTATTCACATAGGGGAGAAAAGACTTGGGACATCTGAGGACACCAGGGACCCCCAACCTTCTAAAGAAGAGGAAATCCCCACACCACAACCTCGGATGTGGATTCCGAGGTACATGATTTGGGCGAAATAGTGACCACAACAGGTCAGTGTCTGAGACCACAGCTTCAGGTAATAGATGTATGCCTGCATATCTATAATACATGGTGTGTTTTTTTATTTTAGGTGATGTGGATGTTGTGGAAGAAGAAACTCATTTCACCAGTGCAAGTGCACAAGTCCTCATTGGGGAGATAATGGTGTGCAATCGGGATTTAGAGAAGATAAAGGAAAACGTCAATGATGTTCAACAAAAAATGAAGAACATCATTGATGTTTTAGGCAGGATCTAAAACACACAAAAATTGTACCGTTTTGGAATTTTTTCTTTTAAATCAAGTTTTAACGTATTATAAAAGCCAAATTTTGAAGATGCACACAGTGTGTTAACATGTGCTATCTGCCATCACGGGATATCAATGTATGCATTTTGTGGGTGCAACCCCTTCCTCGCAACTAAAGTAGGTAAGATGAAGGGGTTACCCCCCCCAAAACACGTCTATTGATCCCCCATGATGGGAGCTAGCATATGTTGACATTAGGCATGGTATCAGAAGGAAAATCCACATTTTGCCTCTCAATTTGTGTGCATCTTCAAAATTTGGCTTTTACAGGGGTCACATCACCCCATCTGATGAAGGCAAGATCAACACAGTTTTGACATACTAATGTCTGATATGGCCTTCACTTTATCAAAGTTGAACTTTGTAAGTTCCTGAGTTGTGTATGTTATGGTTTGAAACATGCCTGTTTTACAAAAAAAATGATATTTCTAATGTCAAACATAAAAATGTTATACACCAAAGATGTTGGTTTGTTCAAAAACCCTTTTATAACGCACATGTGAATGTGCACGGAGTAAAATGTTTTATACTCAACAATGTGTGGCTTCTTCTTTCAATGCTCAATACCAATTTTTGGAGTAAGTTGGTGTTTACAGTGACAATGGGGGTATTTACTAAAGGAAAAACCACTTTGAACTACAAGTGCACTTTCACTGCAGTTTCAGTGCACTTTCAAGTGCACTTGCAGTGCACTTGTAGTGCAAAGTCGATTTGGCTTTAGTAAATAACCACCACAGTGCTCAAAAATTTGCCCCAATCATGCCATTTTAGGGACTCAAAACAATTAATTCATGGTGCTGAAAAGGATGATTATTTTTATCATTAATGCAGTACATACATTAACAACAAAAACAATGTGTGTGTGTAGCAGACCCACAACATAATAGTTAGCTAAAGAAGAGATTGTCACCTCATGTATCAAATAAATTACGTTTGGACTATTGAAGAAAATGTCCAAAAAGAAAAGCCCATTTGAGAACCTAGGAGACAGTTAAAAGAAACACAAGCAGTAATTCAAAAGAAATATTAGTTGACCATCCACCCTGTCTCCTGCTCTCCACTGATGCGGAGAAGGCATTTGACAGGGTGGATTGGATATATCTTCGAGCCGTGCTGACTAAGCTGGGGCTGGGATCTAAAATGTTGTCATGGATATTATCTTTATATAGCCACCCTGAGGCCCGAGTCAAGGTGAATGGTGTTCTTTCTGACACCTTCTCTATTAGGAATGGGACCAGACAGGGGAGCCATTGCTCAATAGGATACGAGCTAACCCTAATATTAAGGGCTTTGACGTTGGACTTCAGGAGCATAAACTATCTGCTTACACAGAAGATGTCCTGTTTTATGTAGCTGACCCGTTGATCTCTCTCCCCAACATCATGGATGAATTACAGACCTTTAGCTCTATTGCTAACTTTAAAATAAACTATACTAAGCTGGAGATCTTACCCCTGAGTGTTTCCCCGAATTTGCGTACACGGTTGCAATCTTCCTTCTCCTTTCAGTGGTGTTGTAACCGTCTGAAGTACCTTGGAGTGTATCTCACCCCCCATTGCTCCTAGTTATATAATAATAACTACACTCAACTATTATCCACTATAAAATCAGATTTACATGGCTGGGAGAGGGAAACCTTTTCATGGATGGGCCGAGTCAGTGTGTTAAAGATGAATGTGCTCCCGCGCATTCTGCTCTATCCACAAATGGTGCCTATCTCCCTACCCAGGTCTTTCTTCTCGAGCCTCAATAGTGTGTTTATAAAATACATCTGGCAGGGGCGAGGTTCACGGCTGGCGCTTCGCACCTTACAGAGACCAAAATGGTGGGGAGGCCTGGGCGTCCCAGATCTCTGTATGTATTATGAGGCGATCGCCCTACAACGGATATTGGACTGGCACCATGGAGTGACCACTAAGATTTGGGTATCACTAGAAACATTTTTAGCAGGTCGCAATTTATCACATGCCCCCTGGTTACCCCAGGCTCATAGAGGCCTATCCTCTTACGTTTCCCCTTTGACAGTCCATGCATTGAAGCTATGGGGCGCCCATTCTCCCCATTGACCCCCCTGAGTGGCTTCCCATGGTTTGCCCCAGGGGAACACCCATCTTTCTTTTGAACGTGGACGGCAGATGGAGAGGTAAGGTGCGGCCGTTCTTTCAGGACCAGGGACTACTCTCGTTGGAATCTCTTAGATCCCAATATGGTAGTTTCCCATTGGATGGCTGGAGATATGGGCAGCTTCAGCATTTTGCACATGGTTTGCATCAAACCATAAGCTCCCCTACCTCTTTCACCCCTTTTGAGAAGCTATGCATGGCCGCTAATTCAATAGCTTACTCTATATCTGTCCTCTACAATCTACTTTTAAGGCGAGTGCCTCTGGGGAAACCAAGTTGCATTCGAGAGTGGGGAAGAGACCTAAACTACGAGTTCTCTGACATGCAGTTAGATTACCTATACCGTCTTACTCATACCAGTTCAGTAGACACAAAAATGCAAGAGAATGGGTTTAACGTACTAACAAGATGGTATGGAGTACCCACTAAACTCGCTAGAATATTTTCGACCTCCTCAGTCACTTGTTGGCGGGAGTGTGGACAAAGGGGTTCTTTCCTACATATTTGGTGGGATTGCCCCAAGTTGAGACCTTAATGGCAGGATATCAGATCTCAGATAAACCACATTTTGGATATTGACCTGCCGGATTCTCCCTTGGGCTTTCTCTTGCACGTCCCATCAGTTTCTCTCAGCCTTTACCGAAAATCAGTACTACCTCACCTTCTGAATGCAGCCGGAAGATTGATCCCCATTCATTGGAAAAGTAGCATGATCCCAAGCCGATCAGATTGGATCTGCTTGGTGAATGAAATTATGGCTGCAGAGGAGTGGATGGCGAGATGCAAAGATAGATAAGATAAATGGTATGGCGTTTGGGCTGCCTGGAAGCATTATGTTGAAAAGGCAAGCACTGACGAAGGACCGAGGGACCCCACCCCGGCGGGAAGAGAACAGCTCTTAGTGTAGTTACTAGTTTAATACTTGGATTTGAATTGACCTCTGGAGAGGTGACCTGCAGAAATATTCCCTTAGATGTCATGAGTGCATTTTTTTTTTAATTTTTTACATTTTTTTTTTTTTTTGTCTTCTCTTCTTTTCTTTTCTTTATTATTTTTGTTTTCAAGATCCGATTCTTAAGATTCACATTTGCAGATTCTGCATGCCAAATGGCTCTAATTATCTACTGGACTAAGTAGGGTGTGCCCATGATTACTGCCTATGTCCTTTAGTTGGATTAGAGACGAATCCATAATGGTATGACTCATATGTGTGCACACTTTTGCAAATTGACACCTTTGTCTCTTAATCCCTTTATGTTAGATGGCCAATCGGGCTTGTTCATTCTGTATGTTATGAAGACACATGAGCAAATGGCTATGATGTGCAGAATCTAACTATACTTTGTCATGTCTGTCTTTTATTTGTTTTTATTTGAATGTTATGTCAAGAAAATGTATCTAAAAATAAAGATTACATTAAAAAAAAGAAATATTAGTTAATTTAAAGTAAAAATGTATTTTAAAAATGTTTCTCACATTTGCTGGCATATTAATGGCCCCCTACCCGCAAAGTATTGCAGATATTTTTGTCAAGCCAGGACAGCCAGCTTCAAGTGCCGCCAGGGTTGATTGATCAGGAAATCAGGCCCAACTGAGGCCACATAGTTCATAGCATTTTTACGTAGAAAATTGTGCAGAATGCAGCAGGCAAGCACAATATGGTTGAGTTTATATTCCGCCATGTGGATTGGTGTTAGAAATAGGCGGAACTGGCTGGCCATTATGCCCAAAGCATTCTCCACCACTCTTCTGGCTCTGGCCAGCCGGTAGTTAAAAACCCTCTGGTCCGGGGTGAGGGTCCTCATGGGAAATGGCCTCATCAGATGTTCTCCTAGCCCAAACGCTTCATCAGCGACGAAAACAAATGGAATACCAGCCACGTTGTCTTCCTCAGGTGGCATGCCCAAGCTGCCATTCTGGAGCCATCTGTAAAACTCCGTCTGGTCGATGACTCCACCATCCGACATCCGGCCATTCTTTCCCATGTCCACATACAAAAACTTGTATGTCGCCGACACCACCGCCAACATCACAATACTATTAAACCCCTTGTAATTATAATAGTATGACCCCGAGTTGGGGGGTGGGACGATGTGAACGTGTTTCCCATCGATTGTCCCTCCGCAGTTAGGAAAGTCCCACAGCTGGGCAAACTGGGAGGCCACAGTCTGCCATTCCTGTGGGGTTGAAGGAAACTGTGGAGTCAAACAAGAAAAAAAAATAGTACTTTTGCACATAACATTGCAAGCAGATTAGACACAAACATTCTTGGACAACATCAGTATAACATTTATTTTAAGGAGTATTTAAAGACAAAAGTATAAGGTCCACTTATCAGATTCCTTACACCCTCTGATGGCCCATTGTAAAAATTTTAGGGGGGGGGATGTTTTGGACAGGTAACCCTCTCCACTTCATTGAGAGCTGAATGCATAAATTATGTGTGTTACTTTGGCCAGCCCCTCCCTACTTACACTATTGGCAGCCCACTGGACAGGTAAGTAGTGTCATAATACAAAAATATGAATACACACTGTCCAAATTGAAGCACAATTTTACATTCTGCGATTACCTATCAAGATAATAGGAGAACAAAACTTGAAACAGTACCATTTGAAAGTATTCAGGCAGGCCCTTGCACTAATGCTTTGGTGAATTCATCCATAAATATGAACACAAAAGGGGTAGGTATAGTGTGTATGGGTTTGTCAAAGTCAGCAGATAGAGGATTGGAGCAATGGAGCTGACAAAATACATTGTTAAGTGACTAGGCTAGGTGTGTATGGGCCCAGGATAGCATGCTGGGGAGGTTAGTGAAGGCAAATATGCATGAAGGACAAAAAAGGAACTTTAAAAACTTCCAGCATGCATGAGGACAAAGGGGACATTCACAGCATATTACAATCATGGTAATTAGGGAATGATGAAAGAAATACAATACATTAGCAAACATTAAATACATAATATGTGATGTTAAAGGATAAAACTTACCCTAATATAGTCCTTCTGCAGGACCTGAATGATGGCAGAACAGGTCTCTGGAATAATGATCCCCATTATGGGGGGAGATGCCTGTCGAGAACTTGATGTCCTGCAGACTTCTCCCTGTCGCCAAGTACTGCAAGGTGGCGACTAGCCTTTGTTCCTGAGTGATGGCTTGCCACATGCAGGTGTCCTGCCTGGTAATATCGGGGGACAGCAAAGCCAACAGACGGTGAAAAACAGGGTCCGTCATCTGGAGATAATTCCTGAAATCTTTAGGATTATTCTCCTGGATCTCCCGCAAAAAAGGCATGTGAGAGAATTAGTCACGCTGGAGTAACCAATTCTTTGTCCATGTACTCCTCCCCGCCCTGTTCATGGACTGGGCTTGGGTCAAAGTAAGAACCCCAACACCAAGCCCCAGCAGGGAATCTACGATGAGTATGTACCCGCAACATGACTAGAAAACAGTCGGCTGGTCAGAACGAACTAACAGAACGCACTGAAAATCAGAAAGGCCTGAGAAGAGTGAGCTCAAAATCAGAAACGAGCGGACAAGAACACACTGAAAAACAGATACGAACTGACAACACGCACTGAAAAACAGTTATGAACCCACAAGCACAAACTGAAGAGCAGTAACGAACTGAAAAGCACAAGGCTGAAAAGCGCGAATCGTCTCTCACCAAACTTTTACTAACACAAGATTAGCAGAAGAAGCCCAAAGGGTGACGCACTTGGTATTGAAATTCCTTTTTATAGTGCTGTCGTACGTGTTGTACGCCACCGCGTTCTTGGCGATCGGAATTTCCGACAACATTTGTGCGACCGAGCGTATGCAAGACAAGTTTGAGCCAACATCCGTCGGAAATAAATCCACGGTTTTGTTGTCGGAATGTCTGATTGTGTGTACGCGGCATAACTCTTGCATAAAGTACTTTTTAAGTAACAGGTGTGTAAAATGCTTTTCTTTAAATTGTTTATCTATTATTACAAATTTTATGAGGTTAAGACAACGCCTTAGCATACACTTTCTAAAAAATATTAGTGCTATTCATTTTTTCCAATTTAATCTGTTACATTTATGTTTTTAAAAAAATCCAGAAATGTCCCAAAGATTCACAGTCTTGTTCTTGAAACTATGGTCCACTTTTCAAGATGAAGTTGACAAGAATATTTCTTTGTCAGTTTTAGATTCACAGAAACAAGATTCACTGTCTGTCAATCACCTACTCAAATTCTGAGTCAACCAAGCAGACTGTCAGTTAATATTACAGGAATGTGAAAAACATTTTATTTTTGTACTGCAGCCAGTCATTACGAAAGCAATGCTTTACCTGATTTCATATACCAGAGGCCTTGTTGTAAAAATCTTTAACTCAAAGCCCAACACCCCCAAATACAAATAGCTTAAAGTGACACTTAACAATATCCTTATGGGCCGTACACACGGCCGGACTTTTCGGCTACAAAACTCCGACAGCCGTCCGACAAACTTTTGACGGACTTTTGGAGGACTTGCGGCAGACTTTCTAACGAACGGACTTGCCTACATACGATCACACAAAAGTCAGACGGATTCGTACGTGATGACGTACACCGGACTAAAGTAAGGAAGTTGATAGCCAGTAGCCAATAGCTGCCCTAGCGTAGGTTTTTGTCCATTGGACTAGCATACAGACGAGCGGATTTCTGGGTCCGGCGGAGTTACGACGTAAAGATTTGAAGCATGTTCCAAATCTAAAGTCCGTCAGATTTGCGACTGGAAAAGTCAGCTGAAAGTCCGGGGAAGCCCACACATGATCGGATTGTCCGCCGGATTTGGTCCGTCGGCGTCCGTCTGACTTTTGTAGCCGAAAAGTCCGACCGTGTGTACGCCCCATTAGTCTCTAAAAATAGTCCATACACATCCACTATGTGTTTTGATGATTCATTTCCGCTCACTTCTATTTGAGCATGTTGGTGCATGCTGGTTGTGGTCATGTGCACTGCTCTATGCACACTGCAAATCACATAGCCCATAGTCCATAGTCTATCTGAGAAGCAAGCAAGAGAGGGTGGCTATAAGCCTACATACAGTGGAGCCATGGAAAAAAAACATATATTTTTAAACCTGGGCACTTGAAATCCCACAAGATTGCACTGCAATAGGAAGCAGCACATTCTTGCAGGATTCCAAAAACAGACAGGTTTTTCAGGAGGTACAGTGATGTCACATATGCCTCCCAGAAGCATATATCAGTTGGACTTCAAGTTTCAGCTATGGTGTAAATGAGTCATACACTTAATTTAGAGCAGTTAGGCAGTCTACCTCTGCAGCTGTTGTATTACTACCAAATACACCATACCTAGAAGCAAGCTTTTTAAACCCTTTTCTCAGAAGCCATTTTTGAAGTATCCCAGCACCTTACATGCAACATGTTGCAAAAAATTTCCTCAGTCTATGAAATAGATTTTCCTCCTGGACATTTAGTCCTACCTTAACCACTAGCCGACCAGCTGCCGTCATTCTACTGCGGCAGGTCGGCTCTCCTGCACAAATCGCCATAGCTGTACGTTGGCCCTTTAAACAGTTATAGCAGGCACGTGCGCGCCGCCAGAGGGGACCCGATGCGCATGGCCGGCAGTCAGGATGACCGCCGGCCACAGGTGGTCGCAGGCATGAGAGCCAGAACGAGGATGTTTGTGTGTAAACACTCACACACATCCCCATTCTGTCAGGAGAGGAGAGACAGATTGTCTGTTCCTACTAGAACAGCGATCCGGGTCCTCCTCTAGTCAGCTCCATCACCCCACAGTTAGAAACACACACGAAGGAACATATTTAACCCCTTGATCGCCCCCCTAGGGTAAAACCCCTTCCCTGCCAGTGACATTTAAACGGTAATCAGTGCATTTTTATAGCACTGATCGCTGTATCAATGTCAATGGTGCCAAAAATGTGTCAAAAGTGTCCGATCTGCCTGCCGCAATGTCGCAGTCCTGCTAAAAATCGCTGATCGCGGCCATTACTAGTAAAAAATAAAAAATTACTAATAAAAATGCCATAAATATAACCCCTATTTTGTAGATGCTATAACCTTTGCGCAAACCAATCAATATACGCTTATTGCAATTTTTTTTACCAAAAATATGCAGAAGAATATATATCAGCCTAAACTGAGGAAGAAATTTTTTTTATATTTTTTGGGGGACCTTTATTATAGCAAAAAGTAAAAAATTAGCTTTTTTTCAAAATTGTCACTCTTTTTTTGTTTATAGCGCAAAAAATAAAAACCGCAAATGTGATCAAATACCACCAAAAGAAAGCTCTATTTTTTGGGAAAAAAAACGTAAATTTAGTTTGGGTACAGTGATGCACAACTGTGCAATTGTCAGTAAGCGACGCAGTGCCGTATCGCAAAAAATGGCCTGGTCATTAGGGGGAAAATCCTTCCAGGGCTGAAGCGGTTAAAGGGTAACTCCACTTTCTTGGGGATAAAATATAGCAAACAAAGAAAAAATAATATAGCGTATACAGTTGTGACACTCATATTGTAATTGAATGTTATTAAAAATTACTTTTCCTTTTCAATCTGCAGCTGCTGTAATTTTCTGCAAATGCAATGGAATATGGCCACCTGGAGTTGTTCTGTACACAGAATGTGATGTGTACTGAACACCCCCCAGAAACATCATTTTTGAGCCTACGCTGAAGAAAAAAAATAATTAAAATAGTCAGGTACTCTTTATCAACCATAAATTGTTGAGACAATGAACACTTTGGTCAGAAATATGTAATGTACAATGCAGTGTATATGGTGCAGGAGCCTGTAAGGCACAGAGTGCAGGAGTCAGGAGTACATAATGCACAGAGTGCCAGGGTCAGGTATCTAATGCACAGAGTGCTGCAGTCAGTGCCAGGTTTAGGAGTGCATAAAGCACAGTGTGCAGGCGTCATGAGTATGTAACGCAAAATATGCAGGGAGCATGAGTACGTAATGCACAGCATGCTGTGATTAGTGCTGGGTTTAGGATTGCATAAAGCACAGAATGTAGGAGTGAGGAGTGTATAATACACAAGTTCAAGGGTCAGTGCTGTGGTCAGTGCCAGGGTTGTAAACCCTTATGGTTTTTCACCTTAACGCATACAAAGGTTTTAATAAGGAAACATGGAATAGATTCAAAATACGCATGTTAGAAGGAAGGTCTAATGCATAAGCCACTGGGTTAATCCTATGGAGAATACGGAAAGGCCCAATATACCGCGGTGAGAGTTTCAGTGAGGGAACATGAAGTTAGAGGTTACGAGATAACAGCCAGACCCTCTCCCCAACTTGGAAGGAAGATGCAGGTAGGTGTTGGCAGTCAGTATGTACCTCTCACTGGCACGTCGCAAGAACTGCACCAAAGTGGAACAAAGATCATAGAGATGCTCCTCTAATGTTGGAATTCTTTGAGGAACAAATGTGTCAGACAATCTGGAAGTGGCATTGACGGCACTATTGTGAGCAAACTCCGCCCAAGGTAAGAGATCTAACCAGGTGATATGGTGGTCAGAAATATAGCAATGTAGAAACTGCTTCGAGGCTTGGTTGGCTCATTCTGCGGCCCCATTGGACTGCGGGTGATACGCCGAGGAGAAGGAAAGCTGAATTCCCAACTGTGCATAAAAGGCTCGCCAAAACCTGGACACAAACTGACTACCCCTGTCCCAGATGATAACCTTGGGTAGCCCATGTAACCGAAAGATCTCCTGAGCGAAAATGGGTGCCAGTTCTTTGGATGTGAGCAACTTCTTAAGTGGAATACAATGTAACATCTTCGAGAACCGGTCAACCATCATAAGAATAACTGTGTTGCCCTGGGAGTCGGGTAACTCCACAATAAAATCCATAGACAAGTGGGTCTAAGGCCTCTCTCCATTGGGTATGGGTTGTAGGAGGCCCACTGGAAGGTGTCCTGGTGTATTATTCTGAGCGCACACGGAACAGGTGGTTACATCAGCGTGGAGACTAGGCCACCAGAATTGTTGAGAAATAGACCAAATTAGTTGATTCTTCCCTGGGTGACCAGCTGCCCTGTGTCAGGGCTGGGCTCAGCACTTCATTCTCTGAGTTGCCGCTCAGCTGTCGGCTAATTGCCAGCTCCCATCTCTCTTCACAGTTACTCAGCTGTTGATGATCCTGTTCGTCAGTTCTGCCTACTTAAGCCGTCCAGTCCAGAGGAGCTCTGCCTTCGCCTTGGTCACATCACAAGAAACTATCTCCTGTGTTCCTGTTAAAGACTGGCTTTGCTGACATCCCTTCTGGATCCTGTTTGCTGTTCCACTACTTTGATCCCTGACTTCTGGCTTGGCTGACTATCCGTTCCGGTTACTGAACTCTGGTTATGTTTGTTCTTTTTACTTTTATTATTAAACAAGTGTGATTTAACTGTACTTATGTCTCGGTCTGATTTTATGGTTTCTGACACCCTGAGAGAATGGTAAGTCTGGAGCAAAGCAGTGTGGAGATTCTCAGGGACAAAGCACACAAGGTTTCCTATGAGGAGAATGGATCTGAGCAGCAAGAATTCTGTCACCCAAAAGTGAAGTGAGACTAGTGGAAATAGTGGCTAGAATACGATCAAGGTATCGCAGGAGTAGGAACCGACTCTATCTTGGAGGAGGAGGAAAACTGTGATGACATTGCATCAGCCCTTACATTCTTAGTACCAGGTAGGAATGAGACTATGTAATTGAAGCTTGACAGAAAAAGAGCCCATTGCGTCTGTTTTGCCTCAGACAAGAATGTTAGATATCTTATGGTCAGTCAAAATGAGGCACAGTGGTACCCTCAAGGAGATGCCTCCATTCCTTAAGAGGTAAAACAATAGCTAACAATTCTCTGCCCCCAATGTCTGTCCCCAATCTCGTAATTGCATTCTGCAGGAGACAATTTCTTAGAAAAGTAGCCACAAGAATGCCTAACGCTCTCAGAGGTAGGACGTTCAGACAGAAGGGCACCTGCTCCAGTCTCAGACGCATTAACCTCAAGAATGAAGGGTAACGTAGGATCTGAATGTGCCATCACAGGTGCTGAATAGAAGGCAGCTTTGAGAGACTCAAAGGCTTTAATGGAATCCGGAGACCAATTCTGTGGGTTACCATCCTTCCTGGTCATATCAGTCAGGAGTTTGACTAGAGTAGAGAAAATATGGAAAATTTTCCGATAATAATTGGCAAAGCCAAGAAAACATTGTAGTGGATGTATTAAATAGAAATATGTGGCGCTACTCCATCAATCAGTAACAATCAGATAATCCGAAATCACAACTAGACTCATCTAGGATATAGGGTGAAGTTGACAAAGTGGGCTCCACCACATATAATCAATATATATGTACAATAATTCTGCGCTACCTATGAGATGGGGGGAGGGAAAAAGCAGCTAACACAACAAACAAATGTGAATGGCAAACAAGAAAACAACTTAAGTGTAGCGCTCAACAAAAAGGGGGGGAAAGCAGAGTATGTATGATAAAAAACAAGTGGATCAGAGTTCAAATGCTGACAATAATGTCTATAAAGACAATATAAAGTCCTCTGGACCAAATATTGAGCCCGTAGTACAAATCCTCTATGAAGAAAGCCCACACACCACCAATGATAACGGGAAGGCTTACCGGACTCGGTGGACCCGACAGGGCATACGCCAAGTGGGGTCAAACAGGCTTAAGTGGTGTTGGGCTGGAACAGATGCTGGAGAGCAGGGGTGATGAAATGACTTCCACGTGACCGTGCTCCTTGTAGGTGGTCCGGACCAAGACCGTGGTGCTCAAATCCGTGTTGAAGCGTATGGAAAGGAACAAGAATGGGCCAAATAGTGTAAATCCGTATAGATTAAAATTTATTTAAAGTGAAAGTAAACACTTACATAAAAAGTAACTAAAAACAGCGCTGTATATCAAAATGGCGACAGTGGGGTCCTGCGCGACGCGTTTCGGCAGGACCCCACTGTCGCCATTTTGATATACAGCGCTGTTTTTAGTTACTTTTTATGTAAGTGTTTACTTTCACTTTAAATAAATTTTAATCTATACGGATTTACACTATTTGGCCCATTCTTGTTCCTTTCCATACGCTTCAACACGGATTTGAGCACCACGGTCTTGGTCCGGACCACCTACAAGGAGCACGGTCATGTGGAAGTCATATCATCACCCCTGCTCTCCAGCATCTGTTCCAGCCCAACACCACTTAAGCCTGTTTGACCCCACTTGGCGTATGCCCTGTCGGGTCCACCGAGTCCGGTAAGCCTTCCCGTTATCATTGGTGGTGTGTGGGCTTTCTTCATAGAGGATTTGTACTACGGGCTCAATATTTGGTCCAGAGGACTTTATATTGTCTTTATAGACATTATTGTCAGCATTTGAACTCTGATCCACTTGTTTTTTATCATACATACTCTGCTTTCCCCCCCCCTTTTTGTTGAGCGCTACACTTAAGTTGTTTTCTTGTTTGCCATTCACATATAATCAATGCCAGAAAAAATATTATGACTTTAAGGAAAGATATCACCATGCAGGAGTTGATCAAAGAAGAGATCAGTTCTATAATGTGAAAATGGGTAAGTGACTACCAACAATTAGAATGCTCAATAAAATATAGACTGTCTCAGTGCTCAGTAAAATAAATAGACTGTATAAGTCACCCCACATCAAGTGACAAATAAAAAGTAGACCTGTGAATATAATGAACTAGCTTCCCAAAATGGCTGAACAACGAAAAAAGTCCCTGATCGTAAACGAAGCTGACAGTGTAACACAAGTGCCAGCTGAAGATCAAATATTTTCTAGTGCTGATATCAGAATAGGTGAATCTAATAAGTGAACCAATATATAAATATAATAGACTGACATAAAGTGCAAAAAATTCCTAAGGACAGCAAAATTTCCATCTAATAGGTGAATCTAATAAGTGAACCAATATATAAATATAATGGACTGACATAAAGTGCAAAAAAATCCTAAGGACAGCAAAATTTCCATATAATCCACAATATAGGAATAAGATCCAAAATAATAGTGCAGTCATAACATAATAAACATTCTAGTGCATTATAGGTAAAAATTATTTATAAAAATATGTAAAAGGTTGAATACAATAGGACAGATAATCCCACAACAGAGATGCTGTCCCAAATGGTGACAATAGTGCAATATAGTCCATACAAAAAGTGCAATTGTGATGGGTGATTTCCACAAAGAACAGTCTTTGAATACAGTGCAAACTGTGCAGTGACTGGTGTTTTTCTTCTATGCACGTTCTAGTGCATATCCCAACTGTTTCCCCCAGCCTCTCACCTCCAGCAGCGGCCCCCAATGGGCCAAGTAGAACGGGTAGATATTCTAGGAGAGGATGTGTCTCATGAAACGCCTCCTTAACATCAATGAGTCTGTCTCTCTGCAACTCCTCCCGCAGCTCCCAGCAATCCCAGCAATCCCAGCAGTTATTTAGGAACAAAGGAGAGGTCTCATGGTGCAAAGGGATCCCTTTGATAAAGTCACGTGGTGTGACGCAACGCGTCAGGGTAGGAGGAGTCAGGTGCCAACGCTTCTCGGGGACGGCCGAACCCGGAAGCTCTACACATTCACTGATCGCTGTGTTTTTAAATGTAAATCACTATATTTTTCAATAAATTTGTATCGAAATACTGCACCATGGGACCTCTGCTTTGTTCCTAAATAACTGCTGGGATTGCTGTTTCAGGGACTTTTTTCGTTGTTCAGCCATTTTGGGAAGCTAGTTCATTATATTCACAGGTCTACTTTTTATTTGTCACTTGATGTGGGGTGACTTATACAGTCTATTTATTTTACTGAGCACTGAGACAGTCTATATTTTATTGAGCATTCTAATTGTTGGTAGTCACTTACCCATTTTCACATTATAGAACTGATCTCTTCTTTGATCAACTCCTGCATGGTGATATCTTTCCTTAAAGTCATAATATTTTTTCTGGCATTGATTATATGTGGTGGAGCCCACTTTGTCAACTTCACCCTATATCCTAGATGAGTCTAGTTGTGATTTCGGATTATCTGATTGTTACTGATTGATGGAGTAGCACCACATATTTCTATTTAATATTTTATCCTGGGGGAACTGAGTGGACCCATCTATGTTGGCAGCTCTCTATCGGGTATTTTACCGACAGTCTCAGAGTTTTTTGTTCACATTTTGTTTGTTTGCGCACTAGTTCTTATACATTTATTGTAGCGGATGTAGACCTACAGGTCGAGGCCACTGTAGAACTGCAGATAGTTTCTCTGGGTCTATCTAAAAATCTGCAGTAGAAATGACATAACCCAGAAATTTAACCTGTTCACGATGGAACTCGCACTTATCCAACTTACAATACAGGTTATTATCTCTCAACCTCTGTAGCACACGGGAGACATCTCTGGATTTTGAATATCGTAGATAAACCACCACACATTGCTGTGACATATCTTGGAGGACATTGTTGATGAATTCCTGATAAACTGGAGGAGCACTGCAGAGACCAAACGGCATTACGAGGTATTCGTAATGTCCGGTCCTGGTATTAAACGCAGTTTTCCATTCGTCACCCTCCTTGATCCTCACAAGATTGTACGCACCTCCCAAATTGAGCTTTGCGAAAACCGTTGGTCCCTTGAGGCTGTCAAATAATTCCGTAATCAACAGAATCAGATAAGCTTTCTTAATCATGATGTGATTGAGACCCCTATAATCGATACAAGGTCTCAGTTCACCACTCTTCTTCTTCACAAAGAAGAAGCCAGCACCAGCAGAAGATGAGGATTTGCGAATGAACCCTCGAGAAATTGACTCAGCAACATAGTCCTCCATAGCTTTATCCTCTGAGACAAAGGGTAGACCCAGCCATGAGGAGGCATGGCACCAGGTTGAAGGTCAACTGCGCAATCATACGACTGGTGGGGAGGCAAACTGCCGGCTTGAACTTTGTCAAAGGCATCGCTAAATTCACAGTACTCCTCTGGCAATGAGGAGAGTGAAGAGGTGCACAAGACCTTAACCACTTTCTGAAAACCTTTTTTTACTGCATTGTGGCGACCAGGAAAGAACCTCAGCACAATGCCAATCAAAAGAGGGGTTGTGCCTCTGTAACGAGGGATAACCAATGACCACCGGGTAATGAGGTGAGGAAATGACTTGAAATTGGATTATCTCATGGTGAAGAGCCCCTAACGGCCATGGTCAATGGAGCAGTCTCAAAAGTCACATGGGCAGGCTGTAAAGGTCTCCCATCAATAGCTTCATTAGCAAGTAGAGTGGCACGAAGCTGCAGCGGAATTGAGTGCTTAGACACAAAGGCACTATCTATGAACAGGCCTGCAGCCCCAGAGTCGATTAGAGCCTGTGTATCGATGAACGACTCAGATCAAGAAAGGGAACTAGAGGCTTATCCTTCAGGATAACTGGGGACGCAACAACGCCACCTAAGGTACCTCAAGGTGCGGGTGTTTCCTGGACGGGTAGGACAAGACTTCAAAAAGTGACCTGCCTGGCCACAATAAAGGCACAATCTCTCCCTCCTCCTAAAGGCCCTCTCCACCTGCAAAGAGACGTGTGAAGCCCAACTGCATGGGTTCCACTTCACTGGCGGACTCTGTACCAGGAGGCATGGGAGGTGAGGGAGGCAAGGGTAGGAATGCAAAGCTTGAAGCCAAATGTACAGGAGGTTTCGCAAGCACTCCTTAAAAGAAGGTCTCTCTTGGGATCTGGAGTCAATGAGAATGGCAAACGTAATTGACTTCCCCAGATCCGTAGGTATGTCTCTTCTTAAATGTTATCCGAGATACTATGATAGAAAGCAGCAACGAAGGCCACATTGTTCCAAGCAACCTCTGCTGCCAGAGTACGGAATTCAATGGCGTAATCGGCAACAGTTCTCGTACTCTGTTTGATGGACATGAGGCTCTTGGCAGCAGAATTGGAGTAAGAGGGAACGTCAAATACCCTTTTAAAGGACGCCAAACTCAGGGTAACTCAGGAAAATGGGTTTTTGCATCTCCCATAGAGCGTTTGCCCAGGTCAAGGCTTTAACAGAAAGCAAAGAAATAATGTAGCCTACTTTGCTTCTGTCCGTGGCAAACGCCTGGGGCAGCATCTCAAAGTATATCCCAACCTGGTTGAGAAACCCTCTGCATTGAACTGGATCACCCCCAAATTGCTGGGGAAGCAGAGCAGAACCAGACATACCTCTTACAGAGGTAATATTCGAGGTGGGTGCCTGCACAGAGACCGGAGCAGCAGGGACGGCCTGCAACACTGGTTGTACCGGAACAGCCGCAGTGGAAGTATCCAGGTGAGCAGTGTGAATCAGAAGCGTCAGTAACGCTATGGCAAACTGATCCATGCGGTGGTCCTGCTCATTCAATCTGGAAAAAATATTACCACTTGGTGGATTGCCTGTATCTTCTGAATTCATGGCCTTCTTCCACTGTCAGGAACCATGAATCAGACTGAG
Organism: Lithobates clamitans; assembly: GCA_037952925.1. Classification (NCBI taxonomy): domain Eukaryota; kingdom Metazoa; phylum Chordata; class Amphibia; order Anura; family Ranidae; genus Lithobates; species Lithobates clamitans. The sequence continues at coordinate 5,362,149 of JBBGZY010000374.1, forward strand.
ACAGAAATGCAGTAAAAATCACACCTTTTAATATAATGGTAAAAATGGTACAGATCAGTAAACATGGTCAAAACATAAGCCAAGTATCGGTAACCAAAGCTGGTAGTCAGACAGGCCAGTAATCGGGAAACCAGAGATCAGTGTAGTCGGAGGCAGAAGAACAGGATCAGGAACCAGAAAGGATGTCAGCCGGGCAAAGTCTTTCAGAGGAACACAGCAGAGAATCTCCAGATATGTTGACCAAGGCGAAGGCAAGAAAGGAATGAACTAGGCAGTTTAAATAGCCAGAATGTGCTGGCTGTAGGTGGGACTGACAAGCAGATAATGATAACCAGGTGAGCCACTGAGGGATCAATGGTTGCTGACAATTATCCAGCAGCCTGAGCACAGAGAAGGTAGTTGCTAAGAGCCCAGCCCTAAAACCGCCCCTCAAAAAAACCCCTTCCCAGCTCAAATCTTCTCCCGCACAACCACTCCTTCCAGCACAAATCAACTCTCCCCCAAATCATCCTACCAGCACAATTTCTCTACTCCCCCCAATCCCCCCTCCCAGTACAAATCATTTCCCCCTCAGCACAAACCTTAGTTGCACCCAAGTCATTGTATCCCCTAGTACAACTCCCTCCTCCTTCAGATTCAGTGGGGTAGACTGCAAGGAAATGTTCTTTCCAGGCTCCCTTCATCTTGTTTGATGTGACACATCAGAGCTAAGGGAAAAGTCTAGGGGCAGCTTCCCTCAGCTCTTAAGTCTATTGTTGTGGCAGCCAGTGCAGAGAGATGCTGACTGCTGCAGTGGTGGGCGATTACAGCATCAGGGACCCAAAGCACAATGCAGGAAATTGGTCACTTGCCCTGGGTGTCCCTCACTAGTCATGGCAACCGCCCCAAACTAGCCTTTGCAGTAAGTTGCACATGGAACGCACATTGCAAACAAACAAGAATTTCCCAGTACCCTTACCAGCTAGTTTGCAAACAAACCAAGTTCACATTGTCTAACAATTCACATTAAAAATAGAGGGATTAGCTGAACACATTTGCAAATATATGTGGAAGCTGTAGTGCCTACATCAAGGCTCCTCTTACTGAGAGGCCCCAACAAAATGAGCTGAAATATTGTAGTTTACAAGGACCCTTCGACAACATCAAAGTTGATAGTGCCCTTTCCTAACATTCCTCAATAAAAACATAACCAGCAGGGCTGTCTGTTATCACCCTTTCTATTTGTCTATTACCTTTTAAGTTGCCACCTACAGTAGGCTTAACATTTCAATCATACGCATTTGTGTGGCAACACCAATCCCTGAAATATCTGGATATCAGGCTTGCTGACTCTTATCATCTATTCTATTCAAGAACTATGTTCTATGTTACAAACTAACAAAAACAATTGTGATAACTATATCAAGGTCTCATTCCTGTTAGCCAATCATTGTTTCCCCTGGGTAAACATCTATATTTCTTTTGAACATAGGCCAGAGATGGGAAGACATGCTGTGGTAAATGAATTTGCAATGGACAGTAAAAGCCCAGTTAAGACTCAACACCGCAAACATTAATTGCTAAAGGCCCAGTGAACCCCACTCCTCATGATCACCTGAATCCAAACAACAAGTACTGGGTGGTGGGCAAATTTGTTCAAAAGGCCTAGCCTCTGAGCATTTGTGTAGAAAAAGCTTTAGTGTTGCTTGCTTAGTGTTGTGGCCGAGTGCCTTTTCTCACAGTGGGATCCCAAACCCATACCGAGCATCCCCGGAACTCCACTCCTTCTGTACCTTACATCGTAGGAAGCCATTTGTTTCATGTGTTTAGCAAATTTATCACTGAACTTAAAGGGCAAAACTTTTTTTTAATGTTTTAGAAAGTGGAGAAGAATGAGAACACCGGTTTTTATTGTGCCTGTTAGTGGGAGTTACCCTCATTACATGCCCTGGTGACCATTATTGCCGAAAACTCACCAGAACAGAAGTATACATTTTTCAAAAGGGAAAAATTGGGGGTAAGGATTTCCTCCCACTTCCTGTTACATCACTTGGATACAAAGTACGGTAAGTTTAAGTTTCTGCAATGGGAAAAAGAGGGAAAAATAAAACTTGACAGGAATTATAACCCTCCCTTACTCTTAAAAAAAATTTACTTTAGTACTACGATTAATTGAGATGAAGCTGTTTAATTTGCCAATGCTTATCTATCCTATTTCTCGTTTGCTATATTTTTATTGTATTATAAATAGGCTGTATAACACCTTTATAAATATTTCAAACTGAAAGTACTGACCTCTTTAATATACTTTATATTATTCATTCTGACAGAAATGAAAAGGACACAAAATATGAATGTTACCTTATTTGAAGTACCGTATATACTCGAGTATAAGTCGTTCCGAGTATAAGTCGAGGCCCTAATTTACCACAAAAAAAATGGGAAAAACTTATTGACCCGAGTATAAGACGAGGGTGAGAAATGCACAGCTACTGTAAGTGGAAAAGAGGGTCAACAATTCCCATTTGCAGCATCACTGTGCCCATTTGCATGCCTCACTGTGCCCATTTGCAGCCATAGGTCCCCTGAACTTCAAACTCGGTAGTTAAGGGTTCCTAGATGCCCCCTAGCTGCAGCCAAAATTTGGGGTCTCTGAAACCAAAAGGTCCCGAAATGACATTGCTGCAGATGGACACAGTTGACCGAATTTGGGGCCCCATATCTCAGGGCCACTTAGTGCTAAGAACCCCAAATTTGGTGTGCAAACCCAGTGGAACTAGCACCATAAAATTTCTAAAGCTGGGGTTTCTAGCACCAAGTGGCCCCGAGATGCAGGGCCCCAAAAATCAGTTCAGAAAATGTCAAGCACTTTTCTGCAGCAGAGAATTACATTTTCTGAACCGGTTTTGGGGCCCCGTATCTCAGGACCACTTGGTGCTAGGAACCCCAGCTTTAGATATATTATGGTACCAGTTCCACTGGGTTTGCACACTAAATTTGGGGTTCCTAGCACCAAGTGGCCCTGAGATATGGGGCCCCAAATTCGGTTCAGAAAATGTCAAGCACTTTTCTGCAGCAGAGAATGAAATTTTCCGAACCGATGTTGGGGCTCCGTATATCGGGGCCACTTAGTGCTAGGAACTTCAGCCTTGGATATCTTGTGGTACCAGTTCCACTGGGTTTGCACACCAAATTTGGGGTTCCTAGCACCAAGTGGCCCTGAGATATGGGGCCCCAAAGTCGGTTCGGAAAATGAATTTTTTTGCTGCAGAAAAGTGCTCGACTCGAGTATAAGTCGAAGGGGGCACTTTCAGCAAAAAAAAATGTGCTGAAAAATTCGACTTATACTCGAGTATATACGGTAATAGCGTTTCCTATTTCCGCAAACTGCAGCCTCCTGCCTTATGTTTACATTCTCCTATGCTACGACTCTTTTGAGTTGGGCTCTGCATTAGGCTAAAGCCTTGTTCACATGTGCATACTTAAGCGTACACCCGTTTGAAGGTCGTGTTTTGCCTGCACAGGATGCAAAGTTGTTCCATGCATCCGTGTTCAGGCAGTCTCATTTATGTCAATTGACATCCGTGTGGGTGCGGGTCCCCAAACTCACATTGTCTGCCTTTGGGGGCACACACCTGCACCCACACATATGTGAAATTGAGAGCAGTGGCTGTGTCCATGCAGCAGTTACATCCCAATTGATGTGAATGGGACTGCCTGCACACAGATGTATGGAACAACTATGCATCCATTGCAGGCAAAATACAGCTCCACATGGGTGTATGCTTAAATATGCCAGTATGATTGAGGCCTAAATCAGGGATCTCCAAAGTTTTCATTATGAAGGCCGCATCATGTATTTTGCAAATATTTGAAGGCTGAAAAAAAATCAGTTTTATAAATGAGTCAATTAAATGTAAATTAATGAATATGTTTTACTAAGAGCTTTTCTGTAATCAGCATGATATAATTTAGAACAACTAAGAAGGAACTTCAGTAAAACAAAGCAAAGAAATTCTAAATAAATTTGAACTATTAATAAAAGTCAAACAAAATACACTCACTCTTTGTCTTTGTCAAAATCCCCCTTACATCAGTGTCCACATCAGAGTCCCCTCTTATATCAGAGTCCCCACCAGAATACCCCCTTAAGTTCCCCCTTACTTTAGAGTTCTTATCACATCCTTGCATTAGGGTCCTCATCAGAGTCCTCCCTTACATCAGGGTCCCTATCAAAGTTCCCTCTTACATCGAGGTCTTCGTCAGAGTCCGCCCTTACCTTACACTTACAGCATGGCTGTAGCAGCAAGGCAGGAGCTGGGCTGAGACTGCAGGGTGGGAGCAGGGAGGCGAAGCAGGTCTGGACAGAGGAAGCTCCTTCCTCCTTTGAATGGTGGGGTGTCAAGTCACCTGAGGCCAGGTGACAGATGCACCACATTGGGGTCAGTAGTGCACCGCTGAGGTAGTGGACCCTATGGCTGACTGCTGCGGATGGAGCTCTGGGTGGTTCAGGAAAGCAGGTACTCTGGAGCACCAACACAGATCACACTGGGAGCTAGAGCATGATATTTCCCAGGGCGCGGAATCTAAAAGCCAGTGGGTGTTCACCAGGGCCCCTGATGGTGGGGATGGACGTCGCTGCCGTCTGGCTCCAGGTTGCGGCCCCCAGGGTCTCCCAGGTCACGCTTAGGTAGACTACTGGAGGATAGAAGGGAAGCAGCAGACTGGGGCAACAAGGATATTTAGAAGATAAGCAAAAAGGTCGGGGCGACAAGCAGATAGGGATAGTCAAAGAACACGCCAAAGGTTGGGATATAAAGCAGACGAGGACAGTCAAGAACAAGTCAAGGTCGGTAAACAGGATCAGACGTAGGACACACAGCAATGGAAGCCAAACACACAATATTGATCAGCGAGGCTGGCTTGCAATGCACAGGTTAATATAATGTTCCTAATTAGAGGCTGGGGTGGAGCCATGCTTGGGGGAAGATTAATAAGGCAGCCAGGTGAGAGGCGGCCAGTCTTTTAACCTGATCACACAGAGAGGTAAGCAGACAGGAATATTACTGCAGATCCATGACATGGGTGGGGCAAGCACATGATTGATTGCTAGGATGCCAATGGGGTAGTTGACAGCACACTACAGGGGACCTGGAGCATACCTCCCAACTGTCCTGGATTCTGTGGGACTGTCCCAAGATTTCAAGTACCGTATATACTCGAGTATAAGTCGTTCCGAGTATAAGTCGAGGCCCTAATTTACTACAAAAAAAATGGGAAAAACGTATTGACCCGAGTATAAGACGAGGGTGAGAAATGCACAGCTACTGTAAGTGGAATAGAGGGTCAACAATGCCCATTTGCAGCATCACTGTGCCCATTTGCATGCCTCACTGTGCCCATTTGCAGCCATAGGTCTCCTGAACTTCAAACTCGGTAGTTAAGGGTTCCTAGATGCCCCCTAGCTGCAGCCAAAATTTGGGGTCTCTGAACCCAAAGGGTCCTGAAATGACATTGCTGCAGATAGACACAGTTGACCGAATTTGGGGCCCCGTATCTCGGGGCCACTTAGTGCTAGGAACCCCAAATTTGGTGTGCAAACCCAGTGGAATTAGCACCATAAAATTTCCAAAGCTGGGGTTTCTAGCACCAAGTGGCCCCGAGATACAGGGCCCCAAAAATCAGCTCAGAAAATGTCAAGCACTTTTCTGCAGCAGAGAATGACATTTTCTGAACCGGTTTTGGGGCCCTGTATCTCAGGGCCACTTGGTGCTAGGAAGTCCAGCTTTGGATATGTTGGTACCAGTTCCACTGGGTTTGCACACCAAATTTGGAGTTCCTAGCACCAAGTAGCCCTGAGATACGGGGCCCCAAAGTCGGTTCGGAAAATGAATTTTTTTGCTGCAGAAAAGTGCTTTACTCAAGTATAAGTCGAGGGGGGCACTTTCAGCACAAAAAAATGTGCTGAAAAATTCGACTTATACTTGAGTATATACGGTAAGTACCGATCTAGGCTGGAGTCCCGGAGCCCACTGCCGCAACACTTAGTGGTGTATCCTCAATGGGTGCAATATATGCTCTCACACACTGCACCCAGTGAGGTTTCCTGTTAGTAGGGCCTGCCTGCGCTCTTTGCTTCTCCCCCTGAATTCAGTCTTCTTTGCAGTAACCGGTTGCCAGCGTCCTAAGCAACCGATGGAATACACTGCAGCCATGCACAGCAAAATAAAACAACCTCCGTGCAGAGCTGCTCTGTCCTGACTCCGGCTCTGGCTTCCAGGCTCCTAGAGGCTCCCGCCCGGTCAGGTTGGAGTTAACCAAGGAATCTGACCTCCTATTGTTACCCTTTTGGTGGGAATTGGCTGCAAGGGGGCACAGTGATGGGGAGCACAGTGATAAGGGGACACACTGACAGGAGAAGCACAGTGATGGGAACACAGTAACATGGAATGCACACAGATGGGGACACAGTGACAGGTGGAGCACAGTAATAGGGGACACAATGACACAAGGAGCACAGTGATGGGGACACAGTGACACGGAGCACAGTGATGGGGACACAGTGACGGGGACACAGTGAAAGGGGGAGCCCAGTGATGAAAGGGGAGCCCAGTGATGGGGACACAGTGACATATGGAGCCCAGTGAGGGGGACACAGTGACACAGGGAGCACAGTAATGGGGGACACAGTGACACGGGGAGCACGGTGATGGGGACACAGTGGCACCAGGAGTACAGTGATGGGGGACACAGTGACATGGGGAGCATAGTGATGGGGCACAGTGACAGGGGGCACAGGGATGGGGGCACAGTGACACAAGGAGCACAGTGATGGCGACACAGTGAGATGGGGAGCACAGTGATGGGGACACAGTGACAGGTGGAGAACAGTGATGGGGACACAGTGACATGGAGAGAACAGTGATGGGGATACAGTGACACATGCAGTAGAGTGATGGGGGGCACAGTGATACAGGGATCACAGTGATGGGGGACACAGTGACATGAGGAGCACAGTGATGGGGAACACAGTGACAGGGGGAGCACAGTGAAGGGGACACAGTGACAGTGGGAGCACAGTGATGGGGACACAGTGATGGGGCACAGTGACAAGGGGCACAGTGACAATGCTTTAACCACTAGCCTACTGGGCATTTTTACCCCCTTCCTGCCCAGACCAATTTTCAGCTTTCAGAGCTGTCGCACTTTGAATGACTATTGCACGGCCATGCAACACTGTACCCAACCTAATTATTTAATTTTTTTGAGACAGATAGAGCTTTCTTTTGGTGGTGTGTAATCACCACTGGGTTTTTATTTTTTGCTAAACAAATGAAAAAAGACCAACATTTTTGAAAAAAAAAGTTTCTTTTAATGGCTGTTATAAAATTTAGTAAATAAGTAGTTTTTCTCCTGCACTGATGTGCGCTAATGAAGCTGCACTGTTGGGCACTAATTAGGTGGCACTAATATGCAGCACTGATGGGCATTGATAGGCGCCACTGATATGTAGCACTAATGGGCACTGATAGGCGGCACTGATGGGCATGGATAGGTGGCATGGATAGGTGGCACTGATGGGCAGCACTGATGGGCACTGATAGGCAACACTGATGAGCAGACATTAATGGGCACTGAAAGGCAGCACTAACTGGCATCACTGATGGGCACTGATTGGCACTGACTGGCTTCACTGATGGGGACTGATTGGCATCACTACTGAGCACTGATGGGGCTGCACTGATAATTAGGGCACTGATGATCCATGCAAATCTCCTCTGTGACGAAATGCCGCTGATCAGCTCTCTCCCCCTTATACGCTGTCAGCATGAGGAGAGGAATGCCGATAATCGGTACTTCCTTGTTTACATGTGATCAGCTGTGATTGGACATGGGTAAAGAGCCTCGTCATCGGCTCTTTACCGAAATCGGTGATGTGACGTGTTCCAGGGACAGAGGGCACCATAGATCGCCACTCAAGCACAGAGAGAGTGGGAAGACGTCATATGACGTCCTTCCAGAATGAGAGTGCTCCCGCCTATCATTTGACAATACGGCAGGCGGGAAGTGGTTAACACAGTGACAGTGAAGCTTTTTTACTTTTTTTGGGATTGTGCTGAGTTTTAAATGTGTCTATGAGACTCTTGCTCGTAACACAGCAACCAAAGCATATTTTATAGGTACAAGGAAGCTCAGGTTTTGTTTGACCATGCCCCTTTAGCCCCTCCCACTGTTTGGCCCCACACACTTTTTGCAGCCACACTCTACGAGGGCTGCAGGTCACTGTCACCTTGTAGTGTCTCTCATTCCCAAGTTCTAAAGCTGGGTGGTATGCTGGAGTGAAACTGACCTGAAATGAGATGATGTGTAAGAGCACAAGGGGCCCACATCGAGGATATACCACTGATCCTAGTTGCGGGCCATTTGTGATAAAATGTTGTTGTTGGCCTGATTTGGCCTATGGGTTGTAATTTGAACACCTCTGGGCTAAATTAATAGCCTGCCTCCAAGTTGAACATTCTAGTGACCGGGGGCTGCAGGTTGCAGCATAGGAAACACATTATGCTCTTTAACCACTTCACGCAAAATCAGGTACCTGTACGTGATTTTGCTTAACGTGCTTATACTAGGGTGATGCCTACAGCTGCAGGCATCAGGTAGGTACCATTTTTTTAGAGCTAGCGGTCAGCTCTCTCATGATAACAACCGATGTGGCTAATGAGCCGCTCAGCTGTTATCATAAGGAGCGAAAGGGGACACCCCCTTACAGCACCTACTGCCGCTCTGCCCGGGTCTCCCGTCCCACTGGAAGACTAAAGCGATCATCCGGCATGTCCGTCGGCTGTGTGGAGTCTCGAACAAAGTCGGAAACGGCTTTGATCGTGTCTGCAATGTGAAAACGCGGAAGCGACGTCACATCATGACATCACTTCCAGTTTACTCGTCTACTAATGGTGCAGATTTTTAAAAAATGTCAGTATTTTAAAACGCTGATTTGGGCATTTTGAATACTTTGAAGTGCAAAGGAGGGATTTGTTGTCACTGCCTATTACTGTCGCAAGGGATGTTTACATGTTTAAAGGGACAGTGTTAAATAAGAAAATAAAATAAGCCAAACCCGAACACTAGCGGCGCACAATATATTTTTTTTTTTTAGTATACACTATAAGATAACAGACCTGGGACACTTTTGGGGTCTCCAAAGAGAATAGTAATGTGGCTTACATAGTGCTCCCTCACCCTCCTGTCAAGCCCTGTTCCGGACCACATTCCTCTCTGAATAATGTGTCCAGGTTTCAGGGAGACTGAAACCCTGACACATGATTTAAAACGCGGACTGTCCGAGTGACAGGTGTCAACCCTACTTGTCCAGCATCTGAGATGGGCAGCCTTTACTGTTGCACTTAATGGTACTCACTTAGGCTTGATTCACATCTATGCATGTTGCTTTTCAGTGTTTCTGCAGTGCTTTTTTGCGGTGCTTGCCTTTTTGGACACGTGTTTTTACTGTGATTTACTTTGTTGCTAAGGAGGGGGCTGGGAAGCCGGCTGCCGTGTCCTTAACAACCGATGAGTCATCAGCTGTCAGTGGGCTTACTGGCTGACAGCTGAATGTAAAATAAAAGAATTGCTGCTAAAAAAAATTGTGAAAAAAAACAGCGTGGGGTCCCCACCCAGGTCCATACCAGGCCCCCTGGGTCTAGTATGGATTCGGAGGGACCCCCCCATGCCAAAATTGTTTTAAAAAATGGCGTGGGGTCCCCCCCAAAATCCATACCGGACCCTTATTCGAGCATGCAGCCTGGCAGGTCATGAAAGGGAGGGGACGAGCGAGCGACCCCCCCTCCTAAACCATACCAGGCTGCATGCCCTCAACATGGGGGGGTGGGTGCTTTGCCATAGAATGATGTCATTCATATGCCCCTCCCCCTTGTGACATCAACGCCCGGGGCATGATGGGGCAGTGATGTTGCAAGGGGGCGGGGGCTCTGGATGATGTCATCCGATGACTACGCCCCCTTTGTTATGTAAGAAATGCTTGACATTGGTGCGGACGGATCAGCAGGACGCAGCATTGGAGGAGGCTCGTCAGCGGGAGCAGCAGCAGAGGAAGAACACCAGACAAAGAAGACAGGAGAAAGAAGAAAAGCGGAAGAAAAAGCGGGACAAGGAGAAGCCCGGAGGAGGAAGATACGGGAGAAGATGCAAGACCAAAGAAAGAAGAAGATATTTTTAATAAAAGACTTGTCAAAAATTGTCTACTGTATTTTTTCACACTACACTACTTTTTTTGGTGAATGGGTAGGTACCCGATACCCATTCACATAGGGGGGGCCGGGATCTGAGGGTCCTCTTGTCTCCACCCACAGACCCCGACAACCACAAAGGTTGTTTTCAAAGCAAAAGGAAAAAGTTCTGCCTTTAACCACTTCATCCTCTTCCCGACCAAGCCCTTTTTTTGCGATATGGCACTGCATCACTTTAACTGACAATTGCGTGGTCGTGCAACAATGTACCCAAACAAAATTTACGTCCTTTTTTTCCCCACAAATAGAGCTTTCTTTTGGTGGTATTTGATCACATCTGCGGTTTTTATTTTTTGCGCTATAAACAAAAAAAGAGCAACAATTGTGAAAAAAAAGCAATATTTTTTACTTTTTGCTATAATAAATATCCCCCAAAAATATATAAAAAAACAAATTTCTTCCACAGTTTGCATTCATTTATTCGGTGGTGGGCAACATTGATTAATGAAGATATATCCCTGAAATATGTATTGATTACCTGGCATCAAATACACCGTTATGGACTTTTTTAGCTTTTAATTTTCTCACGTATTTGAGTTTGTGTGTTTATGCTCTAAAAGGCACTTTACATAATCAATACGCATGATTGCGATTTTGTCACTATGTTGATATATAGATTTTGAAATCTGTTTTCACTAATAATTGGTTTATTCATTTTATAATTTACATTAATTTATAATTTATTTCACACGTCCAGCGCTGCACTCTCTTTATTAAATTTTGTTTTTTGTGCCCTCATATCGGGGTTATAGTGCACAGCAGCAGGAAATTTCTTTCACCTTTACACTTATTCACAATTTTTTATGCACCTAGCGCAATTCCTTTTTTCTTTTTGTTGTGTATTCTTTGATATACGGTTTTGCAGCTGGTGTGTCCATAATGGACATTTTTGAGTATAGATCTCAGGTGGTCATTGATACCGCAGGTGTCTTTGATGGCAAGGAAGACCCTAGAGATGATTTAGCAGGGTGTGTTCTTAGGTTAAAAAATCTTACCATCACGGAAGTACATGCTAGATGGGATATAGCCTACTTAGAAGAATATATAAAAGAAAATATGGTTCCGAGGAGCCTAAGATGGGAGGTCAATCCCCAAAAAGAGGATAATGAATTAGGGGAATGGTTTAAATATTTTAACGAAGCCGGGGTTGGTTTCCTTCAATTCTTGGTAGCCAAGAAGAAAAGGAAATTAACAATGCTGGATTTGGAAATAAACACCATTAGAAGTAAACTAGCCCCCTTTAAGGATGATCAGGAATATGTTCGGAGATCAGAGGCATTGAAAACCATCTTGATAAAGGAAGAGATGGAACAAAAACAGAAAAAGAGGAGAAAATATAATAGGGACATTAAAGACTATAAGGACAATTTGGTCTTTAAGTGGCAGAGTCCCCCTCCCTCTGATCCTCCAGCTGCCATCACCACCACGGGTAATTCACAAATTACACCCACTAGTCAGGAACCGTGGAGGGAGAACCAACCAGGGATCCCCCATAATTTCCCCCACCCTCCTAGAGGTAGGGATTTACAGCAATATCCCAACTTTTCAAAAGGTAGAGGTAGGAGTAAAGGATCTCTCCCCCGAGTACACCATAACCCATCTCCATCCTGGAGACAGCATAGGGGTCGTGAGACCCATTATAACTATGATGGTAGAGATTATCACCATAACCAGCAACCCCATTGAGGCGGTCAGAGATTTGATGAGGGGGTAGTTGAGCGGGAGCAACAAGGTCGGATAAGTGGAATTAGCAATAGATTTTCCCCTTTGACACGGACCACAGACGGATCTACATCTAGTTTAAGTGGTAACCAAAATATTTTTGGTCCCCCTCAAAGCCAACAGGAGAATAGCCGTTTTAGATGGGATTTTCAGGTGGCAGGCAGGGGAAGAACCAAACGAAATGGCGACGCAAGAGAGGGTGCAGAGGGGGGAGGAAACTTTACTCAAAAAGAAGGAGGCTTTAGACACAAATGGGATCATAAACTTGAGCACCAAGGAACTCTCTAAACAAGAACTTTTTACCTTGAATAAAGGTTTAAAGTTCGTGCCACCACGGAATTTGAACAAATTCCAGACATTCATAGATGTGCAGAAATATACACGTAAACTCAACATTAAACGGTATATTCTGAGTAATCCATCTAAACAACTTGCTAGAGAGGCTTCCGCGGTGGTGCATTCAGGTTTGTCGAATGCCTCACTGTTTAACCCTCCTGGAAATTCAGCACCGAATGTTGCTATATTTAAAGATTTAGTATTGAAGGATTTAGCCAATCTAAAAATGAGAACAGTACAACCTGAACATGAGGTCAAAATTGGAATGGAGGCTCTGTGTAAGAGGAAAGACATTATTATACGCCCCGCTGACAAAGGCGGTGCTATAGTCATTTTAGACAAAGACTCCTATAATAATGAGATGCAGAGGATCCTTTCTGATACTGATACCTATTTGCCCCTGCAATCTGATCCAACCCTCAATTTCAAACAGGAGTTGAAAGGTTTGATCGATAAAGGGTTTAATATGGGAATTTTGAACAAAAAAGAGAAGGAACATCTTATTCCTCTAGCCCCCAGGTTGCCAGTCATGTACATCTTGCCAAACGTTCACAAGACTTTGGTTAACCCTCCGGGAAGGCCCATCATCAGTGGTATAGATTCTATTACTTCACGTGTCGGTAAATATATCGACTTTTTTCTACAGCCACTGGTGATGGGCACCCCTGCTTTCCTTAAGGACACTAAACATGTCCTTAATATATTGGGTAACATAGACTAGAAAAGTACATATATGCTAGTGACTGCTGACGTCGCTTCGCTTTATACATCTATATCCCATCAACTGGCCATGAAGCGGTGTGGCACTTTCTCTATCGGGACTCCAATATCTCCACCACACAGTGTAATTTTGTGATGGAGCTATTGGACTTCTCGATGGCGCATAATCATTTCTGGCATAATAATGTGCACTACTTACAAACTAAGGGTGTGGCCATGGGAGCGAAATTCGCTCCTAGTATGGCCAACCTCTTCATGGCCAAATGGGAGGAGGACGTGGTTTTACGTGACACACCTTCCCAATTGGTTTTGTGGAAGAGATTCATTGACGGCGTCCTATTTATTTGGTACGGCGACTCTGAATCTCTATCCAATTTTCTCCTCTCCCTTAATGGTAATGACAGGGGCATAATTTTGACTCATGAGGCAAGTCCAGTACAGATCCACTTTCTAGACCTATTGATCACTATAGTGGATGGGAGAATTACTACATCCACTTTCTTCAAATCCACTGACAGGAATAGTTTTATTCCCCTTGACTCTTGCCATCATCACTCATGGTTGTCCGCTGTCCCTAAGGGCCAATTCCTGCGCTTGAGGCGGAATTGTTCAAATGTGGATGAGTTCTTTAGAGAGGCCTCATCCTTGAAATCCAAATTTTTGGATAAAGGTTATGAGGCAACAATGCTGGACACCTTGATTGTGGAAGTTGGCAATAGGGACCGTATGGAACTTCTAAGGGACAAACCCCCCCAGGTTAACAACGGGGGGGGGACTTTAGTTTGGCTTTCCTTACCACCTACTCCAGCCAACACTGGGCCATTAAGAGAATTATTAGAAGACACTGGCCGGTAATTAAAAACGACCGTATCCTTGGCCCTCTACTGTCCAACAACCCTTGTGTCGGGGCCACGAGTTTGAGGCACACTTTGGCACCAAATGTCCCCGATCCACCTCAGCGCCCTACTTTCTTTGGTGATCTGAAAGGTTTTTCCCCCTGTAGGAGATGTAGGGTTTGTAGAGTAAATGTATTCCGCCAAAGGAGGCTCACAGAATTTACATCAGTAGGCACAGGGCGTTACTTACCCTAATAACTCTCTCATAACCTGCACTTCCAAATGTGTGGTGTACCTTCTCAGGTGCCCTTGTGGTTTGGAATATGTGGGGCGAACCACTAGGAAACTCAGTGTAAGGTTAGGGGAACATATCACCAATATCAAACAAGGGTTCGATAAGCATAGTGTCTCTAGAAGACACTAGCGGAGCATTTTTTCTTGTCTCTTTTTGGCATTACAACTGTATCTCTCTGCACCGGATCGGAGGAGGATTTTAAGCCTGCCCCACGAGAGGATAGGATTGGGGAGAACATCCATAGTCGTTGTAGGCTGGCTGTCTATTCGACAAGGAGTCCTGACGCATTGGTCCATTGGTGTTCCTTGGAGCATTCCTGTGGTGGTTCACCCATATATGCTAAGCTTGTTTTCACAGGCTTTCTGGTAAGCCTTGCATTCATTTATTCGGTGGTGGGCAACATTGATTAATGAAGATATATCCCTGAAATATGTATTGATTACCTGGCATCAAATACACCATTATGGACTTTTTTAGCTTTTAATTTTCTCACGTATTTGAGTTTGTGTGTTTATGCTCTAAAAGGCACTTTACATAATCAATACGCATGATTGCGATTTTGTCACTATGTTGATATATAGATTTTGAAATCTGTTTTCACTAATAATTGGTTTATTCATTTTATAATTTACATTAATTTATAATTTATTTCACACGTCCAGCGCTGCACTCTCTTTATTATACTTCCACAGTTTAGGCCAATATGTATTCTTCTACATATTTTTGGTAAAAAAAATCACAATAAGTGTATATTCTTTGGTTTGCGCAAAAGTTATCGCATCTACAAAATAGGGTATATATTTATGGCATTTTTATTAATAATTTTTTTTAATTAGTACTGATAACTGTGTAAATGTCACTGGCAGAGAAGGGGTTAAACACTAGGGGGCGAACAAGGAGTTAACTGTGTTCTCTCAGCATGTTCTAACTGTAGGGGGATGGGCTAACTAGAACTAGACAGAGATCACTGCCCCCGATCACTGGGAGCAGTAGATCCCTGTCATGTTGCTAGGCAGAACAGGGAAATGCCTTGTTTACATCTCCCCGTTCTGCCTCTCCGTGCCACGATCGCAGGCCTCCAGCGGACATCGAGTCTACCGGAATCCACGGGCACGCTCCCGCGGTGCCCGCGCACCCCTAACCACGGTTGATGCAGCGACGCACGGGTAGGCTGCTTTGCGCACCCATGCCACTTTGCCGACATATATCGGCGTGAGCTGGATGGCAAGTGGTTAATTACACTTTCACTCTTGGTCTGGATCCTCCAATTGAGATCTTGCATTGTCACCCTTAGACATGGGTCATTCAACACATATAATGCAGGCTTAGTCCAATGTTGTTACCTTCAGGAAGCATGTCCTGAGAAATGTTATGCAGCCATAACTGTGATTCATGCATGTACTGTGGTAATGAGGCTGCTGTAAAGAGGGCGCATGCAGGGCCGGTGCTAACACTAGGCAAACTAGGCAGCTGCCTAGGACACACTGCTGCCTAGGGCACCCGGCCTCTGGTTTCCCTACTCTCCGTCTCCGTGCTATGTACATTTTCGGTGCTGTATTATGAATACCTCTGTGATAAATGTTATAACCTCTAGTGGGGGCTGCTGGTATAAAACATGCACATCTAGGGGGATGCCTCTGCTGCTTGTTACTCAGGCAGCCGCTCTGTAGTGTAATTACAGCGGTGCAGCACTGGAGGACATGTCCTGATGGAACGGAAGCAAACATCCCCTGCGTGCCTCTATGACCAGTGCTCTCTACTGCAGCTGCATGCTTCCTCTAACGCCGGCTTCTGTCACACTGATGCTTGGGCAAAGGGGGTGGATTCAGCGGAAGAGCCGGCAAAATGAGGTTTCACCTGGGGTGTCAAAAATTCTTGCACCAGCCCTGGGTGCATGATATCAGCAGTGCTGACATGCAAGAAAGGATGTACAAAATGTAAAAAACAAGTGTTTAATTTAAAAAAAAAATGCAAATTGAACATTTTCTAGTAAATATGCTACTTATCCTTTCATTAATTATGCTCTAAGATACAACAAAAAAATGAAAAGGGTGAAAGCAAGTTTTTCTTAAGAAAATGTTTTATGGTAAATAGGGGGTTATTTATGAAAGGCAAATCCACTTTGCGCTACAAGATTGGAAGCTCTGCTGATTTTATCATCCAATCATGTGCAAGCTAAACTGCTGTTTTTTTATTTTCCTTGCATGTCCCCCTTGGATCTACAGCGACTTCACTTCCAAGTGCACTTGCAGTGCAAAGGGGATTTGCCTTTAGTAAATAACCCCCATAGTGCTTTATAAATAAATATAAATCAGGTAATAGCTACATTTACGTTAATTTTGGTTCCAAAATACTTTGATAAAATTTTAAACAGTACATACAGCAGGGCACATTTACTTTAATTTTAGATGTGCTTCTTTTGCCCCCAGATGATAATATCTGATTGGTTATGGTAACTTAATAGGGAATAATTTTTACACAATACAGCCATCTAGTGGTTATCTTTAACATCTCAGTCATTCTTCTATTATGTTTCTGCTGCTCTACTAGATGCTACTTGAATGAATTAAATAATGGATTACTAGCAACTAAGACCTTTAAAAACTATTCCAAATCCTTTACACACCAGTTTTCCTGAAATCTGTGTGCTATATTATTATTTTTTTTAAACTAGAGGAAATGTCCACATAATACAGTGCATGTCATGCAAGAGCAGACTGGGATTATATCAAAATGAAAGTGTTTCTAGTTTTTGTCCATAAGATTCAGACATGACATTGTACCAACAGCATCAAAGGTTGCCCTTTCACCTGGTCCAGGGGCATGTACGCCTGTTGGGTCCCTCAGGTCTTCATTACAGAGAGCAGCTCATGCAATGATTAGCACATTGTCCTTAGGGGATGCGCTACCTGCCACAAATAACATAGCTTTATTTGTCTGAATAGCTGCCAGTCTCTGAGGCCTTCATTATATTACACACATCTGTATTTAATATCACTCACTGCTACAAACACTTCCTAAAAAGTAGGCTGAACTCCATGTACAGACATATGCCATAAAGCTGACCCAGACTAAAGAACTTGATCTCCCTTCTGAGTGCCAGAATACATCCAAAGAAAGTGATGTTAAAAAATGTTATAAAAAAAAACAAGGAATTACAATTGGGAAGTAAAACTTCAAAGTTGCAAAGGCAGAAAAACAGTGAAAGTGTATGTGACTGTCCAACAATTTACAGTATCTCCTGTATTGTAAACATCTAAATAAAATGTTATGCAGGACTATGAACTAACAAATGCTTAAAGCCAAAAACAAAAATATATTTTGTTGCAGCTTACCAATCCTTAATCGGCTGCAAAAAAATTGTTTAAGCTTCTTTTCCTATATTTTCAACTGGTGATCCTGCCAGTAAGTCTGTTTCTTTTCAACTTCCTTTAAAGCAGTAGTAAACTTGACGTCAAAAGAAAAAAATAATCTTATCCCTGCAACGTAATGTCATAATGTACTAGTATGCATTGCATACTAGCGCATTATGACAGACTTACCTTAAATAAAAAACCTTCCAGCAGCGCGCTGTCACTGCTGACA
The DNA here is from genome assembly GCA_037952925.1 of Lithobates clamitans. Taxonomy (NCBI): domain Eukaryota; kingdom Metazoa; phylum Chordata; class Amphibia; order Anura; family Ranidae; genus Lithobates; species Lithobates clamitans. The sequence goes on from JBBGZY010000374.1 coordinate 5,379,929, forward strand.
GGGCTTCCATCTTCACCCGTTCTTCCTTCTGGGTTTGTAGGCTCTGCTTGCTTGAATGCCCGAGACGCGATGACGGGAGTCTTGGGCCGCAGCACAGAGCTCTGAAGAAACGGCACGAGTATGCAATTCCTTCACAGCGCATTCACCGGTGACGTCACCGGCTGCAGAGACAGTAATTATCTCCTAAACTGTGCATGTTTAAGAGATATTCCTAGTACCTACAGGTAAGCTTTATTAGAAGTTTACCTGTAGGTACAAGTGTGCAATGGGAGCTCACTACCACTTTAGCAGACCAAGTTGTCCAGCAAACTCACGAGCTAGCGTATTGAGCAAAACCATTTAACAATGACAGAGGTGCTTACAGATGCTTTTACTAATTTCTGTAAAATCTTTATCCCAAAAAGAAAAAAAACTATTGCTGAAGCATTTGCTGAAGTTTGGCTTTAAACTGTTATTCAAGTCAATAATCTGCTATATCTAATGACAATAATCTAATGCCTCGTACACACGATCGGACTTTCCAGCAGACTTGGTCCGACGGTCTTTCCACCGGACTTTCAGGCGGACTACCTGAACGGACGGACTTGCCTACACACGACCGGACTTTTCGGCAGGCTAGGTCCGTCCGTCTTTCCGACGGACTTTCGCCGGAGTTACGGCGGACTTTCAGAATGAACGGACTTGGCCGCACACGGCCAAGTCCGTTCATTTTGAACGTGACTCGGGTACGATGTGACTAGAAAAGGAAGTGAATCTCGCCGCTTTTATCGGCAAAATTGTTACCTTGCGAGCCCCGTCGCGGGGCATACCAAGCCCTTAAGTCTGGTATGGATTATAAAGGGAACCCCCTACGCCATAAAAACGGCGTGGGGTCCCCCCTAAAATCCATACCAGACCCCGATCCGAGCATGCAGCCCGGCCGGTCAGGAAAGAGGGTGGGGATGAGCGAGCGCCCCCCCTCCTGAACCGTACCAGGCCGCATGCCCTCAACATGGGGGGTGGGTGCTTTGGGGGAGGGGGGCGCCCTGCGGGCCCCCCCACCGCAAAGCACCTTGTCCCCATGTTGATGAGGACAAGGGCCTCTTTCCGACAACCCTGGCCGTTGGTTGTCGGGGTCTGTGGGCAGGGGGCTTACCGGAATCCGGGAGCCCCCTATAATAAAAGGGGCCCCCAGATCCCGGTCCCCCACCCTATGTAAATGAGTATGGGGTACATGGTACCCCTACCCATTTACCTAGGGAAAAAGTGTCAATAATAAAACACACTACACAGGTTTTTAAAATAATTTATTAGACAGCTCCGGGGGGGGGTCTTCCTCCGGCTTCGGGGGTCCCTCCGGTTCCTCTTCTCCCGGCGTCCGGTTGGTTCTTCTCCGCTCTCTCTGGCCTCTTCTCCCGGTGTTCCAGTTCTTCTGCCGGCTCCTCCGCTGTCTTCATGCCGCTCTTTTGCCAGCAGAGGCCCGGACTTTTGGCTTCTTGTCTTCTTCCCTCTTCTCTTCTCCAGATGTTGACACGACGGTCTTTCCGGCTGGACTGCTCTCTGAGCGCTCCGCTGTGACTTATATAGGCGGAGACCCCTCCCAATTATGCTGTCACAGTCCCTGGGCATGCTGGGACTGTGACGTTTTAGGGGGCATGGTCACCGGGTGATGTTGACTCTCTGAATGTTTTGCAAAAATTTTCCTAACTATATATAATGCTCAGAACGCATTGCACGCATGTAAAACTTCACAAAATGGGAAGACTACCTGACCCGTTATGTGGTAAATGTAAGCTGGTACCCGGTGACCTAGTGCATCGCCTCTGGCGGTGCCCCAAGCTCCATAGATATTGGAGAGAGGGACAATGTACATCATCATTATCGTAGTCAAGTACTATCAATGGCAGCAAGGATTAAAGTTGCCAAGCATAATGAACAGTTTATCTCTACTAAAATTGCAAGTTTAGTGTTATCTGAGTTAAAATGGATTAAGTGTTTGGAAATTAGGAAATGTTGGAGAAATATAGACTTATGGAAAGGGGTCTTATTGTGACATGACATTTATTTATGTAATGCCCTTTTTTAACTGCTAAGTTTTAGACCTAGACAACATGTCAGTAATTGTTGTATTTATGTTATTTTCAGACAGTTAGTCTGTTATTATGGATCTTGTTTGTTTTTACAAATAAAAATCTCCTTGCCACACTCAATGGTGTCTTTTAAACAAATGTCCCCCTTGTCCCGATATGCTGCCTGCTAGTAGGGATGAGCTCGATGTTCAGACTAAGTCCACGCCCCACACTATATAAGGCTGCTTACACGGCGGCCATGTGTAGTGTTGTTGGCATGGACAGAGAGATAGCTTGATTTAGATCAAGCAGGCGGGTTATTCAGTTAGTGGCAGTGTATTTGATCTATATATACAGTCAGTCTAATATATATACATATATACTCTGCATTTAGCATAGACTATATTCAGTGTTTACTCTATATTCAGTCAGTGTAGGCAGTGTATTAATATATATATATATATATATATATATATATATATATATATATATATATATATATATATATATATATATATATAGTGGGGACCCCCTTAAATTACAGTGGCCTCCACAATCTTTAAATGGAAGATGTTTTGGACGACCAGAACCCTTCCTAGAGCTGCTCGCCCGGCCAAACTGAGCTATCAGGGGAGAAGAGCCTTGGTGCAGGACACATGAAAGCCCACATGGAGTTTGCTAAAAAACACCTGAAGGACTCCAAGATGGTGAGAAATAAGATTCTTTGGTCTGATGAGACCAAGATAGAACTTTTTGGCCTTAATTCTAATTCTATGCGTGGAGAAAACCAGGCACTGCTCATCACCTGTCCAATACAGTCCCAACAGTGAAGCATGGTGGTGGCAGCATCATGCTGTGGGGGTGTTTTTCAGCTGCAGGGACAGGACGACTGGTTGTAATCGAGGAAAAGATGAATGTGGCCAAGTACAGGGATATCCTGGACGAAAACCTTTTCCAGAGTGCTCAGGACCTCAGACTGGGCCAAAGGTTTACCTTCCAACAAGACAATGACCCTAAGCACACAGCTAAAATAACGAAGGAGTGGCTTCACAACAACTCTGTGACTGTTCTTGAATGGCACAGCCAGAGCTCTAAATTAAACCCAATTGAGCATCTCTTGAGAGACCTAAAAATGGCTGTCCACCAACGTTTACCATCCAACCTGACAGAACTGGAGAGGATCTGCAAGAAGGAATGGCAGAGAATCCCCAAATCCAGGTGTGAAAAACTTGTTTCATCTTTCCCAAAAAGACTCATGGCTGAATTAGATTAAAAGGGTGCTTCTACTAAACACTGAGCAAAGGGTCTGAATACTTAGGACCATGTGATATTTCAGTTTTTCTTTTTTAATAAATCTGCAAATATGTCAACAATTCTGTGTCAATATGGGGTGCTATGTGTACATTAATGAGGAAAAAAATGAACTTGATTTTATGAAATTATTTTAGCAAATGGCTGCAATATAACAAAGAGTGAAAAATTTAAGGGGGTCTGAATACTTTCCGTCCCCACTGTATATATAAATATATGCAGTCTTGTAAATATATATATATATATATATATATATATATATATATATACTCTGCATCCAGTGTAGCCTATATCTACAGTGCATTCTGTGGTGTACTGGTTTTAATACACTTCAGGCTGTGTATTTGTCAGGGCTGGGCTCAGCCCTTCCTTCTCTGAGCTGCCAGCTCCTATCTCTCCACAGTGACTCACCTGTTTATGATATCCTGCTCGTCAGTCCTCCCTACTTAAGCTGTCCAGCCCAGATGATCTCTGCCTTCGCCTTGGTCAACATCACAGAAACTCTCCTGCGTTCCTGTTAAAGACTTGCTTGGCTGACATTCCTTCTGGCTACAGATCCTGCTTTCTGTTCCACTATGCTGATCCCTGGCTCCCCGACTTTCTGGCTTGTCTGACTATCTGTTCCAGTTACCCAACTTTGGCTATGTTTTGACTACGTTTGTTCTATTTACTTTTATTATTAAGCAAGTGTGATTTAACTGTACTTCTGTCTCCTTCTGATTCATGGTTTCTGACAGTATTATCTATATATACAGTCTCATATATATACATATATATACTCTGCATCCAGTGTAGCCTATATCTACAGTGCATTCGGTGGTGTACTGTTTCTAATACACTTCAGGCGGTGTACACAGTATCTAAGACATGGTGCATCCTCTGCAGGTGGCTGTGGAGCAAGCTTGTCCTTTTTTCTGCTGCTGGCCGTGTTATTGAGCCAGAACATGCAGAAGAGTTAGTGGAGTGGATAACGAAGCCGTCCTTATCCACCTCATCCTCTGTCACCCAGGCTCAGAGTAGTTTGCCTTCCAACTCAGCTGCCAAAGTGGCCTATTCCACCGGCTCCTTGTCCACAGTCACTCCTACCGTAGCTCCACCATCATGCACGGAGGCGTCCCCAGAATTATTTGACCACAGTGTCAGGTACATGCTGCTGGAGGATGCGTAGAGATTTGAAGGCTCCGATGTTGGTTCCCAGGCTGAGGAAGGGAGCAAGGTGAGCCTAGAGAGAGGGGGTGCCCAAGAAGGACAAAAAACTGGCAGTCATGTTCCCCCAGCTGCAGTATACTGCCAAGTTTGCTCCAGTGACGAGGAGGGAGGGGATGATGAGGTCAGTGACTGTACTTGGGTGCCTGATAGAAGAGAGGAGGAGGCAGGATGTCCTCTAGGGGGCAGCTTAGAGGCAGCCACTCTATTGCATCACACCGCAGGTGCAGGGCGCTGCTGACTCCGCGCTTGGGGTGGGCCTTTTTCGACATGTGTGGTGTAGATCGCACCGTTGCTGTTTGCAACCTATGTCGGAAGTGGATCAAGCATGGCCAGAACAGCAGCCGCTTGGGCACCACATGCTTGACCAGACATATGACAACCTGCCATGCAGTCCGTTGGCAACAGCACTTGAAAGACCCACATCAAAGAAAAAGGCAGACTTCTCCTTGCTCGTCACCTGGGATCTCCAACCCTACTATACCTCCAGTCCTCTCAAAAACCTGCACTGAGAGGAATGAAAGTATAGCAATAGGTGTCCCAAGTACTTGCAGCCAATCTGCTAGCAGTACACCACCATCTGATTTTAGCAGGCAAATTTCCCTTCCCCAGTTGCTGAAACGTAAAAAGAAATTCGGTCTCAGCCATCCACATTCTCGACTTCTAAATGTTAGCTTGGCAAATTTCTAGCACTGCAGCTGCTGCCTTTTCAGCTGGTAGACCCTGCCCCCCTTCCGTGAATTTGTAAAATGTGCTGTACCTCAGGGCAGGTTCCAAAACGTCATTTCTTTTCATGGAAGGCCATTCTGGCTCTCTACCGGCGTGTGAAAGGCAATGTTTTGGCAGGCTCAGAGGTGGTTGATGCCACACTAGCTTCAGCCAGAAATGGTTGTATGTGACAATGGCACCAACCTTGTCTCCACCCTCCGACAAGGACACTTGACCCATGTTCCATGTTTGGCACACGTCCTGAATTTGGTGGTGCAGCGGTTCTTGAGCAGGTACCCAGGCTTACAGGATCCCCTGAGACAGGCCAGAAAAGTTTGTGGTCATTTCCACTGGTCATACAATGCCAGTGCTTGGCTGGCTGACACTGACAGGGAATGCAACCTGCCCACCAACCGCCTCATTTGTGACATGCTCACCAGGTGGAACTCAACGTTGGCAATGCTGCAGTGGCTGCACACACAGCAGAGGGCCATCAATGAGTACCTGTGCGAGTATGGCACCAGGACAGGGTCAGGGGAGCTTGGCTTTCACCACGCCAGTGGCTACTGATCAAGGATGCATGCACTGTCCTGTCACCATTTGATGAGGCCACAAGGATGATGAGCAGTGACAATGCATGCATCAGTGACACTGTCCCTCTAGTCTTCCTGTTGGAGCACACGCTTCTTAGAATCATGGACAGGGCACTTGAGGCAGAACAGCGGGAGGAAGAGGAGGACTTCCTTACCTCTCAAGGCCCCCTTTATCCAGATAGCATTCCTGCGGGCTCGCCAAACACACAGGAAGAAGAGGAGGAGGATTGTGTCAGCATGTATGTAGAGGATAACACTCAGCAGCAGCCTTCAAGGGATGGTTTTCAGTTATACGTGGCTGGGAGGAGGTAGTTATGGATCATGTGATCCTTAGTGACCCAGAGGACGAAGAATCTAATGCCTCTGCCAACTTACGCTGCATTGGCTCCCTGATTCTGCAAAGCCTGCGAAAGGACCCTAGAATTCGTGATATCAAGAGGAATCATTACTGGCTGGCAACCCTTCTTGATCCACGTTACAAGAGGAAGGTTACAGAACTCATCCTGCCTTCGTAGAGGGAGCAAAGGATGAAACATCTTCAGGAGGCCTTGAAGAAAGGTTTGTGCAAAGCATTTCCAGACCCTGGGAGGTTACAATTTCCTGGTGCTGGACAACGTGTTGCTGAGGCTTCGTTCAGTCAGAGGAAGAGCGGTGGAATAGGTGGCCGGCTGACAGATGCCTTTAAACAATTTTTTAGTCCTCAGCGCCAAGGTCTGATCGGTTCAAGCAACCATCGCCAGCGTCTGCATTGCATGGGGCAGGAATATCTAGGGGCAAGAGCAGACTTGGAGACCTTTCCAACAGAGCATCCACTGGGTTACTTGAGGATGGACCACTGGCCAGAACTTGCTCAATATGCAATCAAGCTACTAGCCTGTCTGGCATCCAGCGTGCATTCTGAATGCACATTCAGTGCTGCTGAAGGGTTTGTAACGGATCAAAGAGTGCGCCCTTCCACAGACTCTGTTGATAGGCTCATAAAAATGAATCAGTCTTGGATCAGCAGCTATCAAGCACCTGATGCTGATTGAATTTGCTATGAATTTGGGATCCCTTGAAGAGTGCCTATACTGACTATACTATTCATCCTCAATCTTGATGATGCTAGCTTCCAACAATATTTTTGGTTTAGGGCACCACCACCCAAGGCCCAATTTTTCTGCCCCTGTTTAACAGGGGCATGTAATTACAATTTTTGACCTAATATTTCACAGCAGGGCCTGTTCCTGCGCCCAACAAGAGTAACTGTGAGGGCTTACAGTGTTGTGGCACCACCACCACCACCACCACCAAAGGCCCAATTTTTCTGCCCCTGTTTAACAGGAGCATGTAATTACAATTCTTGATATAATATTTCACAGCAGGGCCAGTTCCTGCGCCCAACAAGAGCAACTGTGAGGGCTTACAGTGTTCTGGTACCACCAACACCTAAGGCCCAATTTTCTGCCGAGTATATAGGGCAGGCCTTATAGTATGAGTCTCACAAAATGAGCAGGATTCAAGCCTCTGCAGTGTGCAGTACCGCATTTGGCCAAAGGCGCCAGTGACATTCGGAGCCACTCAGATTTACTCGGATCCGCTCGGAGCCTCTCCGAGTGTTTCCGAGTGCATCCGAGTGGCTCTGAGCGGTTTCTGAATGTTTCCGAGTGTCTCCGGCGCCCCCCACCTCTGGCCACATGTGGTACTGCATACCATAGAAGTCACTGTGGAACAAATTATCTGAGTTTCCATTGACTTCTATGGGGAAACTTGCTTTGATATAAGAGTGTTTTGGATTACAAGCATTGTTCTGGAACTAATTATGCTCGTAATCCAAGGTTCCACTGTAGTGATAGAAAGACTAGTTTGAGAGAGAGTATTCGTCTTGTAGGTCTTGGAAGAATTTCAATGTCATGGAGGTATACATATTAAATAGTTTTGTAATCCCACATCTCTTCCAATCACTAAAAATGTCTAGGTCTCTAAGTGCTAATAGGTTTCCAGTGTCCCAGATGGGAGAGTAGACCATAAACCCTGTATAATGTAATAAGCAGCAGATTGTTTTCCGTAGTTTTAATAATAGAAGTAACGTAGGACACTGCAAGATAGTTTTATGGGAACCTGCTTCCAGAGCCTCAATCAGAGTAGAGTGTGAGGTACAGGTTAACAATATGGATCTACTTGAGTGGTTACATCTACTAAGTCACAATTCATTAGGTTCTCCATTTGTGCTGCTAGGTAGTAGCTCCATGGGTGGGGTAGAACCAACCCGCCTATGTCTTTCAGTAGTTGTAGCATACAGAGATGTATCTTAGCTTGCCCTTTCTTCCACACTAGCTCCCTAAACAGAGCCTAATTTTCTAAATCAAAATCCAGTAATCCACACTGGAGAATTATGGAGTATATAAAGGAGTTGGGGCATCCAGATCATCTTTATTAGATTGTGATGACCCACAACAGACAAAGGGAGACAACAACACATGTTACATCTGTCTTTAAAACCCACCAACAAGGGGGCAAGGTTGCGAAGGAGAGATATAATTTGGGGTCTGCCATCACGTGAACATCTAGATATTTAAAATCTGATTTGAATATGTCTAGCAGAAGAGGACAGGGGTCCAACTAAGGGATCCACTGGGAGAAGGGTAGATTTGTCCCAATCAGTGCTGTACTTTTGACCTAGGCCGACAAGGCCCAGGCCTAGGGTGGCACTTTGCGGGGGGGGGCAGCCCCCCGCACGAAAAAGCCCCCCTTCCTCCTTCCGAGTCAGTCCATTCACTGCCAAAGTTGCTGGCTGCAGTGTATCTCATAGAGCAGAGCGTGTGCTCACAGTTCCCCCCTCCACACAGACAGAAGAGCAGAGAGAGAACTGGTCAGCCTTGATAAGGTCAGGGATTTAATTTAGAGTTCTCACTTAATATAATGCCTACGTGTAAATCTGTTATGAATGTAACCTTTAGCTGCTGAACTCGATTGAAGCTGCTTTTGTTGCCTTGTATCTGTATTGCCATGGTGTTGGAGCTTGTGCTTTTAGCCCAGGTGACTCCTGTTGTTGTCTACCCTTGCCCTGTGTGGGGGTGGTGCTGATGCTATTGTTTGTATAATTGCCTATAAAAGATTTCTGACTCTGTGTCTTAATTCCTATAGGAGCAATAATTTGACAAAGCAATATAAACTTAAAGCAACTTGTTTAAAAGTTGCCCCTAACATTTTGGCGCCCAGACGAGGGACTCACCAAGTTGCTACAAGAGGTGGCTGAGCTACGCTGACGGAACGAAAGGACAGGCATTCCGGGAACCACAGATCGAAAACCTGCGCAGGTAAGAAAAAGCTTTATTTTTCTTATATTCTGTGCTCCCCTGATTTGTGCCTATCCGTTCTGTCAGTTACGGTTCTCCTGGTTTTAAAACACCAGCCTCTGTAGTGGTGAGTCTAGAATTACTGCATATTTTGGTTTATATTGCTGGAATTATTTGTTTATTTGTTGTCTGTCTTGTCTGTCTTGTTGAGAAAGTGAATGAGCCTTGTCAAGGATGGTATGAGTTAGAAGGGGATTGCCGAACTAAGCAACGGAACCTCGCAAGAGGACTTTGGGGGTCTGACGCTTATGCTTAACCTCACATCTAACTCATAAACCATAGACGGGTTGAGAGTATAAGCCCTGTCTGCTCCATAAAGCAGGGATAAGAGTGCATGAGAGGGATCCCAGATACGGGGAGGGAATAAGGTCTCCATAAAGTCCGGAGATCTAGTCGGATACCTGGCCACTTAAAGGAATGCTTGTATATGTTGTAGACGCATTCTTGTATATGTTGTAGCCGCATTCTGGTTTGTTATTGGGCTAGCATATAAAGTAATTATTTGTTATTGGGCTAGCATATAAAGTAATTCGATTTCAGTAATCTCATTCCGGAGAGGTTTTTAGTATTCTAGCACCCTAGGAGGAAGGCAACGAGGAACTAGTGTAACTTAGCTGGTTTGTTATTGGGCTAGCATATAAAGTAATTATTCATTCTTGTATATGTTGTAGCCGCATTATATTGTACACTAAGTGTCCCACACGCTACCTAGGCAGGACTGTTAGAATGGGCCAGAGGAACACAAAACCCCGTCAGGGAATTGTGGCGCACTATACGGTGCCACAGATAATTAAAAACATCTGTGGGAAAGATGAAGCATAGGACTTAAAGGATGTCTTTCGTAAATTTAAGGTGAAAGGAGCAGCGGGTTTAGACCCGGATGTATGGAGTGAAATAGTGAAGAAAAATAGTGAAAAAAAGTGAATTAAAAAGGGACAGACAAGGAGAGGTGTTAGAGAAGCAATGGATGAGTCAGGTTCAATGTTTAATTAAGGTTTCAAATAGAGCAAAAGAAGAGGGGTGGAAATATAATCCAGACTGTGATGGTTGGGATATGAAAGATAGAAGAACAAAAAAATGTTGAAATTTTAAATAATCTTAGCTCAGCCATCCCACCCCCATATACTGACATAAATTGGAAGAGTGGGACTTTAAATGAGACACTGGGTCTCCATCCCTATGCATAAGTATATGTACATAAAACAGGAGGGTTGGGACTTTAGATGAGGTGAGCAAAGAAGGCCAGGGGGACAGTCAAACATAGTATAAAACACTTTATTGATACATAGTAGTGCAATGACACAATAGGAGTTCAAGTGTAGATTGTCATAACAAGTCGTGTAGCAGTCACATCCTAACTGATACATGGCAAACACGGTAAACAACCCTCAAATGGATGCAGGGAAAATAATACTATTCTGGAAAAAATGTTCGCTAAAGTAGTCATAGGGTAATAAAAAACTTGTAGATATATGCTTGTCTGGTGCATGTCGTAAGCCCGACGCGTTTCGTGTATTGAACACTCTTCAGGGGCGATATAGCACCAGGGTCCGTCTAATTTCTTCTCTTTTCTAGAATATTTTATATGAATATTTTATACAAAATATAGCATAGCATAACATCTACAGCGTAGGCGGCAAATGGCAATACAACAGCAAGGATCCATTTATTTGAAATGCTGATCTCTGAGCAGGAAATTTGGGTGTTGTTACTCTCTTTTGTGCTCACGGAATTAATTACAGAACAGCTGACATTCATTGGGTCTGTTGTTAGATCTTCTTTAGTGAAGGTAATGTTACGGGAATGACTTCCTTGATGTAATTTCCCATTCAATGTCCAGTTATATGTGACATCCTGATCCTCCTCTAGCACACAGGAGACACTGACACTTCCATTATTTTGGCAGGAAAAGATCACATAAGGTGTAGAAGGTGCAGCTGAGCAGGAAATTTGGGTGTTGTTACTCTCTTTTGTGCTCACGTAATTAATTACAGAACAGCTGACATTCATTGGGTCTGTTGTTAGATCTTCTTTAGTGAAGGTAATGTTACGGGAGTGACTTCCTTGATGTAATTTCCCATTCAATGTCCAGCTATATGTGACATCCTGATCCTCCTTTAGCACACAGGAGACACTGACACTTCCATTATTTTGGCAGGAAAAGATCACATAAGGTGTAGAAGGTGCAGCTCTGCCTGTCCAGAGAAGAGCCCACAGGAGGAGGACACGGAGAAGACACGTCTCTGAAGTCATTGTGATGGGTCTTCTTCTCCTGGCTGCATTGATCCGGATGAGGAGGACACAGCGGCGGCTCTTTCTTCTCTCCCCCGCGCTCTGCCTGCTGCCATGTTCAGTCACTGAACATTTTTTCCAGAATAGTATTATTTTCCCTGCATCCATTTGAGGGTTGTTTACCGTGTTTGCCATGTATCAGTTAGGATGTGACTGCTACACGACTTGTTATGACAATCTACACTTGAACTCCTATTGTGTCATTGCACTACTATGTATCAATAAAGTGTTTTATACTATGTTTGACTGTCCCCCTGGCCTTCTTTGCTCACCTCATCTAAAGTCCCAACCCTCCTGTTTTATGTACATATACTGACATAGAACGTAAACCACACAAGATATAAAACAACAGGAGAGGGGGTTAATATCACCCATGAAACAAATGCCAGGACAGACTGTATCAGAATTTTACTTATCTATGGAAAGTATGATGGCAGATGAGGGATTGGATTTGGCTCTGCCAGTCACGATCCGAGCCTTCAATAGACAGTTTATGGAAGGATTAATTCCACAGATAAGTGAAAGACTGAAAGCTTGCACACCACCCTTAATTTGTTGCGATTTTTGGCAGAAAAGGGTTGTAAGGTTAATAAGAAAAAGTTGCAGGTGTGCCAGGAAAAAGTTATCTTTTTGGGACATTGTATATCACAGGGTACGAGACATCTCACTGAGGAGAGGGTTCAAGTGATAAAGGGAATGTTACCCCCACGGAATTTCAAACAATTGCGTATGTTTTTAGGTATTGTGTCATATTGTAGACAATGGATACCACATGCTAGCGCTTTGATGCAGCCATTATACGATTGTTTGAAAATTGTACCGTATGTGCTTACAGAAGTAGCATATGAGTCGTTTGTCACTTTGAAAAAGCTATTAATTTCTGCCCCGGCTATTGGTATACCAGATTACACCAAGATATTTAACCTGTACGTTGCTGAGATCACTGGACACGCCACGGGTGTTCTGACACAGGCACATGTAAAACAAAGACCAGTCGCTTACTTTTCAGCAGCATTAGATCCAGTATCTAGAGGTTCACCGTCCTGTGTACGGGCGGTAGCTGCAGTGTCAATTATCATAGATAAGTCATCAGAGATTGTTCTAGACAATCCAGTCGTAGTGCATACCACACATGACATACATGCAATCTTGTCTCAGGTACAGCCCAAACACATTTCAATGGCTAGGCAATTAAGGTTACAGTGTACTTTACTCTTACCTCCAAATGTCACTTTTCAGCGCTGTACAACCTTAAATTTGGCCACCTTTTTGCCTCTCTAGTCACCAGATTTGGCAAGGGGGAATATAGTACTAGTGAGAAAGAAATGAGGACACTGACACTCTTTTGTTTAAAGAAGTAGATGAACACGATTGTTTTCAGCTCATGGAACAGGAGACAATGGGATTCCCACACGTTACAGATACACCAATTTTAAACGCTGAGTACACCTTGTATATAGATGGCAGCAGGTTTGCTGATGACAAGGGTAAATATCACACAGGGTATGCTGTAGTGACTGATACGCAGGTAATTGAAGCACAGCCCTTACCAGCCCACATGTCAGCACAGGAAGCAGAATTAAAAGCTTTAGAATAAGCCTTAGAATACTTAAAAGGGCGAGAAGGGAATATTTACACTGACTCTGCCTACGCTTATGGTGTAGCGCACGATTATGGCCACATATGGAGGGCTAGAGGTTATCTGACAGCAGCAGGTACACCTGTAAAACATGGAGAAGGGATTGAGTCCTGAACAATCTTCAAAAGGTTAAACGAGTGGCCATCATGAAGATAGCGGCACACACGAGCGCAAAAACAATTGAGGCAAAAGGAAATGCATTTGCAGATTTGACTGCAAAACAGGCAACTCTAGGGGAAGGAAGCCCTGAGACCTTAGCAGCGGTAGAGGTGAGTATCCCAGAACCAACATGGCAGCAGCTGAGTAAATTACAGGAGCAAGCAGGGGAGAGCGAGAAAGATAAGTGGGTCAGGATGGGAGCAGCACCAGACCTTGACAATGTATGGAGGGAAGGAGGCAAAATATGCCTACCTGCCTCTCTGTACCCAGCAATGGCAGCGGCAGTTCACCTACCCACACACGTCAGTTCCAATTCCATGTATAGGATTGTGAACCAAGGATGGCTTGCCCCTGGATTCAGTAGCACTGCAAGAAACTACTGTGCAGCCTGCCAAATCTGTCTCCTGAATAACCCAGGACAGAAAGTGAAAACCCCACGAAAACACCAGGTCCGGGCCCAATACCCCTTCCAGAGACTGCAAATTGACTACATACAAATGCCTAAGAGCAGCCCCTTTGAATTTGTCCTCGTGTGTATCGATTTATTCTCAGGTTGGCCCGAAAGTTATCCAGTAAAATTGGCTACAGCTAAAGCCACAGCTAAGAAACTGATCACTGAGTTAATACCTAGGTTTGGTCTTCCTGAAACCATAGAATCAGATAGGGGGACACACTTTACAGGAGAAATCATGCAGAATGTGATGACCATGTTAGGGGTTCAACAAAGTTTTCACACCCCTTATCACCCACAGAGTTCAGGATCAGTGGAGAGAGTAAATGGGACAATAAAGTTAAAAATACAAAAAGCCATGCAAGAGTTAAACAAGCTTTGGCCAGAATGCCTGCCTCTGGCTTTATTCTCTATAAGGTACACTCCAACAGGAAAAACAGGATTATCCCCATACGAAATACTTTTTGGGAATGCACCTAGATTAGGTTTATACTTTCCACAGAGTATGCAATTGCAATGTGATAGTTTGACTGCATATGTGATACAATTACAACAACGTCTAACTAAGATCCACAAAAGTGTGTATTCTTCTCTTCCAGACCCTAATTCAATAACAGGTACACATACGTTGCTACCAGGGGATTATGTATATGTAAAGAAACACACCAGAAAGACATTGGAACCCAGGTTTGAAGGTCCTTACCAAGTACTCTTGACCACAGCCACCTCAGTAAAGCTGTAAGGAAAACCTACCTGGATACACGCATTACATTGCAAGAAACAACCCGAGAAAACAACATGATGAAATATCTACTTACATATTTTTTGTTGAAGATTGTTGTTTTACAAATATATGCATGGACTCCTGGTATTAATGTACTTGAAGTAGAGGAAACAACAACTTTCGAATGGGCTATAGATGATCCTAAAGTAGCAAATGATTCAGGATATGAGATGAATAAGGATTGTAATGTAGGTAATTACACTGTTAAAGGACACAGGCGACCATTTCATATAGATGTAGGTATTGCATGGATACAGGCGGACCCATTCTCAGAAGTAACTATAACCTTCCAGTGGAATGACAATATGAGCTTTCCTTTCAATAACAATAAAAATCATAGGTGCCATAAAATATCCCTTTCACAGATGTGGAAACAAGCCCGGGAATGTGTGGTAGGACAAATGTACCAAATATTAGTCACAATAGCAGGGGGAGAAAATATATCAGAAGGGATGTTTAATCTGACAGATATTACCGTTAATCAATCCACTACTTTCCTCTGTGCCTCTTGATGGAGGGAAGAGAGAGTTGATGGGTGGTACTGATATGCACAGTCCTATGGGTTTCACATACAAATGGAGGAAGAAGTAACGCCAACAATTGACTCTTCCATATTAACACCCGTACCAAACACTTGCATAAATGTATCAACATCACAACAGAAAACAAAAATAAAATTCAACATCACCTTTCCCCCGATACCGGAGTGTAGGTATAAACGAGAATGGTACGACACACTATTGGGACTGACAGGTACAGGGATGGGAATTTTAAACTCGGTAGAGATAGAAGAAATGAACAGCAGATGGAAGCATGCAGGGGGACACATAGCTGACAGCTTGACTATCACAAGCAAATGGTTACCCACCACTTTTGAAACCCAACTGCAAGAAATACCCCTATTACAATTTTTGGGAGGGTTAATAAATCACACGATAGGAGCAGAGCTCCAGCTGTGGAATCAAAGTCAACAGTTTGTAAATTTCACACAGTGCTCTTTTAACCTCTTATCCTATCATATACAAATAAATAGGGCCAGGACTGAACTACAGTTGGGAAATTATCATACCTGGATGAAATATTTTAAGGGTTTAACTGACGATGGTGTATGGTTCCAAGTAAAAGGGGATAAGATAGAATGTGAGGATAAATGGTGTGTAGGAAGGTTTGAAGCATACAGGGTAGCAGATGTAATGGAAATGTGTAAAATAGTGGTCATGCCACTAGTAATTAAAGACGAGTTTTGGTATCCAGAAATATATGGGAAATATGTAGATAAAGGAAACAGAACCCATGATTTAACTCTATGTGAAGGAACTAATAAGAGAATGGTATGTGGCAGAAGTTCCCCAGTATATGAACCTTGCTTGTTAAAATACCAAACTAGCATATGCAAAATGCAAAGAACACAGATAAATGTGAACAATAGATTCATAGAAATAGGACCCCAGCATATTTGTATCATTACTAATGATAACCGCACCATGTCAGCATTAAATAAATCGGCGCCGTTTGCGGGATGTATAAAAAAAGATTAAAATATTACAATGGGGTAACGACACCTATCTTTTTGAACCAGACGCCGATAAGATATTCTCTTCAGTCTATGAGGTACATAATCTCACTGACACTACACCCTTTATAATTTCTTTAGACCCACTAAAACAGGTTTTGGAACAATCAGAGTTGTTAAGACAACACATAGAAACACTAGAACATACCCTACAGAATAACCTTGTATCCGCAATAATTGACAAAGGTAGACTAGTGCATCTTTCCTCACAGATACAACAGTATACTGCACCACATTGGTGGGATATATTCAGTGGAATGTCTTCTACAGCAACCAATACCTTTCACTGGTTGTTAAGTCCAATGGTAATTATTATTCTAATATTAATATCACTTACAATCACAAATATATGTGTACAGGAAAATAAATAGGAAAATTAGGAGAATAGACAGGGCATACCGATAAATGTGTATTGACATCACCCTACTCCTATAAAACTCCTCTTCTTGAATTTTAAGATGTTGGTAATACCTAGGGGGATGGGTTCTACCCCTCTGACAACTCGCGGTCAGGGAAAGGACTCTGGGGAAAAACTGACTAGAACTTATTCATGAGGACCCAGGGGGAGGGAGAGGATGATGTCAAAGGGGGAAATTGATAAGGTCAGGGATTTAATTTAGAGTTCTCACTTAATATAATGCCTACGTGTAAATCTGTTATGAATGTAACCTTTGGCTGCTGAACTCGATTGAAGCTGCTTTTGTTGCCTTGTATCTGTATTGCCATGGTGTTGGAGCTTGTGCTTGTAGCCCAGGTGACTCCTGTTGTTGTCTACCCTTGCCCTGTGTGGGGGTGGTGCTGATGCTATTGTTTGTATAATTGCCTATAAAAGGCCTTTGAAAGAAGTAAAGGGAGCAGTCCTTTATGCTCAAGAACTGATGCACGGATTTCTGACTCTGTGTCTTAATTCCTATAGGAGCAATAATTTGACAAAGCAATATAAACTTAAAGTAACTTGTTTAAAAGTTGCCCCTAACAGCCTCCTGTGCTGTGATTCCAGCAGGTGCACGTGTAGCCTCCAGGGTCGGATTGTGACTTCAGCTGGCAGACCCAGCTACATTCTGTATATCCTGGAGGGGGTGAGAGTAACTAAGATACTGATCCTCTTCACTGTCTCTCCTTACAAACCTCACACTGCAGCTTATCTGTGCACCAGCTTTCACTTTGTTTTTCCTATCTCCCTGTTATCTGAAATAGGGACTCTCTGATAATTAACCCTCTGTGCCCTTGGTGCTAGTGGAGGACTGCTTTTCTTCTCTGCATCAATGGACACATGTACACTACTGCTTACATATATGGTTAATTCTTTACAGCTCAATATTTGCAGGCTTGTGCTTCTGGAATCAATGGCATTTAACATCTGGTGTCTGCTTGCATATGTGGTTAACCTTTCATAGATACCTGTATGGCTAATGGAAAAGTGGGTACATCTTACATACCCACAACATGGGATTGTGGCGGCCACAAGATTTAAATAAAAAAAAATGTGGTACTGTACCTTTAAATCGTGAGTCGGCATGTCACAGGTATGTTAGGCGGGAAACATGTACATTGGGGACTATATAAGCACCCCACATGCAGGCTCCCATTGCAGTTGACCTGGGATCAGCTTGGCGACGGCCTCGATCGGGTCATGAAGACACTGGTCTGAAGAATCCTGGAGAAGGCGGTGTCAGAAGGAGGTGAGGAGTGGCTGAGAAGATGCCTGGCGGCAACGGAAGAGGGAACAAAGCCGGATTTGACAGCCCGCCGGTGATCCAGTACATCCCCGGGAGAGATGTGGAGTCAGCACTACCTTCGCCCGCAAGCCGAGCCGCAAGCCAATGCTCTCAAGCCCGCAGGCTTCAGCACAGCCTTCTGCCAGAACGTCCAGGGTCCTCGGCGGCTTCTGGTCATGGTGAAGAAACCTGCCCATGGGAGGAGGAGCCTAGTGACATCACGATGGCGCTTCAGTCGGAGAATTCAGAGGAGAAAGAGGGCATTCTCACTATTTCCTGTGCACGGTGGAGAGGGGTGTGGCTGGGCTCGGTGATCCCTGCACATCAGAAGATCAGCTCTGCCTGTACATCCAGGAAGCTATAGGCAAGCTTCCCACATCTCCAGGGCAATGGCATCGCAGGTGGCTAGGCCTTCTAGGCTAGACAATGCGATGGCTCAACACAGCTAAGAATGTCAGGTGATATCGGCTGCTGCTGGTCCGCCTTCACAGGATGGCAGCATTACAGATGTTCCTTCTTCGGCTGAACATCTTCAGACTGGTGAGTCAGCACAACACCAATGGCTCAAACAATTAATTAATTCTTTATCCAAATTTACTGAGTCTTTAGCTAATCCACAGCTGTCATCTGTACCTGCTTCCTCTCCTGCAAATGTATGGTCAGCACCTGTGTTGCCATCAGTTTCTCCTGTGGTTGCTAACAATGTTAATGTTGCCTCTGTAATGGAATTGAATACACCAGGTTCTAATGTTACTATTCCTGTGCCTGAAGCCTGTTATAAGGAAGTTATGCCTTGCGACATGTCTCCACTGGGATTTCATTTAGCTACCTCAACAAAAGAAAAAATTTGGAGAGGCGATTTTATTGATTTAATGTCTTTACTCCCTAATGCTAAAGAATTTTTGAAATAAAAAAGAAAAAAAATCTGATGACGCTATTCAGGCGTCTTATGGTTCCCAGATCTTTCCACAACTGGAAACCAGTTGCTTTCTGTATTTTTTCTGCAGTCATGGGTGAGAAATTTGATGAAAAATGCAGTGATTTGTTTCACCATCTGGAACATATTCTCGAAGCCTATAAACTTTGGCGGACTTGGTTGGTACAGTTACGATAAATCTTTCTGCCAGAAGATAGCGGTGTACCCCAATCTTAAATGGGGTATGAAGGAGGTTGGTTTGTGGTTGAACCTCATCCTCCCGCAAAAGCCAGTTTTTACAAAACAGCCGTCATTAAATCCTAATGTTTCTTCGGTTTATAAAAAGGGTGTTTGTTATGCCTATAATGAATCCCAATGCAAATGGTCAACTGCATGCCGTTATAGGCATGTTCTTTTTATCAGAGTGTTTTAAAAGGGCCTATTCTCACACACAATCTGCAAAGGATTTCAAAAGCTTGCACACTGGTGAAGTTGGAAAAAATGTAACACTGGTTATGTCTCTACCCAGACAGGGAGAAAGCACAAGTTCTAATTGAAGGTTATTTCATAGGATTTAAGCTTCCTGTATTTTCAGGCTCCGGTTGTCATTTTGTAAATAATCTAAAATCAGTTGATATGTATAGCCACGTGGTTAGGAAAAAATTAATAAAAGAGATCTCTGCTAGTCGAGTAACGGGTTCTTTCATTTCTCCGCCTTTCAAAAACTTTTGCATATCCCCAGGGGCGGACTGACAACACTCAGGGCCCCCGGACCAAATAAAGCAAGGGCCCCCTGTCAGGCCCCGCTCATGGTCCACCCCTGACCCCGCCCATGGCCCACCCCTGATCCCGCCCATGGCCCACCCCTGATCCCGCCTCTACATTTTGCACAAAGTACAACTTCTACCTTTATTTTTGGAACCTGGAGGGAGGTCTCTCTCTAACAGTGTCCATTAGACAGTCTGTTAGAAAACGTCCCCTCCAGGCCCCATTAGAGTCTACAACAGAGTCTAATGGGACCTGGAGGGGGGGTCTCTCTCTAACAGTGTCCATTAGAGAGTCTCTGTTAGAGAGAGACCCCCTTCCAGGACCCATTAGAGACTACAAAGGAGTATAATGGGACCTGGAGGGGGGCCTCTTTCTAACAGAGTGTACAGTGAACACCTTAATTTACTTTGGTCCTCACTGGACCCCCTCCTTGTGCCATGACTCTCACCCCTGCCCCAACCTCTCACAAAGTAGAAATAAAATTGGCACCGAGTAGCCCTCCTCTTACCTTAACTATGGGTACTGTAGCTGTGGCTGGTTCCCGCGTCCTCTGTGGCTGACTCCATCATCCTCTGTGGCTGGCTCCTGCATCCTCTGTGGCTGGCTCCTGCATCCTCTGTGACTGGCTGACTCCCACGTCCTCTGCGGCTGGCACCCTGCTGTGGCTGGCTGGCTTCCTGGTGTGGGTGGGTCACCATAAGTGGCTGGCTGGTACACTGGCCCTGCTGTAGCTAGCTGATGTGTCCTCTCCTCGTTCCACCGTTCCGGGCACTGTTTGCCGAGGCGAGGGAGAGACTTGGAGGGAGGCGGCCACCTTTGCCCTATCCGGGACAGTAGAACTAGGAGGTTTGCAGCAGGCCCAGTGCGCGGAGGTGCGCGGTGCAACACATAATGACGTCGTGTGCGTGTCCTCTCTGTGTCCATTTGAGAGTCTAAAAATATCGCCTATCAATGCAGCCTCATCAGTGCCCATCAATGCAGCCTCGCCAGTGTTCCCTCCATGCAGCCTTACCAGTGCCCCCTCCCTGTAGCCTCACCAGTGCTCCCTCCGTGCAGCCTCACCAGTGTTCCCTCAGTGCAGCCTCACCAGTGTCCCCTCCGTGCAGCCTCGCCAGTGTCCCCTCTGTGCATCCTCACCAGTGTCCCCTCTGTGCTGCCTCACCAGTGTCCCCTCCGTGCTGCCTCACCAGTGTCCCCTCCGTGCAGCCTCACCAGTGTCCCCTCCGTGCTGCCTCGCCAGTGTCCCCTCCGTGCAGCCTCACCAGTGTCCCCTCCGTGCAGCCTCACCAGTGTCCCCTCAGTGCAGCCTCACCAGTGCCCCCTCCATTCAGCCTCACCAGTGTCCCCTCAGTGCAGCCTCACCAGTGTCCCCTCTGTGCAGCCTTGCCAATGCCTCCTCAATGCAGGCTCACTAGTGTCCCTTCTGTGCATCCTTGCCAGTGTCCCCTCTGCTCAGCCTCGCCAGTGTCCCCTCTGTGCAGCCTCACCAGTGTCCCCTCTGTGTAGCCTCACCAGTGTCCCCTCCGTGCAGCCTCACCAGTGTCCCTCCTTGCAGCCTCACCAGTGTCCCTCCGTGCAGCCTCACCAGTGTCCCCTCCATGCAGCCTCACCAGTGTGCCTTCAGTGCAGCCTCACCAGTGCCCCCTCCATTCAGCCTCACCAGTGTTCCCTCAGTGCAGCCTCACCAGTGTCCCCTCCGTGCAGCCTCACCAGTGTCCCCTCAATGCAGCCTCACCAGTGTCCCCTAAATGCAGCCTCAGCAGTGTCCCCTCAGTGCAGATTCACCAGTGTCCCCTCAGGGCAGCCTCACCAGTGTCCCCTCAGGGCAGCCTCACCAGTGTCCGCCCCATGCAGCCTCACCAGTGTCCCCTCCATGCAGCCTGAGCAGTGTCCCCTCCATGCAGCCTCACCAGTGTCCCCTCCATGCAACCTGATCGTCCGCTGTCATCAGAAGTCCCACCTCCAGTGTGATGTCTATCAAATGAGCCAGTGCAGGAGGCGGGACATCCAATGACAGCGGTCGCTGGGTGAAAGGGAAATCCCTGCTCTATGCGATCCAGCGATGCTCGTCCTAACCCCTTACTCTCCGAGGCAGCACAAAAGATTGTCGCCGGGGGACCGCGGCCGCAAGTTTTTTGTCCCTGGACCCCAAGCCGGTTCCAGCAGGTGGCGCTGGCGGGCCTCCTTCAGCGGCCGGGCCCTCGGTCCACGTTCCAATGGACCGACTGGTCAGTCCACCCCTGCATATGCCCTCTTGGATTGGTTCCCAAAAAAGAGCCTAATTCATATCGCCTTATCCATCATCTTTCTTTTCCTAAAGGTAGTTCTTTGAATGATGAAATTGACCATTCATTAGCTTTTGTTACATATACAAAAAAATTTGGTCACGGTGCTCTCTTTTAGCAAAATCTGATATTCAATCTGCTTTCAGGTTGTTGCCTATTGCACCTGAGTCCTTTAATTCTTTACGTTTTTGTTTTGAGGGTTCCTTCTTTTATGACAGGTGCCTTCCGATGGGCTGCTCCCTATCATGTCATTATTTTGAAACTTTTGCAACATTTTTGCAATGGGTTGGGTCGTCGAATTCGAATCGGGTTGTGAAGGCATAATCCATTATTTGGATGATTTTCTTTTTATAGGTCCTTCTAGTTCCCCTATCTGTTCTTTATTGTTACGATTATTTTTGCTTATAACGTTTTTTGGCATTCCCATTGCTCCTGAAAAAACAGTTTTTCCCTCACCAATTATCAAATTCCTAGGAATTAGTATTGACACTTTGTTACTTCAGTATCAGCTTCCTATGTTAAATATCTCTAAACTTCAATATTTAATAGCCTTTTTTCTGCAAAGAAAAAAAAAGGAAAAAAGTTTTCTTGAAAGAAACTTCAGTCTTTTTTAGGATTACTGGCTTTTGCATGTAGGATCATACTGGTCATTGGCCATGTCTGGCTTTAAATCCCCCTTTTCTCATATTTGACTTACTTCCGACATCAAAGATGATCTGCTAGTTTGGTCTCAATGTCTTGCTGACTATAACGGTCGATCACTCTTTCAAGAAGATTTAATTTTTTCCAATGACATGGAGTTGTACACCAATGCTGCAGGATCACTCGGTTTTGCGGCCTTGGCCTTCTTTTTGGGTGTCCAACAAAGTGACTAAGAACATAATATTATTCAAGCTTTTTCCCATTGTAGTAGCTTTTGAAATTTTGGGGGGATTTTTTGCTAATAAAAGGATCATAATTAATTCGGACAACAAGGGAGTTCTCTTTGCCATGAACTGTCTCTCTTCTAAATCAATTTTTGTTATAAATCTTCTACGTTATTTTATCTTGATTGGTTTGAAACTGAATATTGGGTTAAGGCTAAATTCATACCAGGTAAGCATAATGTGGTCGCTGACGCATTATCTCAATTCCAGATGTCTCGTTTCAACAAACGTCTCGTTCGACAACTTTTTCCAGAAGCAGACCCAGTCGGCCATGCTTGCCCGAGTCATCTGTGGGATTTAATTTGATTCTGGTTATATCCGCCATTCAGCACTCAATTGCTCCTAAAACGTGGACTGATTATTCAGTTGCATGGCAGAGGTGGCTTTTATTTAATGAAGACGTGGGTATTTCTGGTTATTCTCCTACAGAACAATCTATTTTAGCATTCCTTTGTTCTCTTATTCAACGTCAATTATCATTTAATCATATTAATAAGACTTTAGCAGGGATTTCTTTTTTCCTCAATTTATTGGATTGTATTATTTTAAGTTTGAGCACCCCCTGTTGGCGCTGGACACTATATTGCATGATGCACAACTATGAAGATCATTTTGGACATTCAATGTAACATTGTATCATTTGGCAATTTTTGCTTTTATGTTATTGAGTTTTTAGCCATCTATTTATTTATATGAATCATGGCTCATTGAACTATAATAATTTCCGGGCCATTATCTACCACTAGAGGATTGTTGCATGGAGGAGATCCTGCTGCACACTTCACATTCACAACTCTTCTGAACAAATGATTTTTAAACTCAGCTGCTATCCACACGACTTAATTGTCTGGTATCACTAAGAGCCGGTTCACACAGGGGCGACTTGTCAGGTGACCTAGCCGCCTGACAAGTCGCCTCCCGTTCTGTACAATGGAACCGTTCTAATCAGAGTGACGCAAGTCACTCCAACTTAGAAAAAGGTTCCTGTACTACTTTGGGGGCGACTTGGGGCGACTTTCATAGACTTCTATACAGAAGTCGTTTTGCAAGTCGCCGTGGCAGTCGTGTGCAGGTGAGGCGACCTGCAAGTCGTGCCGCCCCTAGTGTGAACCGAGCCTAAGGAAGCATTGAAGCTGTTTTTTGTTGCACTGAGTCACCTTTATTGGATTGTATTATTTTAAGTTTGAGCAACCCCTGCTGGACACTATATTGCATGATGCACAACTATGAAGATCACTTTGGACATTCAATGTAACATTGTATCATTTGGCAATTTTTGCTTTTATGTTATTTCGTTTTTAGCCATCTATTTATTTATATGAATCATGGTTCACTGAACTATAAAAATTTCCGGATATTAATTCACAGCACTTTGTACTGGCATTTAATGTCTCAGCGGCAATCACTATCTTATTGAAAAAAATATTTTATTTTATTTTTTTAAATTTTATTGTAGATTTCACCATGGTTTTATTTTTATTTAAGCTGAGAGATACATTTGTATAGTTTTTTTTATTTATTATTATTTTTTTCTATTATGCACATACTGCCTGCATGTCCACATAGAGCTATATTCCCCAAGGTGGTTTAGATCACCATCCTATACCTCAGTAAAGACAAGAGTTGATACCCAGTACACCTAGATAGTATAATCTATTGTAGGATTAGCGCAGCACCATCCCCATTTGTCAGTCGTATATTAGGAAGAGAACACCAGGAATTGGCTGCAGTTAACTTTAGTTGCACACTGTGCCCAGTATACAGTACACTAATATACTGCATCTAGCTGAATCAACTGCCTGCCTGAGGTATTATTAGGAAGAGAACACCAGAAATTGTCTGCAGTTAACTTTAGTTGCACACTGTGCGTGGGATACAGGACACTGACTGAAAATACTGCAGCTGCCTGCCTGTGGTATTATTAGGAAGAGAACACCAGCAATTGTCTGCAGTTAGCTTTAGTTGCACACTGTGCACAGGATACAGTACACTGACTGAAGATACTGCAGCTGCCTGCCTGTGGTATTATTAGGAAGAGAACACCAGCAATTGTCTGCAGTTAGCTTTAGTTACACACTGTGCACAGGATACAGTACACTGACTGAAAATACTGCAGTTGCCTGCCTGAGGTATTATTAGAAAGAGAACACCAGCAATTGGCTGCAGTTAGCTTTAGTTGCACACTGCACAGGATACAGTACACTGACTGAAAATACTGCAGCTGCCTGCCTCAGGTATTATTAGAAAGAGAACACCAGCAATTGGCTGCAGATAGCTTTAGTTGCACACTGTGCCCAGTATACAGTACACTATTATACTGCAGCTAGCTGAATCAACTGCCTACCTGAGGTATTATTAGGAATGGAACACCAGCAATTGTCTGCAGTTAGCTTTAGTTGCACACTGCACAGGATACAGTACACTGACTGAAAATACTGCAGCTGCCTGCCTGTGGTATTATTAGGAAGAGAACACCGGCAATTGTCTGCAGTTAGATTTAGTTGCACACTATGCACAGGATACAGTACACTGACTGAAAATACTGCAGCTGCCTGCCCGTGGTATTATTAGGAAGAGAACACCAGCAATTGTCTGCAGTTAGCTTTAGTTGCACACTGTACAGGATACAGTACACTGACTGAAAATACTGCAGCTGCCTGTAAGTATATTAGGAAGAGAACACCAGGAATTGGCTGCAGTTAGCTTTAGTTGCACACTGTGCCCAGTATACAGTACACTAATATACTGCATCTAGCTGAATCAACTGCCTGCCTGAGGTATTATTAGGAAGAGAACACCAGCAATTGTCTGCAGTTAGATTTAGTTGCACACTATGCACAGGATACAGTACACTGACTGAAAATACTGCAGCTGCCTGCCCGTGGTATTATTAGGAAGAGAACACCAGCAATTGTCTGCAGTTAGCTTTAGTTGCACACTGTACAGGATACAGTACACTGACTGAAAATACTGCAGCTGCCTGTAAGTATATTAGGAAGAGAACACCAGGAATTGGCTGCAGTTAGCTTTAGTTGCACACTGTGCCCAGTATACAGTACACTAATATACTGCATCTAGCTGAATCAACTGCCTGCCTGAGGTATTATTAGGAAGAGAACACCAGCAATTGTCTGC
This sequence comes from Lithobates clamitans, assembly GCA_037952925.1. Classification (NCBI taxonomy): domain Eukaryota; kingdom Metazoa; phylum Chordata; class Amphibia; order Anura; family Ranidae; genus Lithobates; species Lithobates clamitans. Next base: position 5,405,779 of record JBBGZY010000374.1, read on the forward strand.
AGTTAGCTTTAGTTGCACACTGTGCACAGGATACAGTACACTGACTGAAAATACTGCAGCTGCCTGCCTATAAGTATATTAGGAAAAGAACACCAGCAATTGGCTGCAGTTAGCTTTAGTTGCACACTGTGCCCAGTATACAGTACACTATTATGCCCCGTACACATGGTCGGATTTTCCGATGGAAAATGTCCGATCGGAGCGTGTTGTCGGAAATTGCGACCGTGTGTGGGCTCCATCGGACATTTTCCATAGGATTTTCCGACACACAAAGTTGTAGAGCAGGAGATAAAATTTTCCGACAACAAAATCCGTTGTCGGAAATTCCGATCGTGTGTACACAAATCCGACGGACAAAGTGCCACGCATGCTCAGAATAAATAAAGAGATGAAAGCTATTGGCCACTGCCCCGTTTATAGTCCCGACGTATGTGTTTTATGTCACTGCGTTCAGAACGATCGGATTTTCCGACAACTTTGTGCGACCGTGTGTTGACAAAAAAAGTTTGAGCCAACATCCGTCGGAAAAAATCCTAGGATTTTGTTGTCGGAATGTCCGAACAAAGTCCGACCGTGTGTAGGCCCTATTATACTGCAGCTAGCTGAATCAACTGCCTGCCTGAGGTATTATTAGGAATAGAACACCAGCAATTGTCTGTAGTTAGCTTTAGTTGCACACTGCACAGGATACAGTACACTGACTGAAAATACTGCAGCTGCCTGCCTGTGGTATTATTAGGAAGAGAACACCGGCAATTGTCTGCAGTTAGATTTAGTTGCACACTGTGCATAGGATACAGTACACTGACTGAAAATACTGCAGCTGCCTGCCTGTGGTATTATTAGGAAGAGAACACCGGCAATTGTCTGCAGTTAGATTTAGTTGCACACTGTGCATAGGATACAGTACACTGACTGAAAATACTGCAGCTGCCTGCCTGTGGTATTATTAGGAAGAGAACACCGGCAATTGTCTGCAGTTAGATTTAGTTGCACACTATGCACAGGATACAGTACACTGACTGAAAATACTGCAGCTGCCTGCCCGTGGTATTATTAGGAAGAGAACACCAGCAATTGTCTGCAGTTAGCTTTAGTTGCACACTGTACAGGATACAGTACACTGACTGAAAATACTGAAGCTGCCTGTAAGTATATTAGGAAGAGAACACCAGGAATTGGCTGCAGTTAGCTTTAGTTGCACACTGTGCCCAGTATACAGTACACTAATATACTGCATCTAGCTGAATCAACTGCCTGCCTGAGGTATTATTAGGAAGAGAACACCAGCAATTGTCTGCAGTTAGCTTTAGTTGCACACTGTGCGCAGGATATAGTACACTGACTGAAAATACTGCAGCTACCTACCTATAAGTATATTAGGAAGAGAACACCAGCAATTGTCTGCAGTTAGCTTTAGTTGCACACTGTGCGCAGGATACAGTACACTGACTGTAAATACTGCAGCTGCCTGCCTGTAAGTATATTAGGAAGAGAACACCAGCAATTGTCTGCAGTTAGCTTTAGTTGCACACTGTGCACAGGATACAGTACACTGACTGAAAATACGGCAGCTGCCTGCCTGTGGTATTATTAGGAAGAGAACACCAGCAATTGTCTGCAGTTAGCTTTAGTTGTACACTGTGCACAGGATACAGTACACTGACTTAAAATACTGCAGCTGCCTGCCTGAGGTATTATTAGAAAGAGAACACCAGCAATTTGCTGCAGTTAGCTTTAGTTGCACACTGTGCACAGGATACAGTACACTGTGACTGAGAATACTGCAGCTGCCTGCCTGTGGTATTATTAGGAAGAGAACACCAGCAATTGTCTGCAGTTATCTTTAGTTGCACACTGTGCACAGGATACAGTACACTGACTGAAAATACTGCAGTTGCCTGCCTGAGGTATTATTAGGAAGAGAACACCAGCAATTGTCTGCAGTTAGATTTAGTTGCACACTATGCACAGGATACAGTACACTGACTGAAAATACTGCAGCTGCCTGCCCGTGGTATTATTAGGAAGAGAACACCAGCAATTGTCTGCAGTTAGCTTTAGTTGCACACTGTACAGGATACAGTACACTGACTGAAAATACTGCAGCTGCCTGTAAGTATATTAGGAAGAGAACACCAGGAATTGGCTGCAGTTAGCTTTAGTTGCACACTGTGCCCAGTATACAGTACACTAATATACTGCATCTAGCTGAATCAACTGCCTGCCTGAGGTATTATTAGGAAGAGAACACCAGCAATTGTCTGCAGTTAGATTTAGTTGCACACTATGCACAGGATACAGTACACTGACTGAAAATACTGCAGCTGCCTGCCCGTGGTATTATTAGGAAGAGAACACCAGCAATTGTCTGCAGTTAGCTTTAGTTGCACACTGTACAGGATACAGTACACTGACTGAAAATACTGCAGCTGCCTGTAAGTATATTAGGAAGAGAACACCAGGAATTGGCTGCAGTTAGCTTTAGTTGCACACTGTGCCCAGTATACAGTACACTAATATACTGCATCTAGCTGAATCAACTGCCTGCCTGAGGTATTATTAGGAAGAGAACACCAGCAATTGTCTGCAGTTAGCTTTAGTTGCACACTGTGCACAGGATACAGTACACTGACTGAAAATACTGCAGCTGCCTGCCTATAAGTATATTAGGAAAAGAACACCAGCAATTGGCTGCAGTTAGCTTTAGTTGCACACTGTGCCCAGTATACAGTACACTATTATGCCCCGTACACATGGTCGGATTTTCCGATGGAAAATGTCCGATCGGAGCGTGTTGTCGGAAATTGCGACCGTGTGTGGGCTCCATCGGACATTTTCCATAGGATTTTCCGACACACAAAGTTGTAGAGCAGGAGATAAAATTTTCCGACAACAAAATCCGTTGTCGGAAATTCCGATCGTGTGTACACAAATCCGACGGACAAAGTGCCACGCATGCTCAGAATAAATAAAGAGATGAAAGCTATTGGCCACTGCCCCGTTTATAGTCCCGACGTATGTGTTTTATGTCACTGCGTTCAGAACGATCGGATTTTTCGACAACTTTGTGCGACCGTGTGTAGACAAAAAAAGTTTGAGCCAACATCCGTCGGAAAAAATCCTAGGATTTTGTTGTCGGAATGTCCGAACAAAGTCCGACCGTGTGTACGCCCTATTATACTGCAGCTAGCTGAATCAACTGCCTGCCTGAGGTATTATTAGGAATAGAACACCAGCAATTGTCTGTAGTTAGCTTTAGTTGCACACTGCACAGGATACAGTACACTGACTGAAAATACTGCAGCTGCCTGCCTGTGGTATTATTAGGAAGAGAACACCGGCAATTGTCTGCAGTTAGATTTAGTTGCACACTGTGCATAGGATACAGTACACTGACTGAAAATACTGCAGCTGCCTGCCTGTGGTATTATTAGGAAGAGAACACCAGCAATTGTCTGCAGTTAGCTTTAGTTGCACACTGTGTACAGGATACAGTACACTGACTGAAAATACTGCAGCTGCCTGTCTTTAAGTATATTAGGAAGAGAACACCAGGAATTGTCTGCAGTTAGCTTTAGTTGCACACTGTGCACATGATACAGTACACTGACTGAAAATACTGCAGCTGCCTGCCTGTGGTATTATTAGGAAGAGAACACCAGCAATTGTCTGCAGTTAGCTTTAGTTGCACACTGTGTACAGGATACAGTAAACTGACTGAAAATACTGCAGCTGCCTGTCTGTACGTATATTAGGAAGAGAACACCAGCAATTGGCTGCAGTTAGCTTTAGTTGCAGGATACAGTACACTGACTGGAAATACTGCAGCTGCCTACCTGTAAGTATATTAGGAAGAAAACACCAGCAATTGTCTGCAGTTAGCTTTAGTTGCACACTGTGCGCAGGATATAGTACACTGACTAAAAATACTGCAGCTACCTACCTATAAGTATATTAGGAAGAGAACACCAGCAATTGTCTGCAGTTAGCTTTAGTTGCACACTGTGCGCAGGATACAGTACACTGACTGTAAATACTGCAGCTGCCTGCCTGTAAGTATATTAGGAAGAGAACACCAGCAATTGTCTGCAGTTAGCTTTAGTTGCACACTGTGCACAGGATACAGTACACTGACTGAAAATACGGCAGGTGCCTGCCTGTGGTATTATTAGGAAGAGAACACCAGCAATTGTCTGCAGTTAGCTTTAGTTGTACACTGTGCACAGGATACAGTACACTGACCGAAAATACTGCAGTTGCCTGCCTGAGGTATTATTAGGAAGAGAACACCAGCAATTGTCTGCAGTTAGCTTTAGTTGCACACCGTGCAAAGGATACAGTACACTGACTGAAGATACTGTAGCTGCCTGCCTGTGGTATTATTAGGAAGAGAACACCAGCAATTGTCTGCAGTTAGCTTTAGTTGCACACTGTGCACAGGATACAGTACACTGTGACTGAGAATACTGCAGTTGCCTGCCTGAGGTATTATTAGAAAGAGAACACCAGCAATTGGCTGCAGTTAGCTTTAGTTGCACACTGCACAGGATACAGTACACTGACTGAAAATACTGCAGCTGCCTGCCTCAGGTACTATTAGAAAGAGAACACCAGCAATTGGCTGCAGTTAGCTTTAGTTGCACACTGTGCCCAGTATACAGTACACTATTATACTGCAGCTAGCTGAATTAACTGCCTACCTGAGGTATTATTAGGAATTGAACACCAGCAATTGTCTGCAGTTAGCTTTAGTTGCACACTGCACAGGATACAGTACACTGACTGAAAATACTGCAGCTGCCTGCCTGTGGTATTATTAGGAAGAGAACACCGGCAATTGTCTGCAGTTAGATTTAGTTGCACACTGTGCACAGGATACAGTACACTGACTGAAAATACTGCAGCTGCCTGCCCGTGGTATTATTAGGAAGAGAACACCAGCAATTGTCTGCAGTTAGCTTTAGTTGCACACTGTACAGGATACAGTACACTGACTGAAAATACTGCAGCTGCCTGTAAGTATATTAGGAAGAGAACACCAGGAATTGGCTGCAGTTAGCTTTAGTTGCACACTGTGCCCAGTATACAGTACACTAATATACTGCATCTAGCTGAATCAACTGCCTGCCCGAGGTATTATTAGGAAGAGAACACCAGCAATTGTCTGCAGTTAGCTTTAGTTGCACACTGTGCACAGGATACAGTACACTGACTGAAAATACTGCAGCTGCCTGCCTGTAAGTATATTAGGAAAAGAACACCAGCAATTGGCTGCAGTTAGCTTTAGTTGCACACTGTGCCCAGTATACAGTACACTATTATGCCCCGTACACACGGTCGGATTTTCCGATGGAAAATGTCCGATCGGAGCGTGTTGTCGGAAATTGCGACCGTGTGTGGGCTCCATCGGACATTTTCCATAGGATTTTCCGACACACAAAGTTGAAGAACAAAGGGGGAGGGGAATTGGGACTTTATATGAAACTGCGCCGGGTAGAGGACGCAAGTTTCCATCCCTATGACACAATATCTAAAAACCCACAAGCAAAAGCCAGTGGGTGAAGGAAGAGGAGGCCCTTGCCTGCCCGGGAGCTGCGATGGGCACTGTCGGCCTCATGGGCTCCCTCCCCCCCTCCTCCCCCGCCCGCCCGTCCTGGTGGGCGTGTGTGGGGGGGGCGGGGCTTGCCTCCACTGCCCATCGACGTCACGCCACCCGTGGCGGACGTGTGCTGCGCCTCCCGGCGCCGCCGCGCCCTCTGCGTTGTTGTTGCTACGCTCGCAGGTTTGGTGGGCTGGTCCCAGCGGCCGCCGATCATTGGTCGGCCTCCCGCTGTGGCTCCTCCCACCCTTGGCCGTGCGTGCGTGACGTTGGCGGGCCTCCCCGCGGCGGCGCCTATATATGGGCGCTCTTGTTTACCTGGGGCGGTGCGGCGCTCGAGGTACACTACTGGTACACTACCATGTGGTGGTAGTTCCTTCTCCACACCACCCTGTCACACAGGTAATGCCACTCTACTTTTTGGTCGATCACATGTTATCTTCCAGCCTCACTCACCCCTCTCTCCCTCACTCCATTCCTCACTTCACCCACTCACCTACAGACTTTCACACCACGCTCACTTCTCCCCCCCCACTACTCCCCTTCCCCCTCTCTCCCTCCCTTTTCCCCCCCTTTCCCCCCCCCTCCCTCCCACCCTCCCCCCTTACCCTCATCTTCCTCACCCTCCCTTTGCACCCATACCCCTTGCATTATCACTCATCTATCACTTTCCACTTTAGGGTGCCTCGTGGCTCTGCATCGCCTTGGGGGGGTGCCTGTTTTGGTCGCCGCGGCGGGGGGGCCCGCCTCAGCTCCCGGCCCGGCATCAGTCCCGGACGGTTGCCATACCTGGCCATTCACCATCTACCCATGCCTGCTGTGAGTACTTCTGTTTTTGGGGGATTACTTGGCCCCTTGTACCCACTGTAACTCTGACCCATGATACTATTATTATTATCTTTAATTTCCAGAAATTTGACATGTCTGCTCCTGATGAGTGGTCCTGAACCACGAAACGTGTCGAGCTACCGGTTGCCCTTTATTGTTCCAATCCATGCTACACAGAGTTTTACCCTTTAACAGGAATTTGAGGCCAGCTATCAGGCAGGCATTACCTTGCTTTAACTATCTACGATTTCTGACACTTGGTGATCCCTTGTCCATCTTCAGTAATATCGCTTATACCCATGTTATTACTCATGTTACCCCTTTTATCTTTGTCTGATACCATTGTTTGTATGAACATGCAATAAAAGAATTTTATTGACCCACCGTTATGTGTCGGCTTGCAAACCATTGGCTTCATTTAAAGTCCCACCTCCTCTTCCTTCACCCACTGGCTTTTGCTTGTGGGTTTTTAGACACAAAGTTGGAGAGCAGGAGATAAAATTTTCCAACAACAAAATCCGTTGTCGGAAATTCCGATCGTGTGTACACAAATCCAACGGACAAAGTGCCACGCATGCTCAGAATAAATAAAGAGATGAAAGCTATTGGCCACTGCCCCGTTTATAGTCCCGACGTACGTGTTTTATGTCACCGCGTTCAGAACGATCGGATTTTCCGACAACTTTGTGTGACCGTGTGTAGACAAAAAAAGTTTGAGCCAACATCCGTCGGAAAAAATCCTAGGATTTTGTTGTCGGAATGTCCGAACAAAGTCAGACCGTGTGTACGCCCTATTATACTGCAGCTAGCTGAATCAACTGCCTGCCTGAGGTATTATTAGGAATAGAACACCAGCAATTGTCTGCAGTTAGCTTTAGTTGCACACTGCACAGGATACAGTACACTGACTGAAAATACTGCAGCTGCCTGCCTGTGGTATTATTAGGAAGAGAACACCGGCAATTGTCTGCAGTTAGCTTTAGTTGCACACTGTGTACAGGATACAGTACACTGACTGAAAATACTGCAGCTGCCTGTCTTTAAGTATATTAGGAAGAGAACACCAGGAATTGTCTGCAGTTAGCTTTAGTTGCACACTGTGCACATGATACAGTACACTGACTGAAAATACTGCAGCTGCCTGCCTGTGGTACTGTGGTATTATTAGGAAGAGAACACCAGCAATTGTCTGCAGTTAGCTTTAGTTGCACACTGTGTACAGGATAAAGTAAACTGACTGAAAATACTGCAGCTGCCTGTCTGTACGTATATTAGGAAGAGCACACCAGCAATTGGCTGCAGTTAGCTTTAGTTGCACACTGTGCGCAGGATACAGTACACTGACTAAAAATACTGCAGCTGCCTGCCTGAAAGTATATTAGGAAGAGAACACCAGCAATTGGCTGCAGTTAGCTTTAGTTGCAGGATACAGTACACTGACTGAAAATACTGCAGCTGCCTACCTGTAAGTGTATTAGGAAGAAAACACCAGCAATTGTCTGCAGTTAGCTTTAGTTGCACACTGTGCGCAGGATATAGTACACTGACTGAAAATACTGCAGCTACCTACCTATAAGTATATTAGGAAGAGAACACCAGCAATTGTCTGCAGTTAGCTTTAGTTGCACACTGTGCGCAGGATACAGTACACTGACTGTAAATACTGCAGCTGCCTGCCTGTAAGTATATTAGGAAGAGAACACCAGCAATTGTCTGCAGTTAGCTTTAGTTGCACACTGTGCACAGGATACAGTACACTGACTGAAAATACGGCAGCTGCCTGCCTGTGGTATTATTAGGAAGAGAACACCAGCAATTGTCTGCAGTTAGCTTTAGTTGTACACTGTGCACAGGATACAGTACACTGACTGAAAATACTGCAGCTGCCTGCCTGAGGTATTATTAGAAAGAGAACACCAGCAATTTGCTGCAGTTAGCTTTAGTTGCACACTGTGCACAGGATACAGTACACTGTGACTGAGAATACTGCAGCTGCCTGCCTGTGGTATTATTAGGAAGAGAACACCAGCAATTGTCTGCAGTTATCTTTAGTTGCACACTGTGCACAGGATACAGTACACTGACTGAAAATACTGCAGTTGCCTGCCTGAGGTATTATTAGGAAGAGAACACCAGCAATTGTCTGCAGTTAGATTTAGTTGCACACTATGCACAGGATACAGTACACTGACTGAAAATACTGCAGCTGCCTGCCCGTGGTATTATTAGGAAGAGAACACCAGCAATTGTCTGCAGTTAGCTTTAGTTGCACACTGTACAGGATACAGTACACTGACTGAAAATACTGCAGCTGCCTGTAAGTATATTAGGAAGAGAACACCAGGAATTGGCTGCAGTTAGCTTTAGTTGCACACTGTGCCCAGTATACAGTACACTAATATACTGCATCTAGCTGAATCAACTGCCTGCCTGAGGTATTATTAGGAAGAGAACACCAGCAATTGTCTGCAGTTAGATTTAGTTGCACACTATGCACAGGATACAGTACACTGACTGAAAATACTGCAGCTGCCTGCCCGTGGTATTATTAGGAAGAGAACACCAGCAATTGTCTGCAGTTAGCTTTAGTTGCACACTGTACAGGATACAGTACACTGACTGAAAATACTGCAGCTGCCTGTAAGTATATTAGGAAGAGAACACCAGGAATTGGCTGCAGTTAGCTTTAGTTGCACACTGTGCCCAGTATACAGTACACTAATATACTGCATCTAGCTGAATCAACTGCCTGCCTGAGGTATTATTAGGAAGAGAACACCAGCAATTGTCTGCAGTTAGCTTTAGTTGCACACTGTGCACAGGATACAGTACACTGACTGAAAATACTGCAGCTGCCTGCCTATAAGTATATTAGGAAAAGAACACCAGCAATTGGCTGCAGTTAGCTTTAGTTGCACACTGTGCCCAGTATACAGTACACTATTATGCCCCGTACACATGGTCGGATTTTCCGATGGAAAATGTCCGATCGGAGCGTGTTGTCGGAAATTGCGACCGTGTGTGGGCTCCATCGGACATTTTCCATAGGATTTTCCGACACACAAAGTTGTAGAGCAGGAGATAAAATTTTCCGACAACAAAATCCGTTGTCGGAAATTCCGATCGTGTGTACACAAATCCGACGGACAAAGTGCCACGCATGCTCAGAATAAATAAAGAGATGAAAGCTATTGGCCACTGCCCCGTTTATAGTCCCGACGTATGTGTTTTATGTCACTGCGTTCAGAACGATCGGATTTTCCGACAACTTTGTGCGACCGTGTGTAGACAAAAAAAGTTTGAGCCAACATCCGTCGGAAAAAATCCTAGGATTTTGTTGTCGGAATGTCCGAACAAAGTCCGACCGTGTGTACGCCCTATTATACTGCAGCTAGCTGAATCAACTGCCTGCCTGAGGTATTATTAGGAATAGAACACCAGCAATTGTCTGTAGTTAGCTTTAGTTGCACACTGCACAGGATACAGTACACTGACTGAAAATACTGCAGCTGCCTGCCTGTGGTATTATTAGGAAGAGAACACCGGCAATTGTCTGCAGTTAGATTTAGTTGCACACTGTGCATAGGATACAGTACACTGACTGAAAATACTGCAGCTGCCTGCCTGTGGTATTATTAGGAAGAGAACACCAGCAATTGTCTGCAGTTAGCTTTAGTTGCACACTGTGTACAGGATACAGTACACTGACTGAAAATACTGCAGCTGCCTGTCTTTAAGTATATTAGGAAGAGAACACCAGGAATTGTCTGCAGTTAGCTTTAGTTGCACACTGTGCACATGATACAGTACACTGACTGAAAATACTGCAGCTGCCTGCCTGTGGTATTATTAGGAAGAGAACACCAGTAATTGTCTGCAGTTAGCTTTAGTTGCACACTGTGTACAGGATACAGTAAACTGACTGAAAATACTGCAGCTGCCTGTCTGTACGTATATTAGGAAGAGCACACCAGCAATTGGCTGCAGTTAGCTTTAGTTGCACACTGTGCGCAGGATACAGTACACTGACTAAAAATACTGCAGCTGCCTGCCTGAAAGTATATTAGGAAGAGAACACCAGCAATTGGCTGCAGTTAGCTTTAGTTGCAGGATACAGTACACTGACTGGAAATACTGCAGCTGCCTACCTGTAAGTATATTAGGAAGAAAACACCAGCAATTGTCTGCAGTTAGCTTTAGTTGCACACTGTGCGCAGGATATAGTACACTGACTAAAAATACTGCAGCTACCTACCTATAAGTATATTAGGAAGAGAACACCAGCAATTGTCTGCAGTTAGCTTTAGTTGCACACTGTGCGCAGGATACAGTACACTGACTGTAAATACTGCAGCTGCCTGCCTGTAAGTATATTAGGAAGAGAACACCAGCAATTGTCTGCAGTTAGCTTTAGTTGCACACTGTGCACAGGATACAGTACACTGACTGAAAATACGGCAGGTGCCTGCCTGTGGTATTATTAGGAAGAGAACACCAGCAATTGTCTGCAGTTAGCTTTAGTTGTACACTGTGCACAGGATACAGTACACTGACCGAAAATACTGCAGTTGCCTGCCTGAGGTATTATTAGGAAGAGAACACCAGCAATTGTCTGCAGTTAGCTTTAGTTGCACACCGTGCAAAGGATACAGTACACTGACTGAAGATACTGTAGCTGCCTGCCTGTGGTATTATTAGGAAGAGAACACCAGCAATTGTCTGCAGTTAGCTTTAGTTGCACACTGTGCACAGGATACAGTACACTGTGACTGAGAATACTGCAGTTGCCTGCCTGAGGTATTATTAGAAAGAGAACACCAGCAATTGGCTGCAGTTAGCTTTAGTTGCACACTGCACAGGATACAGTACACTGACTGAAAATACTGCAGCTGCCTGCCTCAGGTACTATTAGAAAGAGAACACCAGCAATTGGCTGCAGTTAGCTTTAGTTGCACACTGTGCCCAGTATACAGTACACTATTATACTGCAGCTAGCTGAATTAACTGCCTACCTGAGGTATTATTAGGAATTGAACACCAGCAATTGTCTGCAGTTAGCTTTAGTTGCACACTGCACAGGATACAGTACACTGACTGAAAATACTGCAGCTGCCTGCCTGTGGTATTATTAGGAAGAGAACACCGGCAATTGTCTGCAGTTAGATTTAGTTGCACACTGTGCACAGGATACAGTACACTGACTGAAAATACTGCAGCTGCCTGCCCGTGGTATTATTAGGAAGAGAACACCAGCAATTGTCTGCAGTTAGCTTTAGTTGCACACTGTACAGGATACAGTACACTGACTGAAAATACTGCAGCTGCCTGTAAGTATATTAGGAAGAGAACACCAGGAATTGGCTGCAGTTAGCTTTAGTTGCACACTGTGCCCAGTATACAGTACACTAATATACTGCATCTAGCTGAATCAACTGCCTGCCCGAGGTATTATTAGGAAGAGAACACCAGCAATTGTCTGCAGTTAGCTTTAGTTGCACACTGTGCACAGGATACAGTACACTGACTGAAAATACTGCAGCTGCCTGCCTGTAAGTATATTAGGAAAAGAACACCAGCAATTGGCTGCAGTTAGCTTTAGTTGCACACTGTGCCCAGTATACAGTACACTATTATGCCCCGTACACACGGTCGGATTTTCCGATGGAAAATGTCCGATCGGAGCGTGTTGTCGGAAATTGCGACCGTGTGTGGGCTCCATCGGACATTTTCCATAGGATTTTCCGACACACAAAGTTGGAGAACAAAGGGGGAGGGGAATTGGGACTTTATATGAAACTGCGCCGGGTAGAGGACGCAAGTTTCCATCCCTATGACACAATATCTAAAAACCCACAAGCAAAAGCCAGTGGGTGAAGGAAGAGGAGGCCCTTGCCTGCCCGGGAGCTGCGATGGGCACTGTCGGCCTCATGGGCTCCCTCCCCCCCTCCTCCCCCGCCCGCCCGTCCTGGTGGGCGTGTGTGGGGGGGGCGGGCTTGCCTCCACTGCCCATCGACGTCACGCCACCCGTGGCGGACGTGTGCTGCGCCTCCCGGCGCCGCCGCGCCCTCTGCGTTGTTGTTGCTACGCTCGCAGGTTTGGTGGGCTGGTCCCAGCGGCCGCCGATCATTGGTCGGCCTCCCGCTGTGGCTCCTCCCACCCTTGGCCGTGCGTGCGTGACGTTGGCGGGCCTCCCCGCGGCGGCGCCTATATATGGGCGCTCTTGTTTACCTGGGGCGGTGCGGCGCTCGAGGTACACTACTGGTACACTACCATGTGGTGGTAGTTCCTTCTCCACACCACCCTGTCACACAGGTAATGCCACTCTACTTTTTGGTCGATCACATGTTATCTTCCAGCCTCACTCACCCCTCTCTCCCTCACTCCATTCCTCACTTCACCCACTCACCTACAGACTTTCACACCACGCTCACTTCTCCCCCCCCACTACTCCCCTTCCCCCTCTCTCCCTCCCTTTTCCCCCCCTTCCCCCCCCCCTCCCTCCCACCCTCCCCCCTTACCCTCATCTTCCTCACCCTCCCTTTGCACCCATACCCCTTGCATTATCACTCATCTATCACTTTCCACTTTAGGGTGCCTCGTGGCTCTGCATCGCCTTGGGGGGGTGCCTGTTTTGGTCGCCGCGGCGGGGGGGCCCGCCTCAGCTCCCGGCCCGGCATCAGTCCCAGACGGTTGCCATACCTGGCCATTCACCATCAACCCATGCCTGCTGTGAGTACTTCTGTTTTTGGGGGATTACTTGGCCCCTTGTACCCACTGTAACTCTGACCCATGATACTATTATTATTATCTTTAATTTCCAGAAATTTGACATGTCTGCTCCTGATGAGTGGTCCTGAACCACGAAACGTGTCGAGCTACCGGTTGCCCTTTATTGTTCCAATCCATGCTACACAGAGTTTTACCCTTTAACAGGAATTTGAGGCCAGCTATCAGGCAGGCATTACCTTGCTTTAACTATCTACGATTTCTGACACTTGGTGATCCCTTGTCCATCTTCAGTAATATCGCTTATACCCATGTTATTACTCATGTTACCCCTTTTATCTTTGATAACTATACTAATGGTCCTTATGCTGATCCCTGGTTATCATTGTTAACATTTTACCAAGTGTTAAACTGATATTGTCTGATACCATTGTTTGTATGAACATGCAATAAAAGAATTTTATTGACCCACCGTTATGTGTCGGCTTGCAAACCATTGGCTTCATTTAAAGTCCCACCTCCTCTTCCTTCACCCACTGGCTTTTGCTTGTGGGTTTTTAGACACAAAGTTGGAGAGCAGGAGATAAAATTTTCCAACAACAAAATCCGTTGTCGGAAATTCCGATCGTGTGTACACAAATCCAACGGACAAAGTGCCACGCATGCTCAGAATAAATAAAGAGATGAAAGCTATTGGCCACTGCCCCGTTTATAGTCCCGACGTACGTGTTTTATGTCACCGCGTTCAGAACGATCGGATTTTCCGACAACTTTGTGTGACCGTGTGTAGACAAAAAAAGTTTGAGCCAACATCCGTCGGAAAAAATCCTAGGATTTTGTTGTCGGAATGTCCGAACAAAGTCAGACCGTGTGTACGCCCTATTATACTGCAGCTAGCTGAATCAACTGCCTGCCTGAGGTATTATTAGGAATAGAACACCAGCAATTGTCTGCAGTTAGCTTTAGTTGCACACTGCACAGGATACAGTACACTGACTGAAAATACTGCAGCTGCCTGCCTGTGGTATTATTAGGAAGAGAACACCGGCAATTGTCTGCAGTTAGCTTTAGTTGCACACTGTGTACAGGATACAGTACACTGACTGAAAATACTGCAGCTGCCTGTCTTTAAGTATATTAGGAAGAGAACACCAGGAATTGTCTGCAGTTAGCTTTAGTTGCACACTGTGCACATGATACAGTACACTGACTGAAAATACTGCAGCTGCCTGCCTGTGGTACTGTGGTATTATTAGGAAGAGAACACCAGCAATTGTCTGCAGTTAGCTTTAGTTGCACACTGTGTACAGGATAAAGTAAACTGACTGAAAATACTGCAGCTGCCTGTCTGTACGTATATTAGGAAGAGCACACCAGCAATTGGCTGCAGTTAGCTTTAGTTGCACACTGTGCGCAGGATACAGTACACTGACTAAAAATACTGCAGCTGCCTGCCTGAAAGTATATTAGGAAGAGAACACCAGCAATTGGCTGCAGTTAGCTTTAGTTGCAGGATACAGTACACTGACTGAAAATACTGCAGCTGCCTACCTGTAAGTGTATTAGGAAGAAAACACCAGCAATTGTCTGCAGTTAGCTTTAGTTGCACACTGTGCGCAGGATATAGTACACTGACTGAAAATACTGCAGCTACCTACCTATAAGTATATTAGGAAGAGAACACCAGCAATTGTCTGCAGTTAGCTTTAGTTGCACACTGTGCGCAGGATACAGTACACTGACTGTAAATACTGCAGCTGCCTGCCTGTAAGTATATTAGGAAGAGAACACCAGCAATTGTCTGCAGTTAGCTTTAGTTGCACACTGTGCACAGGATACAGTACACTGACTGAAAATACGGCAGCTGCCTGCCTGTGGTATTATTAGGAAGAGAACACCAGCAATTGTCTGCAGTTAGCTTTAGTTGTACACTGTGCACAGGATACAGTACACTGACTGAAAATACTGCAGCTGCCTGCCTGAGGTATTATTAGAAAGAGAACACCAGCAATTTGCTGCAGTTAGCTTTAGTTGCACACTGTGCACAGGATACAGTACACTGTGACTGAGAATACTGCAGCTGCCTGCCTGTGGTATTATTAGGAAGAGAACACCAGCAATTGTCTGCAGTTATCTTTAGTTGCACACTGTGCACAGGATACAGTACACTGACTGAAAATACTGCAGTTGCCTGCCTGAGGTATTATTAGGAAGAGAACACCAGCAATTGTCTGCAGTTAGCTTTAGTTGCACACTGCACAGGATACAGTACACTGACTAAAAATACTGCAGCTGCCTGCCTGTGGTATTATTAGGAATAGAACACCCTAACAATTGCCTGCAGTTAGCTTTAGTTGCACACTGTGCACAGGATACAGTACACTGACTGAAAATACTGCAGTTGCCTGCCTGAGGTATTATTAGGAAGAGAACACCAGCAATTGTCTGCAGTTAGCTTTAGTTGCACACTGTGCACAGGATACAGTACACTGACTGAAAATACTGCAGCTGTCTGCCTGAGGTATTATATATAAAGAGAACACTAGCAATTGGCTACAGTTAGCTTTAGTTACACACTGTGCACTGGATACAGTACACTGACTGAAAATACTGGAGCTGCCTGCCTGTAAGTATATTAGGAATAGAACACCAGCAATTGGCTGCAGTTAGCTTTAGTTGCACACTGTGCCCAGTATACAGCACACTAATATACTGCAGCTAGCTGAATCAACTGCCTGCCTGAGGAATTATTAGGAAGAGAACACCAGCAATCGTCTGTAGTTAGCTTTAGTTGCACACTGCACAGGACACAGTACACTGACTGAAAATACTGCAGCTGCCTGCCTGTGGTATTATTAGGAAGAGAACACCAGCAATTGTCTGCAGTTAGATTTAGTTGCACACTGTGCACAGGATACAGTACACTGACTGAAAATACTGCAGCTGCCTGCCTGTGGTATTATTAGGAAGAGAACACCAGCAGTTGTCTGCAGTTAGCTTTAGTTGCACACCGTGTACAGGATACAGTACACTGACTGAAAATATTGCAGCTGCCTGTCTGTAATTATATTAGGAAGAGAACACCAGCAACTGGCTGCAGTTAGCTTTAGTTGCACACTGTTCCCAGTATACAGTACACTAATGTACTGCAGCTAGCTGAATCAACTGCCTGCCTGAGTTATTATTAGGAAGAGAACACCAGGAATTGTCTGCAGTTAGCTTTAGTTGCACACTGTGCACAGGATACAGTACACTGACTGAAAATACTGCAGCTGCCTGCCTGTAAGTATATTAGGAAGAGAACACCAGCAATTGGCTGCAGTTAGATTTAGTTGCACACTGTGCACAGGATACAGTACACTGACTGAAAATACTGCAGCTGCCTGCCTGTGGTATTATTAGGAAGAGAACACCAGCAATTGTCTGCAGTTAGATTTAGTTGCACACTGTGTACAGGATACAGTACACTGACTGAAAATATTGCAGCTGCCTGTCTGTAAGTATATTAGGAAGAGAACACCAGCAATTGGCTGCAGTTAGCTTTAGTTGCACACTGTGCCCAGTATACAGTACACTAATATACTGCAGCTATCTGAATCAACTGCCTGCCTGAGGTATTATTAGGAAGAGAACACCAGGAATTGTCTGCAGTTATCTTTAGTTGCACACTGTGCACAGGATACAGTACACTGACTGAAAATACTGCAGCTGCCTGCCTGTGGTATTATTAGGAAGAGAACACCAGCAATTGTCTGCAGTTAGCTTTAGTTGCACACTGTGTACAGGATACAGTACGCTGACTGAAAATATTGCAGCTGCCTGTCTGTAAGTATATTAGGAAGAGAACACCAGCAATTGGCTGCAGTTAGCTTTAGTTGCACACTGTGTCCAGTATACAGTACACTAATATACTGCAGCTAGCTGAATCAACTGCCTGCCTGAGGTATTATTAGGAAGAGAACACCAGGAATTGTCTGCAGTTATCTTTAGTTGCACACTGTGCACAGAGTACAGTACACTGACTGAAAATACTGCAGCTGCCTGCCTGTGGTATTATTAGGAAGAGAACACCAGCAATTGTCTGCAGTTAGCTTTAGTTCCACACTGTGCACTCGATACAGTACACTGACTGAAAATACTGCAGCTGCCTGCCTGTGGTATTATTAGGAAGAGAACACCAGCAACTGTCTGCAGTTAGCTTTAGTTGCACACTGTGCTTAGGATACAGTACACTGACTGAAAATACTGCAGCTGCCTGTCTGTACGTATATTAGGAAGAGAACACCAGCAATTGGCTGCAGTTAGCTTTAGTTGCACACTGTGCGCAGGATACAGTACACTGACTAAAAATACTGCAGCTGCCTGCCTGAAAGTATATTACGAAGAGAACACCAGCAATTGTCTGCAGTTAGCTTTAGTTGCACACTGTGCACAGGATACAGTACACTGACTGAAAATACTGCAGCTGCCTGCCTGTAAGTATATTAGGAAGAGAATAACAGGAACGGATCTAGCTAAACTAACTGAATACAGTATATATATGTATATATATATATATATATATATATATATATATATATATATATATATATATATATATAACACCTGGGATGCATATATAGTGGGGACGGAAAGTATTCAGACCCACTTACATTTTTCACTCTTTGTTATATTGCAGCCATTTGCTAAAATCATTTAAGTTCATTTTTTTCCTCATTAATGTACACACAGCACCCCATATTGACAGAAAAGCACAGAATTGTTGACATTTTTGCAGATTTATTAAAAAAGAAAAACTGAATTATCACATGGTCCTAGGTATTCAGACCCTTTGCTGTGACACTCATATATTTAACTCACGTGCTGTCCACCTGAATTAAATAATTAAGTACCTGAATACTTTCCATCCCAACTGTATATACACAATACACTGACTGAAAATACTGCAGCTGCCTGCCTGTAAGTATATTAGGAAGAGAATAATAGGAACGGATCGAGCTAAACTGAATACAGTGTATATATATATATATATATATATATATATATATATATATATATACACAACACCTGGGATGCATATATATACACAATACACTGACTGCAGCTAACTGACTCACCTGCCTACTCTATCTAACTCAAATGAAAGGACACTGTCTCTCTCTCTCCCTATCTCTCTCTCAGCATGCCGGAACACACTACACAGGGCCGACGTGCAGGCGGCCTTATATAGTGTGGGGCATGTACTAAATCCCCTGAGGCATAATTGGCCAAAGCCACCCTGCCTTTGGCCAATTATGGCTCTCCGTTCTTACATCACTGTGATTGGCCAAAGCATGCGGGTCATAGTGCATGCTTGGCCAATCATCAGCCAGCAATGCACTGCGATGCCGCAGTGAATTATGGGCCGTGATGCGCGACTCGAATTTGGCCCATAATGTTCGTAATTCGACGAACGGTCGAACGGCCGATGTTCGAGTCGAACTTACGTTCGACTCGAACTCAAAACTCATCCCTATTGTGCACATCTGCAGCTCTAGTTTTCAGTATCTTATACTTGGAAACAGCTCTGGATGGCAGGCTTAAGAGTATAAAATGTTTAACAAGCTATTTAAAGCCCCACTCCCAGCTAAAAACAGTTTTTCCTCACAGCCCCTTTTACGCCCCTCCAAACCATCCAGACAGGCTTTTTTCCCATTGCCTGGTGAAGGCTGCTATACTCACCTTTTCAGATTTCTCGATGCTGCTCCACCAGTCCACTGGTCTCCCCTTCGCTGATCATCCTGTAGGAAATGTCAATGTTATGCAGACAGTAATGTGGACATATGAAAAAGGGCCCTTCCAGGAAGTAAACAGAAGACTTGGGCCAGTGGTTTCACTTGACTGCTATTTCAAGTAAGTAAAAAAGGGCATTTAGATATTTTATAATTATTTATTTATTTTACTAAAGGGATAAATTAGAGAGGGGTGGAAGGTAAGGATGGGAGGGGTGATATTTTTTCCGGGGGGGGGGGTGGCGCTTTAAAAGATGCTGAATGGGATAATTTTGCCCAGGGATTGGCTTTAAGATCATTCATATGAATGATAATGTTTCTTTGTACTGGGGAGCAACTAAGTCACCTAGGTCAGATTTAGATTGTAGATGGTAGAGATAAAGAAAGGCATGCCGAGGAAAGGCATGGTTTAGAACATACAAGGTCATAGTTAGAAAAACGGAAAACAAAGGACTGGAGTCAGTATACAGTACAAATTCTAGAGCAGAAGAAGGTCAAGAGAGTATCCTACAAGATGTGTAGGGCTGTTTTTTGACAGATGAAATTACATGGTTTTAGCAAGGAGTTTAGTATCAAAATATGTTTGACAACAATTTTTTTCTTGCTTTTACCATTTCAGTAATAGCCTGTAATATTTCTTCATTACTAGGCCATTTTCCAGTTTTCAGTGTTATTTAGAAAATAGACACCCCAACGTGATATTTTTTTTTTGCAATAATTTTTTAGAAAATAAAAAACATGCTGGGGTTAAAACAGGAGGCGGTGTTAATGCACGGGTCATGTACAGTGGGAGGATGGAGATGAAGGGGTAATGGTCAGATGTTCTGAATAAGGCAGGTGAGGGGTTAATATACAGTTCACTGTAGAAACATGGATCTGAAAGGGAAGGGGAGGGAAGCGTTAAATATTATCTACAACCTGGATTATCTGCAGTTGCTGCTGTGCTGAACATAAACTATTGAACAAATGAATCATTCAGACATTAGTTCCTGCCCTTTCTCTGCAGTAAGAGGAAGGGGTAAGCTCTCCAATATAAACATCACTACACTGTTTACATTGGTGATCACTGTGATTGGCTATTACTGCAATCACTAAGTATAAAGCCACTTGAATCGGCTTAGTACCCTGTGTCAGAGGCGTAACTAGAATCTTCAGGGCCCCGGTGCAAGAAACCATGAAGGGCCCCCACCAGGGGTGTTGCTAGGTCTACAAAAGATCTCAGGCTAGAGCCCATAGCAGCAAAGTAAAGAAAGTCATACGCTTGAGCAGGCATATAAAATATCTGTCAGGGATACCCTGTGGCAGGACAGACACTCAGGCGTGCGCGCGTGCGCACACATGTTCCTATGGGAGCGCGCTGTACGAGGCAGCAGCGCGTGAACGTGCGCAGAGTCACGAGGCAGGCGCGCGTGTGCGAGAGCACGCAGCAGGCGCGCGCTGACTCGGCTTGGCGCCAGTTCCCCTTTAAAAGGCCAGCAGCTGCTCTGGTACAGTGCTGTCTGATCTGCAGCTTAACCTGAGTCTGATCCTGAACCTGCTGTGTTACCTGACCTTGCTTCGTTGACTATTGCTGCCTTCTCCTCTCCTGACCCGGCCTGCTTGACCTTGCTACTTCTGAAACTATTGATCTTCTGTTGCCGAACCTCTGCCTGCCTGCTGACTACCCTTTGCCTGCTGATTGTACTACCTGTTGCCTGTTCTGACCTGGCTTGTCTCACTCTGCTTAGTCCGTTCCTGATCCAGCTCCGCCTAGATCCAGGGGTCGCTGACCTGCACCTATACCTCCGCTTCCTACTGTTCCTGCTACCAGTCCGTCCGGTGGATCACCTCTACTACCTGTATCAGCTACCACGGATCATACAGGGGCTCCTACCTCACTGCGCTCCTGTACCACTGTGGTCCCCGAGCCAAGGCTGTAAGAGAGGTCTCCTTCTACAATTGGGCTCTGATACCAGGTACGTGACAGTATCCGACAGCCATGACTGAGCCTACAGAAGGAGTCTCGCAGATGGAGGAGGTGGGTCACCACCTCGCAGCCATCGCAGAAGCTGTACAGTCCCTACATGAAGGGTACCTTAAGTTGGAAGGACAAATCCAGACACTCCCTGTCAGCTCAGTTCCAGTATCCTTCACTGCACCTCCACCCGAGCCCAGAGTTCCTGTTCCTAAGAAATTCTCTGGGGAGCGCATCAAGTTTCGGGCCTTCTGCAACGCATGTTAGCTGTATTTTGCTTTGCAACCCCGGACTTTCATGCTGGAATCCACCAAAATGGGGTTTACAATCTCGCTACTACAAGGGGATCCTCAAGCCTGGGCCCACTTGCTGGAAGGAGACGACATACAGACGCATGCCATGTTGTCTTTTCTCGATGCTATGTCACAATTATATGATGATCTATTACGTACTTCCATGGCAGAAGCAGCTCTACGTGTTCTCCAGCATGGCCGCAGAGCGGTTGAGGACTATGTGTCCGACTTCAGATGCTGGAGTGCAGACACCCTTTGGAATGATGCAGCTCTGCGGCACCAGTTCTGCATGGGTCTATCTGAGGACTTGAAAGATGAACTTGCCCGAGTAGAAATACCTGAAAGCTTTAAAGGACTTATCAGTCTGGTAATTCAGATTGTCCGGCGGCTCCGTGAGCGCCAATCAGAGAAATGCACCCAGCAGACCCACTCAGATCACAGTAAAGGGCCAATCACAGCGGCCTTTTACCATGTGATCAGCTGATCACATGTAAACAGACTTGCTGGTTATTGTCAGTCCTTTCCTCCGGCGCTGTGTCTGTGTGAGGAAAGGAGAGCCGTAAACCAGCAAGACTGTCAGTACATTGTTTACGCTGATAATCAGGGCACTGATCTTCAGTGTACTGATTATCAGTGCATCTCTGTCACTGCCCATCAGTGCAACCTATCAGTGCCACCTTTCAGTGCTCATCAATGCCCACCAGTGTCACCTATCAATGCTGCCTATCAGTGCCACCTATCAGTCCTCACCAATGCCGCTTATCAGTGCCTATCAGTGCCATCTATCAGTGCTCATCAATGCCTCCTATTGGTGCTTATTAGTGCCACTTATCAGTGCCTCCTATAAGTGCTCATTAATGCCGCCTATCAGTGCAGCCTATCAGTGCTCATCAATGCCACCTATCAGTGCATCCTATCAGTAGTGCCCATCAGTGCTGCCTATTAGTGCTACCCATCTGTCCCGCCCATCAGTGCCCATCAGTGCCGCCTATCAGTGCCACCTCAGCACTGCACTGACAGTTCGCCCTCCCTTGCACGGATGGGGAGGAGAGAGCTGATCCATCTCCTCCCACCCCACTCCTTCTGTGTGTGCACCGCGGGAAGTGTTAAGCCCAGCAGCTGAATGATCAAATTCAGCTGCTTAGCTTCACACTCCCCAAAGTGCAAACACAGTAGGAGAGGGACGGCAGGAGAAGGAGCAGATCATCTCTCTCATCTCCCATTCGTGCAAGAGGGGAGGGAGAGGGAACTCCCTGATGGTGGCGGAACGGCAGGGCCCGGTCGCAAGTGCCACCTTTGCAACCCTGGTAGTTCCGACACTAGGACAGTAAGAGCTGTGCCCCTCTTACCAACGTCCTAGCAACTTGCTGGGAGTATTCCAGTCAGGCTTCATGAGGTACGTAAATAGCCTACAACTATAGCATGGGCATTGTTTACCGTTAGTCAGAGCTGTACAGTTTGTTTTTATCCACAGACACCCCTTACCTGCATAGGCAGATTTTTGTTAAAGGTGAACTAACCCTTTAGGAACATGTCACTGCTATAGCAACAGATTCCTAAAGTGGTGGTAGTAAGAACTAACTGAATTTGCCGCATGCGTCAGTAATGGTCCTTGGTAACTTGACAACAGCGTCAAATTTGACAAAAATGTTAACTTTTCTGTTAAAAAATTCTGGGAGCCAGGCTTTAACCCCTTGCAGACCAGCTCACGCCAATACGCGTTGTGAGTGTGATCGCAGGTCCCGCGGACTTGATGTTCGTGGGGATACCCGCGATCGTCTCATGGAGAGGAAGAACGGGGAAATGCTGATGTAAACAAGCATTTCCCCATTCTTCCTAGTGACAGGACACTGATCACCACTCCCTGTGATCGGGAGCGGTGATCAGTGTCCTGTCACACGTAGCCCAGCCCCCCCACAGTTAGAATCACTCCCTAGGATACACTTGACCCCTGCAGCGCCCCCTAGTGGTTAATCCCCTCACTGCCAGTCACATTTACACAGTAATCAGTGCATTTTTAATCGCACTGATCGCTGTATAAATGTGAATGGTCCCAAAATAGCGCCAAAAGTGTCCGATCTGTCCGCCATAATGTCGCAGTCACGATAAAAATCACAGATCACCGCCATTACTAAAAAAAAAAATTATTAATAAATATGCCATAAAACTATCCCCTATTTTGTAGACGCTATAATTTTGCGCAAACCAATCAATAAACGCTTATTGCGATTTTTATTACCAAAATAATGTAGAAGAATACGTATCAGCCTAAACTGAGTAAAAAATGCTTTTTTTATATATTTTTGGGGAATATTTATTATAGCAAAAAGTAAAAAATATTGCATTTTTTTCAAAATTGTCGTTCTTTTTTTGTTTATAGCGCAAAAAATAAAAACCACAGAGGTGATCAAATACCACCAAAAGAAAGCTCTATTTGTGGGAAAAAAGGGCGTCGATTTTGTTTGGGAGCCACGTCGCATGACCGCGCAATTGTCAGTTAAGGCGACGAAGTGCCGAATCACAAAAAACGCTCTGGTTTTTGGGCAGCCAAATGGTCCGGGGCTGAAGTGGTTAAAGGAAACCTATATATACAGAGAGAAAAATGGAGAGTACCCTTTTTCCTCATTCTGAAAGTCCTAATTACCAGGCTCACTCTTCCTTAAATACTTTCTGGATCACTGACCAAATATGCAGCTACTGAAGTTAGAAGAATATCAGATGTCCTGATGTTCACTCTTTGGCCTCGTGCACACTGCTGCTGTTAAACTCACATTTTTGTGAGTTTGGCAATTTCTTTTGCCCTTAAACTCTCATCTATGTTATCCTATGTGTCCATGCACACATGAACGTTTTTATCAGTTTATCACCAGAGAAGTTGAAAGGCTGTTTTCTGAACGCCCAAAAAGTCGCACTCAAGAGCGGGAATTCTGACCACAGAAAACACTGAACACAAACAAATTTAGCACTTCAGCGTTTATTTCAATGGACAGAAATTTTAATTCTGGCCAATGAAATAAATAAACTCCCAAACTGCGAACTCTGTTAAACTCTGATAAACTCACTAGTGTTTTGAAAAAACGCAGCTTAGGTGAGTTTATAACGCTGATTTTCTCCTGTCAGGATAAACAGCAGTTACAAGAAACCACTGTGCATGAGGCATTTTTTTGAGTCAGTGACTAGAGAGCATTGAAGCTTTTGCATCTAGATTAGTCAGGTAGTAGCATTTTCAAACTTAAAACAAAAGTTTTAAGTAACAGCAGCCTACATATTTACCAGTGCAGAGAAATTTGAGTGCAGATATCTTACCTTTAGAGATGGAGCTAGTGGGTTTACCACTGCTATCTGCCTTAAAGGAAAATCATCTTTAGGTAGAGTAGACCGTCATGTTAAAGTGAGTAAACTTTGATATGTTGAGGTTGTCTACATTTGCTATAAAGGCAATTTTTTTTTAATCTTAATGCATTCTCTGCAAAAAACACCTCAATAACTATTTAACCCCCCCCAAACACTTACCTGAGTCGTCTCTCAATCCAACGCTATCCCATCTGCAGCAGCACTGCTCCCTATTCCTAGTTTCACAGGAGACTTCCAGAGCAGCGGAACCCATTGGCTCCAGATGCTATCAGTGAAATCCTATGGGGTGGAAGCAGGTGATGTAGCTGAACCACTCTGAGCATGTCTATGGATGCAAACAGCCTGACTCAGGAGTGTGCTCGCAGGGTAGACCCCTCAGCACACGACTTGCTGAGGGGGCATTCCACAGAGAGGAGGAGTGGAGAGCGCTGGTGGGGGACTCCAGAAGAAGAGGTAAAGGGTTGCTCTATGCAATACCCTTCAACAGAGCAGGTAAGGATAACATCTTTTTTATTTTTACCAGTTCCGAACCGCCCACCGCACATATACTGCGGAAGGGCGGCCCGGCTACGCAAAACAACGTACCTGAACATTGTCCGCGTTCTCTGGTCTGGGGTGCACGCCGCTGGTGACCCACTCCCTTTGTGATTGGACACAGCGGGAGCCAATCAGCAGGGCCGGCGGCCGAGCTCGTTCGATTGTTCTCGGGAATGACAGAATGGCGATCTGCCTATGTAAACAAGGCAGTCTGTCATTCTGTCACAGACAAAGGGAGAAATCTGTGATTCCTAATAATCAGGAACGCAGATCTCTCGCTCTGCCTAGTGTTAGCATCCCCCACACAGTAGGAAAACACTCCTAGGGAACACATTTAACCCCTTGATTTCCCCTGATGTTAACCCCTTCCCTGCCAGTGTCATTTATACTGTGACAGTGCATTTTTTTTAGCACTGATCACTGTATTGGTGTCACTGGTCCCCAAAAAGTATCACTTAGTGTTCAATTTGTCCACCGCAATCC
The DNA here is from genome assembly GCA_037952925.1 of Lithobates clamitans. Taxonomy (NCBI): domain Eukaryota; kingdom Metazoa; phylum Chordata; class Amphibia; order Anura; family Ranidae; genus Lithobates; species Lithobates clamitans. The sequence continues at coordinate 5,431,327 of JBBGZY010000374.1, forward strand.
TGCTAAAAATCAGTGATCGCCGCCATTACTAGTAAAAAAAAAAGGGCCCCAAAATCTATCCCATAGTAAACTTTTGCACAAACAAATCAATATACGCTAATTGGGATTTTTTTACTAAAAATATGTAGCAGAATACAAATTGGCCTAAACTGATGAAGAACTTTTTTACATATTTTTATTGGATATAGCAGAAAGTAAAAAAATAGGATTTTCGTAACAGCTTACCTGTAAAAACCTTTTCTTGGAGTACATCACGGGACACAGAGCCATAGTAGTTACTATGTGGGTTATATAGGCCACCTTTAGGTGATGGACACTGGCACACCCCAAGACAGGAAGTTCACTCCCTATATAACCCCTCCCAATACTGGGAGTACCTCAGTTTTTGCAGCAAATCAATACACGAGTATCCAAAGAGGGGAGGGACCTCTGTGTCCCGTGATGTAATCCAAGAAAAGGATTTTACAGGTAAGCTGTTATAAAAATCCTATTTTCTTTATTGTACATCACAGGACACAGAGCCATAGTAGTTACTATGTGGGATGTCCCAGAGCAATGCTATCTAAGGGGAGGGTGACACAAACAAAAGTAAGGTGCCATCAGACCTGAGGACCTATACTGCTGCCTGGAGCACACTGCGCCCAAAGGCGATATCCTCATGCCTTTTTACATCCACCTGATAGAATCTGGTAAATGTATGGACTGAAGACCAAGTTGCGGCCTTACAGATTTGAGCCATGGAGGCTTAGTGATGCACTGCCCAAGAAGCACTAACAGCCCTGGTAGAGTCTGCTTTGATATGAAAAGGTGGAATCTTCTTCTCCAAACAATAAGCTTGAACAATTACTTGCCAAATCCACTTAGAAATAATAGATTTCAATGCTGCCTGTCCTATTTTAGGACCTTCAGGCAAGACAAACAAAAAATCAGTTTTTCGAATCTGTGCTGGCGCCTTCAAGTAGACTTTGACTGCTCTCACTACATCAAGAGAATGTAGCGACTTTTCTTCTGTAGAACAGGGTTCTGGAAAAAATGAAGCTAGAACAATATCCTGGTTTAGATGAAAACCTGACACTACCTTCGGTAGAAAGTTAGGATGAGGACGCAATATTACCCCATCCTTGTGAATAATTAAATATGGCTCTTTACAAGAAAGAACAGCCAACTCTGATACCCTTCTTGCAGAAGATATGGCTACCAGAAAAACTAGCTTCCTTGTCAAAAGGACCAAGGCAATATGTTGTATTGGCTTAAAAGGCTGTTTCTGTAATGCAGACAGAACCAAATTCAAGTCCCAAGGGTTCAGGGGTGACCTAACCAGTTGATTAAGCCGCATTACCCCCTGTATAAAACTACAGACCAAAGAATGCGAATCAAGTGGTCATTGAAACAATACCGATAAGGCAGATACCTGACCTTTGATAGTACTCAAGGCCAGCTTCATCTCTAACCCCATTTGTAGAAAGGCAAGAATTCTGCCTATGACATACTTTATGGGATGCCAACCAGTGGATTCACATTTGCCTTGCAGACTCTATAATATATGACTCTGGAGGCCGGCTTCCTTGCACTAATCAAGATAGATACAACTGGTCCTGACAGCTCTTCAGAATGTGGGTCTCAATAGCCAAACCGTTAAATTTAGCGTTTGTAAGGTAGGATGGAATACTGGACCTTGCGAGAGTCGGTCCGGACGTGGTGGTAGGGTCCATGGGTCCTCTACCGCCATCTTTATGATCTCTGCATACCAAGATCTTCTGGGCCAAGCTGGGGCCACGCCAGGGCCACAAGAATCACAGATTTCCATTCCTACTTGATCCTGTGAAGAAGTCGTGGAAGCAGCAGAATAGGAGGGAATGCATAAATCAGTGAAAAATTATCCCACGGGACCACCAAGGCATCTGTTCAGCATGCTAGCGGATCCCTTGTTCTTGACACAAAGTTGTCGATCTTTTTGTTGAACCTGGACGCAAACAGGTCTACGTACGGGATCCCCCATATCCGGCATATTGTCAGGAAGATTGAAGGTATATTGAGGTGAAGGGACCATTCTCCCAGGAATAACTGCTGGCAACTCAAGTAGTCCGCCTGCCAATTTTCTATTCCTGGATATAGGCCACTGCCGTGGCATTGTCGGATTGGGTCCTGACAGGATAATTCCGCAACCTGAATGTCCAGGCCCTCAGGGCCAAGCGCGCTGCCTGAATCTCTAAAATGTTGATGAGCAAGGTCCTTTCTGTTCTGGACCATTTCCCTTGGACAGTTGCCTCTTCCAGGACTGCTCCGCAACCCGAAAGGCTGGCATCTGTTGTTACCACCTTCCAGGTAATGGGTAGGAAGGATTTTCCCTTCTGCATATTTTTGGTTATCAACCACCAACTGAGGCTCCGGCGCACCTTTGGAGACAGACGCATTGGAAAATCTAGAGCTTGGACCTTCTTGTTCCAAGCCCATAGGATAAAAACGGCCTTGAATGAAGCCACCATCTTTCCCAATATCCTCATGTAAAGCCGAATAGAAGGATTCTTCTTTGCTCTGACCACCTGAATCAGCTCCTTTATGGCGCTGATCTTTGCCTGGGGCAAGAATACCCTTTTCTGGGCTGTATCTATGCTCAGACCCAAGTATTCTAATCTCCTTGATGGTTTTAAGGAAGATTTCTCTAGGTTGAGAACCCAACCTAGGTATTCCAGGTAGTTGACTGTGGTGACCATACTTTGGTCTAAGCAGGCTACCAATCTGCTCTATCAAGAGCAGATTGTCTAGGTAAGCTATAATCGTTATACCTTGAACCCTTAATCTGGCCAGAGGAGGGGCCAGGACCTTTGTAAATACCCGAGGGGCAGTAGCTAGACCGAAAGGCAGAGCTACAAACTGAAAATGGAGTTTTTCTACCTCGAAAAGTAGATATTTCTGGTGAGCAGGGAACATAGGCACATGGAGGTATGCATCCTTGATGTCGATTGACGCCATAAGTTCTCCTCCTTGTAGGATGGAGACGACTGATCAAATTGATTCCATGCGCAAACAGCGGATATTCAGGAACCAGTTTTGATCTTTGAGATCTAGAATGGGTCTGACATCTCCATTTGGTTTTGGTACCATGAAGAGGTTTGAATAAAAACCCAACCCCTGCTCTTCTATGGGGACCACCATGATCACTTTTTGAGACAAAAGACGGTCCAATGCTTGAAAAGAGAGACTTCTCTTTCTTTGGATCCTTGGGGACGTTTGATCTGAGAAAATGAGGAGTCGGGAACTCTCGGAACCCTAGTTTGTAACCTAGAGCTATTGGGGAGATGACCCATCTGTCTCAAAACTCCTCCTGCCAGACCCTTGAGAACGGCAGAAGTCTTCCCCCCACTCGAGCGAGCGGGGGCGCCCCTTCATAAGTAAACTTTAGTATTTTGTTTTGTAGGTTCCCTGCCCCATGACTTCTTTTGTCCCTGGGGGTGACCTTGAGATTTACCTTTTGAACCTGACAGCTGAGGCCGTCGTGACTGCTTGGAGACTGATGCCCCTGGCACTGGAGAAGGAGCTTGTTTAAATGAAAGACGTTTACCCCATTTCTTAACTGGCAAAAGGGTATTTTTTCCACTAGAAATTTTTTGGATGTATTGATCCAAATCATCCCCAAACAGCCATTTACAGCGGAAAGGAAAACTAGCCAAGAGTTTTTTGCATGGCGCTTCGGCTGACCAATTTTTCAACTATAGGACTTTACGCATATGCACTAGCCCAATCATAAGGCGCGAGGCCTGAAGAATAGAATCTCTCATAGCGTCAATTGCAAAACATAAATCCCCTGGTAGCTCGGCTAAATCCTGTGCCTGCTGATCAGGGATAACCTTGAGCACCTGTTTCAACTGGTCTTTCAAGGATTGACATACACCAATTGCTGTCACGGCAGCTTGAGTCACTGAACCTGCCAAAGAAAATGCGTTTTTTAACAGGAATTCCAATTTCTTATCAATTGGATCCCTAAGCATTTGAGCATTGTCTACCGGACAAGTCAAACTTTTATTCACAAAGGAAATAGCAGCATCAATTGCTGGTATCTCCCACTTTTTAGTGAATTTTTCCTCCATGTGATAAAGTGCTGTGAGCTTTTTAGGAGGAAAAAAAATGTTTATCTGGGTGATCCCACTCAGAATACATAAGCTGCTCCAGCAATGAATGGACAGGAAAGGCATGCAAAGATTAAGGAGGCTTTAGCGAACCCAAACAAGAAGTGGGCATACCAACCGGCTCAGTTAAGGGTAACATAAATGTGGAGGGGACCATTTCAGTAAGAGATTGCACCAGCAATATTTCAGATTGTGAAGCTGAATGAGGTTCTTCCGCAATTGACTCCTCAGAACAGGAGTCATCAGCCTCTTCACGGTCCCCTGAAGGGGAATTCATCTTCTCCCTCCCTAGCCCAATTCCTCTGTTTGAGGGTCCTGGGTAGTAGAAGGGGACCTGTCTCATTTTCTCCCACTCTGAGAAGATGTGATTAAAGCCGCTAATCTTTCTTACAATCCCACCAAAGCTGAGGAAAAAACACTTGACGGCCCCGATGGCTCACCCTGACCAGCAACCCCCGAACTCTTGGGGTGTTTTCTCCTCCCCTTCTCGTGGGAGGTGGAAACGGCTCCATTTAAAAAACCTTCAAGGACCGGGCCCCTTTCTTATCAGAGTTTCCACTCCCTTGGACCCGTATAGTACCCAGCCAGGAAGCTTTATGGCTGAAAAAACCAAAGCACTGGATCCCGGGGTCCAGCACACGGGCTTTCACACTGGAGTGACAGGAGAGGCACTTTACAGGCACTTTACAAGCGCTTTGCAAGTGCTATTTTTAGCGATAAAAGGCCTGTAAAGCACCTCAGTGTGAAAGTAGCCTTAGAATCACTTTAAAGTGACCCTGACAGGGGTTGATCAAAATGTAAATGGCATTGCCTTGTGAAGTAAGCAGCTTTATACATAACTGAGTGGTGGGCTGTTTGCTGAGATATTATTGGGTAGCAGAACTCCTGAGTCCGAACCTATGCCACACTTTCAAGTGTGTGAAATAAGGCATTCTTCACTGGCTGCTGTGGTTTATCCCACGGTTCCCTATGAAACTAATGTGCACTGTGTACTGCAATGACTATTGTACCACAGGAGGAACCAACAGCAGCCAGTAGCTTGACCCACTATTTGACCAGCCAAAGGACTTGAATAGGATAGGTACTGGGAACTCTGCTACAGAGCAAATTTTAGCAAATGGACCACTAGACAGGTAAGTACAAGGATCTGTGTTGACAGACCTTGACCTTGAGTTAATGGCATTGGTTTGACATCAGTGTAAGAAGCTTCTGAGATCATCCATTTCATTGACAGGTGCATTTCACCTGCAGTTGACCTGCTTAAACCCGTATGGGAATGCAAGACACGTTTGAAGTGACCAATAGCCCTTTAACATAGGCCATAATGCTACTTTCTTTATAGGGTACTGCAATTAGCATCTACAGTGGGGATGGAAAGTATTCAGACCCCCTTAAATTTTTCACTCTTTGTTATATTGCAGCCATTTGCTAAAATCATTTAAGTTCATTTTTTTTCCTCATTAATGTACACACAGCACCCCATATTGACAGAAAAATACAGAATTGTTGACATTTTTGCAGATTTATTAAAAAAGAAAAACTGAAATATCACATGGTCCTAAGTATTCAGACCCTTTGTTCAGTATTTAGTAGAAGCACCCTTTTGATCTAATACAGCCATGAGTCTTTTTGGGAAAGATGCAACAAGTTTTTCACACCTGGATTTGGGGATCCTCTGCCATTCCATCTTGCAGATCCTCTCCAGTTCTGTCAGGTTGGATGGTAAACGCTGGTGGACAGCCATTTTTAGGTCTCTCCAGAGATGCTCAATTGGGTTTAAGTCAAGGCTCTGGCTGGGCCATTCAAGAACAGTCACGGAGTTGTTGTGAAGCCACTCCTTCATTATTTTAGCTGTGTGCTTAGGGTCATTGTCTTGTTGGAATGTGAACCTCCGGCCCAGTCTGAGGTCCTGAGCACTCTAGAGAAGGTTTTCGTCCAGGATATCCCTGTACTTGGCTGCATTCATCTTTCCCACGATTGCAACCAGTCGTCCTGTCCCTGCAGCGGAAAAACACCCCCACAGCATGATGCTGCCATCACCATGCTTCACTGTTGGGACTGTATTGGACAGGTGATGAGCAGTGCCTGGTTTTCTCCACACATACCACTTAGAATTAAGGCCAAAAAGTTCTATCTTGGTCTCATCAGACCAAAGAATTTTATTTCTTACCATCTTGGAGTCTTTCAGGTGTTTTTTTAGCAAACTCCATGCGGGCTTTCATGTGTCTTGCACTGAGGAGAGGCTTCCATCGGGCCACTCTGCCATAAAGCCCTGACTGATGGAGGGCTGCAGTGATGGTTGACTTTTTACAACTTTCTCCCATCTCCCGACTGCATCTCTGGAGCTCAGTCACAGTGATCTTTGGGTTCTTATTTACCTCTCTCACCAAGGCTCTTCTCCCCCGATAGCTCAGTTTGGCCAGACGGCCAGCTCTAGGAAGGGTTCTGGTCGTCCCAAACGTCTTCCATTTAAGGATTATGGAGGCTACTGTGCTCTTAGGAACCTTAAGTGCAGCAGAATTTTTTTGTAACCTTGGCCAGATCTGTGCCTTGCCACAATTCTGTCTCTGAGCTCTTCAGGCAGTTCCTGTGACCTCATGATTCTCATTTGCTCTGACATGCACTGTGAGCTGTAAGGTCTTATATAGACAGGTGTGTGGCTTTCCTAATCAAGTTCAATCAGTATAATCAAACATAGCTGGACTCAAATGAAGGTGTAGAACCATCTCAAGGATGATCAGAAGAAATGGACAGCACCTGAGTTAAATATATGAGTGTCACAGCAAAGGGTCTGAATACTTAGGACCATGTGATATTTCAGTTTTTCTTTTTTAATAAATCTGCAAAAATGTCAACAATTCTGTGTTTTTCTGTCAATATGGGGTGCTGTGTGTACATTAATGAGGAAAAAAATGAAGTTAAATGATTTTAGCAAATGGCTGCAATATAACAAAGGGTTAAAAATTTAAGGGAGTCTGAATACTTTCCGTTCCCACTGTATATCTTGAAATTAAAGCATTTCATTAACTGCTAAAGCTGTACATACTGTAATTTTTATTTGGTAAATTTTGTTTCTTACAATAAGAATAAGCATTATGTATAGCTGTTTGCAAGTGGTCAAACAGCTATACAAATAACAGACAGGCCCCCTTGGTCCTCAAATGTAAGTTTATGTTCAATGTTTGCAAATGAAAGGAATTAATGATCTCTAACCTGGAGTGCCGACATTAATGACTGCAGTTTGTTCCACTGCTCCCATATCAAAGTTTCACTGAGGTAAATATTTGTGTAGGATGGTATATTAAAAGATTTCTCTATTTTTAAGGTCCCATATGACCTTTTAATGTATGAGAACCTGTCAGTTGAGAGAATATTTCTTCTTGAAATTGCTGATGATACAGCAATAAAGAAGTTCCAGATAAAAAGAGACCAGCTTACAAGTTTTGTGGCGACTATGCCCTTTGGCTTCTACAGTCACTTTCATCCAATGTGGTTAAAGTTATTCTATCACTGGATATATTTCTCATGTTTTGTGCATTAATTTTAAGTAATGTGTAAACCTGGCCATACACTGACTGAAATGTGGCCAGTTCAGAAGAGCCAACATAAATTTCGCTCAGTATGTGGCTGTCCTTGTTTGACACAGGAAGGGATCAAGGGTTAGCATTTAATTCCTAGACTGAGATGCTGGCTCAGAGATAAGGTTGACCATAAAGAGTTAGGTTTCCTTTCAAATGTTTGCACAAAATAATGACACATGATTCAGCAGAGTTTTCGAATATGCCATCGCTGACAGAAAAAGAACAGTGGTCTAATTTGGCTTGCTCCTCGGTTCATGATAACCTGTGGATATCTCTATGTTGGTGGATAAAGGTAATCTATCTATGTTTTAGACCCTACCACTGCTTGTGTACTATTACAACCAGTCACTTTTTGGACGAGTCCTGAGTGGACTTACGGCACTTACTCACTTTATCTTTTAGCTCTCACGTTTTGTTTTTCACCAGTATCACACTGTTTATTGGATTGATATTTTTCCACTCAAGGACTGTCATTTTCTTTTTTTCTTTTTTTAAATCAATTTTTAAATTTACAAATAACACTTATGCCCCGTACACACGATCGGACATTCCGACAGATGGATTTTTTTCCGACAGATGTTGGCCCAAACTTGTCTTGCATACACACAGTCACACAAATCTTGTCGGAAATTCCGAACGTCAAGAATGGGGTGACGTACAACACGTACACCGAGCTGAGAAAAATTAAGTTCAATAGCCAGTGCGGCTCTTCTGCTTGATTTCGAGCATGCGTGGAACTTTGTGCGCCGGAATTGTGTACACACGGTCGGAATTTATGACAACGAATTTTGTTGTCGGAAAATTTGAGATCCAGATCTCAAATTTTGTGTGATGGAAATTCCAATGGAAAATGTCCGATGGAGAGTACACAACAAGCTCCCATCGAACATTTTCCGTTGGAAAATCCAAACATGTGTACGGGGCATTACACTTTATTTGCACTGATCATTTGCACACTTATCCACTGTTCTGTTCTTTCACCCTTGGACTTTTCCATTTTATTGTGTGGCACATATACATTTATTCAACAATGAACATAGCTTATGGAGGTGCCGTTACTCATAGTTGTTAATATGTTAGGGTGTCCAGCTCTCAAGGACAGACCCCTAACACTGGGCACTATCCCCAAGAAACAGGGAGGAATGGTAACTTTATCACACAATGGTCTTACGATGCAAAGCGGTGTTCCTCCAACATCCCTTTCGGCTGGCAATTGAGATCGGTTTGCTGACAGTGATTTTAGTCTAACTATTATTAAAGGTTTTGGCTGTGCTGCTCCAAGTAAGTGTTTTCAAAAGAATATGTACAATACACATAAAAGCAGAATGAAGCAATTGTACTTCAACCATTATTTGTATTACAGATAATTACCTCCGTTGGTATGCCTGAGGAGGCAGACTGTTAGTCTAAGAAACGCATTGAAATAAATGTTTTGAATTTTAACAACTTGGTGAGTCTGGATCAGATAAAGTAATTTAAAATCCAACTCAAAGAATATCAAAATATCCACCCATGCAGTGGCGGTCCGTCCATAGGGGCGCATGGGTGCCGCCCCCCAAAGCTATTCTCAAAAAAAAAAAAAAAAAGGTCACTTTAAGAGTGACCAGGCGCCAGACACATAGCGGTTTATGGGAAGCTTCCCAGCTTGCAATCAGCTGATTGCAAGCTAGGAAGCTGATTTGCCAGTGTTTAGGGAGTGTTCAGGGCGCAAGTGATGTGCCCCGAAAACTCCCCACGCTACACTCTTTTGTCCCTTGTCTGAGTTTGATTGGTAGAGACCGGGCGGTGGGCGGTGCATCAGTGAGTCACGAGTAGACAGTGCATGCAGATTAAGGAAGGCCCTGAGCGACGCCCGCACCTGTGAGTAACAGTAAGTGCCAGCACCGCGGGCCTCAGGCTGACATCTCCTGCACTGCACTCGATCTAGCCGCCCACCCCTCTGTTCTTACACACACACTTCCCTGCGCTCCTCTGCAGTCAATCATTCATGATTCTAATCTCCACTCAGACAGACTAGGCCCAGTCCAGGGCGAATGATCGTGTGGCTGGACTTGAGCCATGATCAGGGTGACATTTTAGGTAATAATTCTGCTCTACCTGGATGTCATGTGTGTGAGTTAGCTGTATACACTACACAGATAATATACACAAATTGTGATTACATCTGTCCTGTGTAGTGTATAGAGCTATATACACCCACCTTCTTCCTTCCTGTATATAGAGAGTCTCTATATACAGGAAGGAAGAAGGTGGGTGTATATAGCTGTATACACTACACAGGACAGATGTAATCACAATTTGTGTATATTATCTGTGTAGTGTATACAGCTATATACACCCACCTTCTTCCTTCCTGTATATGGAGAGTCTCTATATACAGGAAGGAAGAATGTGGGTGTATAAAGCTGTATACACTACACTGATATACACACATTGTACACAAATTTGTCCTGTGTAGTGTATACAGCCGGTGGGCACAGATGAGATGGCACTGGTGGGCAAAGATGAGATGGCACTGGTGGGCATAGATAAGATGGCACTGGTGGGCATAGATAAGATGGCACTGATGGGCACAGATAAGACTGCACTGGTGGGCACAGATGAGACCACAGTAATGGGCACAGGCAGGCGGCACTTATGGGCACAGATGAGACTGCACTGATATGCTGCACTGATGGGCACTGAGGCCGCACTTATGGGCACTGATAAGACTGCACTGATATGCTGCACTGATGAGGCTGAACTTATGGGCACTGATAGGCTGTGAGGCTGAGCTATATGTCCTGATCTGTGAGGCTGAGCTGTATACCCTGTCCTGTGATTCTGGGGCTGTATACTCATGTTCTGTGATTCTGGGGCTGTATACTCTGTCCTGTTATGCTGGGACAGTATACCCCTGTCCTGTGATTCTGGGACTGTATACTCTGTCCTGTGATGCTGGGGCTGTACACTCCTGTTCTGTGATTCTGGGGCTGTATACCATGATCTGTGAGGCTGAGCTGTATACTCTGTCCTGTGATTCTGGGACTGTATACTCCTGTACTGTGATGCTGAGCTGTATGCTCCTGATACTATGGGTGGAAGAAAGAGGAATACAGGGGACCGAGTGGGTGGACTCTATAAGGGGTGGGGCTTATGAGAAGTGGGAGGGGTCAAAAATAAAGGCTGGGGTCTGGCACCCCCACATCCTAAAACACCAGCCGCCACTGCACCATGGTCTCCCATGCACCCAGCACTGCATGGTTTTAGGCAGAGTGGTGTCTAAAGGTGTGTCTAAAATTACTATGTTTGTATTAGAGATGGCCCGAACGGGGGCGTGGCCAACTTCCAGGATGTGAGGACGTGAGAAGCCTGAGCTCCGTCCATACCGCTTTAATCCTATCATCATCCGACACCATCCTCAGCCTCCAAAGGCCCCTGAGCCTCCTAAGAGCAACCCGCGATGGTGAAATACGGCCCAGCCATGGAGGAAGCCCCAGGATTTGATCCGCCGACACCGGCGTCTCAGCAGCAGCAAAATGGCGCCGGCCGGCCTCATGCTCTGAAGCACAGCCATCCATCCACCTCTCTGCCAGCCCAGCAATATCAAGGGAAGGGTGAGTTACAGCGAACCTCCTCCTGCAGCCCTGAAGACCCCCTGCTGCTCTCCCCTTTAGAGGACACTGACCCAGCATCTCATCCCTTTGCTGACGCGGCCTTAGGCCCTGCTGTGCCATCCCTCTCTCAAATAATGGAGGCTATACAACACAGCCATGCCTCTCTGGCCACTCAGATGGACTCCATTAAGACAGACCTGTCATTTCTCAAGCATGATGTGCAGAATCTGAGACACAGAGTGCAAAATGCAGAGCAACGGATAGGAGATTTGGAGGATGACACACGTCCCTTACAGGGATCAGTCAGGGAGCTGCGTCAGGCCCAAGAATATACATCTGACAAAATCACAGATATGGAAGATCGTTTGAGAGGTAACAATCTCCGCTTCCTAGGCTTTCCGGAGGTAAAGCACCAGAGCAGTTTATGGAGCAATGGCTGACATCCACTTTTGGCGCCAATATGTTTTCCAAAATGTTTGCCATTGAAAGAGCGCACAGAGTCCCACTTCGCCCCTTACCTCCTGGGGCGCCTCCACGGGCTATGCTTATTAAGCTACTATATTTCAGAGGTAGAGAGGCCATCATCAGGGCAGCTAGAGAAAAAGGGAACATACTCTTTAATGGTAATGGCATAACCATCTTCCCTGATTTTTCAGTAACCACGCAAAAGCAACGAGCCACCTTTTTGGCGATTAAAAGGCGCCTACGTGACTTACAATTGCCTTATAGTATGCTGTACCCGGCGCGCCTACGTGTTATCCATCAGGGCAAGGCCCACTTTTTCACAGATCCGAAAGAAGCAGCTCACTGGGCAGACACATTGGGTCCATTCGACCAGAGAAATCAGCAACGGAGATCCCCACCTCGATGAACATATACCCTACTTCACCACATAGATACTAGCAGAACTCCCCATTTGCTAACACTCTAATGCCCCGTACACACAGTCGGACTTTGTTCGGACATTCCGACAACAATATCCTAGGATTTTTTCCGACGGATGTTGGCTCAAACTTGTCTTGCATACACACGGTCACGCAAAGTTGTCGGAAAATCCGATCATTCTGAACGCGGTGACGTAAAACACGTACGTCGGGACTATAAACGGGGCTGTAGCCAACAGCTTTCAGCTCTTTATTTATTCTGAGCATGCGTGGCACTTTGTCCGTCGGATTTGTGTACACACGATCGGAATTTCCGACAACGAATTTTGTTGTCGGAAAATTTTATATCCTGCTCTCAAACTTTGTGTGTCGGAAAATCAGATGGAAAATGTCCGATGGAGCCCACACACGGTTGGAATTTCCGACAACACGTTCCGATCGGACATTTTCCATCGGAAAATCCGACCGTGTGTACGGGGCATTACACTGCTGCCATGTAATATCGACGGAGCAAAATAGGAGCCTATACCAAGAACAGAACATTTCCTCTATGCAATCATCAGGTTACAGGAAGATTGAAGATCCCACCGAGGCTTGAAAAGGAAAATCACTGCTGTCATCCTGTCAGGCTGACTACCATCATTATTGCAACACAAGCTAAATCAGAAACACACTTTTGTCACTCAGAAGGACATTGCCTGAGGACCGGGCTATTACTTGCTTATTTAGTCCAAGGAGCAAACATGGGTGGTTGCTTGCGTTCACAACCACCCTTGTTTGTGCTACCTAAAGTTTGTTGACCACGAGACTGGTTTAGATACCCCCTACTTTACAGTTCCAGTTAAGGGATCAAAGCTCTCATGAGTTTGGGTATGGGAGCCGGTAGGGTTATGGTGGGTTGGGGGGATTGGGGAATGTTTCAAGTGTTGCCATTGTTCAGGCTACACAAATGTTACTTCATAATATTGGTTCACAGGTATGTAGGCCCTTCAGGCTATCAAGATGTTCAGGTATATACGTCAAAAAGCACATTATTATTGTTATAATTTTTTCTACTTTTGCATAAATGTTTTTCAGATTTCGCCACCGCCTATCGGGAAGTTCGGGTCCCTATGACCTGGTGGGCTCTGGGCCATTCAGATGGGTGGTCGTGCAAACTCATATCTTATATTCAAGAATGAATACTTTACGGCTGGTATCATGGAATGTTAGGGGGCTTAATTCTAAGGTAAAACGCTCAATAATGGTTGATTACTTATCACGATATAAACCGCATGTCATCCTTCTCCAGGAGACCCATCTCCAGGGCTCCAGAGTGATGGCCCTTAAAAGAGCTAAAATAGCATACGCCTTACACTCTACCTACTCCCCCTACGCCCGCGGGACATCTATTCTTATTGCCAAATCGGCACCAATCTCCATTAAACGCATAAAACTAGATCTCAATGGCTGTTTTGTGATCCTGGTAATGGAACTAATGGGTAAACCCTACACTGTGACAAATGTGTATGTCCCACCGCCTTTCACAAAGAAATTTTTTGAAAAGGTGATGAGAACAATACTTGAAATTGCTGAAGGCCCTTTATTGATTGCAGGGGATTACAACACAGTCCTAGATAATTCTATGGATAGATTTCGATGCGCTACATTACCCCCAAATCCTCTAGGATCCTTTCTGGTTCAATTTGATTTGGTGGAAGCCTGGAGATGGAAACATGCAAATATAAGGGAACACTCATGTCAGTCTGAAACTCATAATACTCTATCAAGAATTGATTTATGTCTGGTTTCATCTGACTTACTCGGTCTTGTAGTCAGTATTAGATATTTACCTAGGGCTCTGTCTGACCATTCGCCTTTAATGGTGGACCTAGCCCTGAATACATCTTCCTCATATCGGGTGTGGAGGCTGAGCTCGTTATGGTTGGCAGACCAAGCTGTATTAGATCAAAGTATGGTGGATATCAAATCATACTGGGTGATCAACAAACGCAGCGCAGACGTCCCGGTGGTCTGGGATGCCTTCAAGGCCACTGCCCGTGGCTCTTTTGCAGCTGCCATCAGGGGGGCCGCAAGGCGTCGCAGTCCAGGTTAGTGAACGCAGAGGGAGAACTTAGAATAGCGGAAACAGAATATTCTACACACCCCACTACTGACACACATGCTGTTTGGCGACATAAGGCTAGAGAACTAGACCTGGTACTACTAGAACATACACAGAAAAAATTACTATATCAAAATCAACGTATATTTGAATTTGGGGATAAAAATAGCTGTCTACTAGCATATCTGGCCAAGCCTGATTATCAACCCTGTAACATTCCCAGAATAAAAACCCAATCAGGCATGATGGTTGAGCAGAGTGAAGATATTATGAAGGAGTTTGTTACCTTCTACTCCGCTCTATACGCCACCAGAGCTCATTATACAATAGTAGAATTAGATGACTATTTATCAGAGGTTTCACTTCCGAAATTGATGAGGAGTCAGGCTGATGAGCTTGACGCTCCGTTAACGACGGAAGAAATAGAGGAAGCAATACAATCTTTTCCCAGACTCAAGACCCCAGGCCTCCATGGATTCCCTATCGAGTGGTATATGCAATTTCGGGATCTTTTAGTCCCACATCTATTGCGGATGTACAATTATGCCCTTAGAACAGGTCAGTTACCACCATCCATGTCAGAAGCATTGATAGTTCTAATTCCCAAGCCCCATAAAGATCACCTTTTATGTGAATCATACCGGCCAATTTCACTTATCAACTCAGACGTTAAAATTCTGGCTAAAGTACTTGCCAGGCGCTTAAACGTAGTAATCACATCTATTATAGGGGCGGATCAAACAGGATTTATGCCTGGACGATCAACCTCTATAAACCTGCGAAGATTATATACCAACCTACAGACACCACACGACAAAACCGGCGCTCGAGCGGTTTTGTCGCTAGACGCTCACAAGGCCTTCGACTCAGTCGAATGGCCATACCTGTTTGAAGTCCTGGCCAAATTTGGGTTTGGCAATGTTTTCATAAAATGGGTACAGCTCCTCTATTCCAAACCCATAGCTAGATTAAGGGTCAATATGTCTATATCAGACGCTTTCCAAATAAAGAGAGGAACAAGGCAGGGATGCCCGTTATCACCACTACTATTTGCACTGGCAATAGAACCTTTGGCTGCATTGGTGAGATCCAGTGGGGAGATTAAGGGATTGACGACTGGGGGTCTAGAAGAAAAAATCTCCTTATATGCAGATGATATGTTGATATATCTCGAGGACCCTCAGTCGTCTCTCCCAGTCTTGTTGGAGATTATCCAGCGTTTCGGTCACTTTTCAGGATTCCAGGTCAATTGGGATAAATCTCTTTTGTTTCAGATTGACCGGGAGTCACAAATAATATTACCCCCGGGATGTCTATTACAAATAGTAATCCACCTTGAAAACATGGAATAATCTTCCTCTCACGTTATTAGGAAGAATCAATATTTTCAAGATGATCTACCTCCCGAGATTCCTTTATATCCCCAATTCCCCAATTTATATTACCAAAGCTAAATTTAAAGAAATAGATTCCATAATTATCAATTTTCTATGGAAAGGGGGGGTGGTGAAGATTGCGAAACATACTTTACAATTACCTATTTTGGAAGGGGGTCTGGCACTGCCATGCCTTCAGACGTACTACATTGCCTCGCAATTGATGCATGCTCACTGGTGGTTCTTTCCGGAGGCCAACAATGCAGCTACTGCACTTGAGGCGGCCATTCTCACCTCATACGAATCTCTCCAAAATCGAATACATCGCATGTCACTTAGAGGGAGGGAGGGCGTAAATATCTTATCTATGACCTTGCAGATTTTTAAAATTTCCAAACTAATCCCAACCAGCACTCAAGCTGTTTATTCTCCCAATGCCCCACTCTGGGGAAACCCCTCCCTACCAGAATTTAATCAGAGAACTGACGGAGGATATTGGTCCAAAAAAGGGGTGAAAACAATATCACACTTATTTACGGGTAACACATTTAGATCTTTTGTAGAATTCCAGAGAGATTTTGGGCACCCAAGGACGGCCTACTTCCAATACCTGCAGATAAGACACACTGCAGCTGCACAATTTGGGCTAAGAAATATAGAGATGAAATCCTCCAGGCTTGAACTCTTGCTGACTGATCCCTCTCACGATAAATTAATTTCATCTTATTATAAAACTCTGCTTCACTCCACCACTACCAGATTGGAGAGGATTGAACACACATGGCGTGCAGATATACCTGAGTTGACGGAGGAGATATGGGGGGAGATTCTTCCCTTGCAGGTCCCCTCGGACATCTCCTCTAGGGATAGGGTAATCCAGTCAAAGCTACTGTATAGGGCGTACTTTACACCCAAACTGCTATTTAAATTAAAAAAATTGCCAGATCCTTTGTGCTTAAGATGCGGTGCAACTGAGGCTACATTCTTCCATTTAATGTGGGAGTGTGCTCCGATAAGGCAGTTCTGGTCAGAAGTTACGGCCTTCATCAGCTCTGTAGCTAACATACCAAATATTTGTAATCCTCTTAGATGTCTATTGGGCTACATTGATGATGAAGGCTTATCCAAAAATACACAGTCCTTTTTAAGGATTGTGCTGTTCTACGCCAAAAAAACAATAACTATGCACTGGAAATCCCACTCTACTCCGACTATAAAGTTCTGGCTTAACCTCATCAATCAAGCCATACCACTGTATAAGCTAACATTTGAAGCTAGAGAATGTCCCAAAAAATTCTTCAAAATGTGGAACTCATGGGTAAACTCGGAGAGCACTGTAACACCTGTTTGACAAGCTATAAGCGATGTGTAGGAATACCATACTGTAGTAACTGTGTACAACCTCCCCTAACTGCAACAAAATATGATGTAAGACGATTTATACTGATGTGTAATGCAAACTTATATACCTGTTCACCATATTGTAATATGACTAAAGAAATGCTTGATGTGAGTGTACATCTGTGTAACCAATATTGATTTGCTTATAAAAATAATAAAAGTTAACCTTTAAAAAAAAAAAAAAAAAAAAGAGATGGCCCGAACACCCCCCCCCAATGGTTCGGTTCGTGCCAGAACTCTCGGACATCGCAAAAATTCGGACCCAAACGGCGAACCTCATAGAGGTCTATGGGACCTGAACTTGAAAAATCAAAAGTCCCCATTTTGAAGACTTATATGCAAGTTATTGAAAAAAGAGGAAGGAAAAAGGCCCTTTCACCATGCAGCATTAACTACACTGCGCAGTCCATGCGACCAAGAAACCTGCATATGGAAAAAAAGGAGGGAAAAAGGCCATCCAAGAAGGTCACAATAGCTGGACACTTCGGTTAATTTAATTAAACTTTATTGTAGAAAAAACACACCATAATATCAAATATAGCAAAAATAACACTGTAAGTAATACCTTCCAAAGTAATTTAAAAACTCAACGTTGTCATTAAAATGGGGGGGGTTGCAGCTGCGCATACATCCATTTAATCAGACACACAAACAGCTCAAAGGATTGGGATTGGTTGAAGTATTGGTTTACAATAAACTGCTCTACTACTATCCCACTTCCTAGTTAAGCAGTAAATTATACCTAGCCCATAGGGGGATACATAACTGTTGGCTGATTAAGATATGGATGCCTTTTGGAGCAGGTAGGTAGTTCATGGGCCACCCTGTGTTCTTGTCCCGAATTACAGTCCAGTGTTCATCAAAGGTACTTGGGACTAGGGGCTCTCATTTGCCTACACGAGGCATAAGTGGCTATACTGCACAAGCTATAGTATCCGGACAGAAAGTGCTGCGGGGGTAGCCTTCTTGAGTGGTATACTCTTTAGAAAGTTCATTGATCCATATAGTGGAGAATGGGGAGGGAGGATTAAAGCAGGGGGAGTTGAAACTGTTAGTCCACAGCTGATCAATGAGTTCAGTGAAAAGTAGCAGGTAAAAATACTCTCACCATTTCACCTGCTTCCTTGTACCTTCAACCATCCCTCTGGTTTGAGCACCGCTCTATTGATCACCGGGTTGTCTCTACAGAGGATTTACCCATGCATTGGGTCAAGTACCATCCACACCTCCAACAGACTTCCGGACGTTCCTTCGCCACTGCCTCGGTATACTGCTCGTACTTGGGCTACGATCCCTCCGTCGTCACGAACGTGCTGATGTCACACTGATGCGTTTCGTTAACCAATAACAGCTATCTTCCTCAGAGCACGGACCCATCATGCTCCGGGCGGTGACGTCACAAGGGGGCGTGGCCTCTGGATGACATAATACGATTGCCACGCCCCCCATTGTTATTTAAGAAATGCAGGACAGATCAGCGGGACGTAGCATCTGAGGAGGGTCGGCGGCGGGAGCGGCGGCAGAGGAAGAAGAACACCGGACAAAGCAGACAGAAGAAGAGCGGAAGAAGAAGCAGGGGGAGAAGGAGAAGAACAGAGGATGAAGATGCGGGAGAAGATGGAGGAAGACCGGAGGAAGAAGCGGAGGAAGGAGCAGTGGAAGAAGTGGAGAAGAAGATAATAAATAATAAAAGACTTGTCAAAAACGGTCTACTGTATTTTTTAACACTACACTACTTTTTTTTTTTAGTGAATGGGTAGGGGAACAACGTAATCCATACTCATTCACATAGGGGGGGCCATGATCTGGGGGCCCCTTTGTTAAAGGGGGCTTCCAGATTCCGATAAGCCCCCCACCCGTAGTCCCCGACAAACACTGGGCATGGGTTGTCGGGAAGAGGCCGCCTGCCTCTGCGCCAAAGCACCCCCCTGCCCCAAAGCACCTATCCCCCCGTGTTGAGGGCATAGTTCAGGAGGAGGGGGGGCGCTCGCTTGTCCCCTCCCTTTTCTGACCTGCTGGGCTGCATGCTCGGATAAGGGTATGGTATGGATTTTGGGGGGATCCCCACGCCAATTTATTTTCAAATTTTGGCATGGGGGTCCCCTCCGAATCCATACTAGACCAAAGGGCCTGATATGGACCTGGGGGGGGGACCCCATGCAGTTTTTTTTCACGATTTTTTTTTTTAGCCGGCATTTTTTTTTTTACATTCAGCGGGAAGCCAACTGACAGCTGATGACTCATCGGTGGTTAAGGACACGGTGGCCGGCTTCCCGACCCCTCCTTAGCAACCAGCTATATACAGTGTAATAAAAAGAAATTTAAAAACGCAAATCGCGGCAAAAACTCGGTACTTGTGTTTTGGATGCGGGTCCACTGAATTCTATTACATGCAAAATGCTGCATTTTGCAGGAAAAAAAGTCCTCGACCCTTTCCAAAAACGCAGAGGCACAAAAATGCATTGATGTGAACATGTTCCATAGGAACCCATGTTCAAAAATTTTCCTGCATTTCTGCAAGATGCATCAAAAAACTCATTAGTGTGAATCGAGCCTTATTGCTGGCTCAAAGCCATCACCCCAAATAACTGATCCACGGAATCCCTACGGGACAGTTCCTGAGGATTAGGAGGAACTGCTACGAGGACCATCATTTCTCAGAAGAGGCTGACGAGATTTTTAGGCGTTTCAGAGAGAGAGGATACTCCCATAAACCTCTGAGAAAGGCAAAAAATAAGGCCATAAAATGTAAACAAGAGAAGCTCCTAGTAAACCATGAAAAAATAAGAAAAGATCAAAAAACTTATCCAAGGATCATTACCAAATTTGGGTCACAGTGGAACCAAGTCAGAGGTATTCTAGAAAAACATTGGCACGTTCTGAGTTTGACTCCTATGATTGCCGACATTGTTGGTTTGAGACCCCTTATGACAGCAAGAAGGGCAAGAAATCTGAACGATACATTAGTACACTCTGAGTATCAGAGGACACAGAAAAAAAATTGGCTGAGCAACTTTAAACCAATCGTGGGGATGCATGCATATGGTCACTGCAGTGTCTGCAAATACATGCATAAAACTGATGTGTTCGCCAATTCTAACGGAACAAAAGAATATAAGATCAAGCAATTTGTGAATTGCTCCACAACTAGAGTAATATATATGCTCAGTTGTCAATGCAATAAGATCTATATTGGGGAAACAAAAAGACAACTTTGTGTTAGAATTGGCAAACACATCAGAAGCATCAAGAAAAAGGATGACGATCGCCCTCTGTCGTTACACTTTGCACAGTCCCATGGGGGTGACCCGAAGGGGGTTAAAAGTCAAGGGTATTTATGTGCTGAATTTACCTATGAGAAGAAGTGACTTTGACACAGTACTTTTACAAAAGAAAAAATGTGGATATATTATTTGGATTCTTTATTTCCACAAGGCCTCAATAATGAATGCAACTTGCAACCGTTTTTGGAAAAATTATTTAAACAATCAATATATGCGGCTGGTGGGGTCTATATATTTACGCCACCTTGAACTAGGATTTAATCTTTCTTTCCTCCTCTTTTTTTTTTCCCCTTTTTCTTTGCCTCCCTCTCCTTTTTCTTTTGCCTTTTTTCCTCTCTTCTATTCTTTTCTTTTCTTTTCTTTTCTTTTCTTTTCTTTTCTTTTCTTTTCTTTCTTTCTTTCTTTCTTCTCTTTTTCTTTTCTCCCTATCCCGCTATAAAACTGAGCCGAGTGTACTCAATGATTTGCTAATCTGTTTCCCTGTGCTGAAAGTCGAATGGAGGTGAGTGTGTAGATGACATCTAGTGGCTAAAGTAAGGTATTGCAGTCAATTATATGGCTGTTTAAAGTGGATGTAAACCCGAATTTTTTTTTTTTTTATATCATACTGTAGAGTATAAGATTTCCTATCATTTGAGCCCAGTCTTGCCACACAGAGTTAATCCATCTCTGCGCAATCCTCTTTGATTGTTCAGTGAGATAAACCTTGACAAACTGAGAAAAACTTTGTCAAATCCTCCCCCTTGCTGTGAGTGACAGGTGATTTACATATCTCGTGCACTAGCCTAAGACATGCAGTATTTTTTAATTCCCTCCTTTCTTCAGCAGCTCTGCAAGGATTGGCTGTTCCACACCTCAGCATAATTTGGCATGCTAAAGTCATGTGGTTACTTTCCTGTCTTTTCACTGGATGTTAGAGATCATAGCAGAAGTCCAGTGTTAGAAATACACAAGAGAAATGCATATTGACAAGGGGAGTGTAGAGGTGGGTGGGGAGTCTACTGACATCACGACTCCACCCACCGAGCTCCAGACAACAGACCCACCCACAGAATATGCAGTTTTTCGGGTCTAATAACAGACAGAGGGGAAACATTTGACAGGTAAAGATACATGCAGGAGGCATGTATATCCGTATAGATAACCCCTATGGCAGTAGTTTAGAAAGGATGACATTGGTTTTACATCCACTTTAAGCCAGCATCTCTAACTCCTCCTTGCTCTGAGGAAGTTAGCTGTTATTGGTTAACGTGTCATCCTGACGTCAGCACGTTCGTGACGATGGAGGGATCATAGCCCAAGCACGAGCAGTATATCGAGGCTGTGGCGAAGAAACAGCCGGAAGTCTGTCGGAGGCAGAGACGGTACTTGACCCAATGCATGGATAAATCCTCTATGGAGACAACCCGGTGACCAATAGAGTGGTGATCAAACCGGAGGCATGGGTGGAGGTACGAGGAAGCAGGCGAAATGGTAAGAGTATTTTTATCTGCTACTTTTCATTGAGCTCATTGATCAGCTGTGAACTGACAGATTCAACTCCTCCTGCTTTAATCCTCCCTCCCCATCCTCCACTATATGGATCAATGAACTTTCTAAAGAGTATACCACTCAAGAAGGCTACCCCCGCAGCACTTTCTGTCCGGACACTATAGCCTGTGCAGTATAGCCACTTATGCCTCGTGTAGGCAAATGAGAGCCCCTAGTCCCAAGTACCTTTGATGAACTTTGGACTGTAATTCAAGACAAGAACACAGGGTGGCCAATGAACTACCTACCTGCTCCAAAAGGCATCCATATCTTAATCAGCCAACAGTTATATATCCCCTATGGGCTAGCTAAAATTTACTGCTTAACTAGGAAGTGGGATGGTAGTATGAGCAGTTTATTGTAAACAAATACTTCAACCAATCCCCATCCTTGGAGCTGTCTGTGTGAAGGATTAAATGGATGTAGGCGCAGCTGCGACCCCCCCCCCCCCCTTTTAATGACAACGTTGTCTTTTTAAACTACTTTGGAAAGTATTACTTAGATTGTTATTTTTTCTATATTTGATATTATTGTGTGCTTTTTCTACAATAAAGTTTAATGAAATTAACCGCAGTGTCCAGCTATTGTGACCTTCTTGGAAGGCCTTTTTCCTTCCTCTTTTTTCATATGCAGGTTTCTTGGTCATATGGACTGCGCCGTGTAGTTAATGCTGCATGGTGAAAGGTTGAATAATTACTATGCATTGATTAATCAGATAGTTACATAGTAACAGAGCGGTATATCTGGGCATCACAACATTTTTTCATTATATGCAAGTTATTGGTCATAAAAAGGGTATGGGGCTCGGCTACTGCCCTGTGGGACATGTACCAATGCAAAAAAAACACTTTTTAAAAAATGTTTGTAAAGGAGCAGTGATTTTAATGATGCTTAATGTGAAACAATAAAAATGAAACATTCCTTTAAATATAGTGCCTGGGGGGTCCCCCTAGTCTGCCTATAAAGTAGCGTATTTGTACCGTGTACAAGACTCCGACAAGACGTGTACAAGACTCCGCTGCAGCAAAACTGACATTTATAAAGAAGAAAAAAAACATTTAAATTGATTTTCCCTGCAAGCTTTCTTTACTTTGTAAACAAACAACTTGGGGAGACAGTCTGTATGATGAGGCCACAATTTAGTGCACTCTGAACAAGATTAAATATTTTTTGGTAAATTCTGGTGTCTCTTTGGCAGACTTTGGATGGAAATAACAAATTTATGCACCACAGTGAGCAAGCATTATGCGAAGAAGCCAAATTATAGTACACTGAGGCTAAGATTAACAATTTTTTTTTAGTTAAAGTCTGGTGTCTCTTTCGCAGACTTTGGATAGAAATAACAGGTGTGGAAAAACTGGGCTTTGGGTGTTGGTGGTGCTTATAACCTTTTAACCCTGTAAACCCTGTAACCTTCTAGAGGTACTCTTGAGGAAAGCAAGAATTGGCCTTGCTGTAAGAAATTGAAATTTGATGCACCTGTCAAACAGGTGTGGAAAAATTGTTCCTTGTGTGTTAATTGTGCCCATGAAACCTATACCAAAAAATTACTTCAAGATAAAATCAACACCCACAAAGCTAGGCAGCCTAGACAGTTTTGCTGAGATTTGAGATCCCAATAACACTTCACTTAATCAGTGACATCAGTATCAGGGGGTTACTAGCGCTGTTAATTCAGGACTGATTCATTTTGACAAATGTCAGCCGGTCAACATAGTCTGTGGACAGACGCGCTCTTTTATCTGTCACATAACCTCCAGCAGCAGTGAATGCCCGTTCGGAACTCTTAAAGCGTTTGTTAACCCAAACAAAAATTGATTTCCTGGTCACTTAAAGTAGATTAAACAGCACAGTGCTTGTGCTGTGCAATCTGCCCCCTCTAAACTAAAAAAACTTCCCTGAACCTGGCACTTCCTGTATCCCCTCTCTGCACTGACCACGAAAATCAGGGCTACTGAGCCCTGACCACTGTGGTCAAAGTGTGTCCCTCTGTCATACGCTGCTGTCCCCTCTGCTCTCCTCTCTCCCCCTCACCCCCTCCTTCCTGCCTGTCAGCTCGTGTCTGTGTGTCTCCGTTTCCGCCCCCCCACCACTTCTAGTAAAATTAAAAATGTTTAATGCTCACTGTCAGCAACTCTTTTTTATATCCTGGCATAGCACACTGCATTTTGTAAAAAACAAGCATTATAAATACCATTTTAGTACTGTCTTCAGGCCAGTCACGTGATTCTCGGCCGGTATCCAGGGCTACTGCAGGAGAGGCTGAGCGCCCATGTGATCTCCCCGGCTAATGTCAGAGGGAGATCACGGCCCCTCCGGCAGTATCCATCCATCGGAGCTGTACATCGGCCATGAGTCATGTGATCTGCCTGAAGACAGCTCTAAATAGGTATTTACAGCGCTCGTTTTTCTAAAAGACTAATGCAGTGTGCTCTGCCAGGCTCTAATAGAGGGTCTGGCGGTGTTTGAGTTATATAGGTTAACAAACCCTTTAATGCAGGGCAGCCCAGCAGCTGAATTGCATACTGGGCAAGTTCTGGCCAGTGGTCTATTCCCCAGACCCAGAAACAAAGTGGATCGTCTACTGGAAAGCTCTCTATGTCTGTTTTTGCCCCTAGATAG
The DNA here is from genome assembly GCA_037952925.1 of Lithobates clamitans. Classification (NCBI taxonomy): domain Eukaryota; kingdom Metazoa; phylum Chordata; class Amphibia; order Anura; family Ranidae; genus Lithobates; species Lithobates clamitans. Next base: position 5,455,832 of record JBBGZY010000374.1, read on the forward strand.
TAATCCTCCACCATATGATGCAGACACTGCGAATAGGATCTTGAAGTTGACAGGACTAAAATAAATTTGAAATGCATCACTGAGGCTGACCCCTTCTCCACCACTCCTCCTTAGACCAACAGAAGCCTCAAAACTATCTTTTTCATGAGACTGTAACCTACCAGAGTCTGGAAAGGCGTTACATAAACTCCTCTTTAAGGCGTCCTGAAGATATTTTATCTTGTGCTACCTCTGCGAGGGCAGGATGGGTTCTGAGACTTCCCCTTGTAGTGGTGGTCAAGGAGGGTTGCCAACTAATAATGATCCTTATCTTTGATGCCACAAATTCTCTGGGCCTTTCGCAGGCTTTGAGGAATAAGGGAGTCCATGCACCGCAAGTTTGCGGAGGCATGAGAAGCAGTGTCCTAAGTTTGTGGAGGCATGAGAAGGAGAGTCCTCGGGTCACTGAGGATTACAGTATCTGGAACTGCCTCCTCCCAGCAACATACTACTCCCAAGGTTTCTGGGGACTGAAAACTATCTGAAAGCCATAACTGCCAGAATCCCCCTCTCCTCTTGTGTGTTATGTAGCGTCCCAAGACTGGTGTCTGCATAAAGCGGGCCTTGAGGCCTTGAAGTCCTCATCTTCCTTTCGCTGCTCTGCGTCGAGTGCTCTGTCCATAATGCAACACAGAGTATGCTCCAGCAGGAAAACAAGAAGGATTGTGTCATGTAATTGTCATGGCCCACCATCCTTGTCGCTTCCTGAAATGGTGACAGTACAGTGCATACATCCTTATGCATACATCAGCAGCCATTGGCGTGGGGAAAAAAAGCCGAGCTGCCCTGAGCCTGTCCATGTGCCATATTCACACAGGCACTCATTGACGGCCCTCTGTTGCATATGTAGCCACTGCAGCATTGCCAAAGTTGAGTTCCACCTGGTGGGCATGTCTCAAATCAGGCAGTTTATAGGCAGGTGAAATTCCCGCTGAATTTCAGCCAACCGAACACTGGCTGTGTATGACCGCCTTAAATGCCAACAGAATCTTCTGGCCTGCTTTAGAAGATCTTGCAAACCTGTTTAAGAAATGCTGCACCTCCAAATTGAGGACATGTGCCAGGCATGGCACATATGTCAACTTTCCCTGTCGAAGGGCAGACAGAAGGTTAGTGCCATTTTCGCACGCCACCATTCCTGGCTCAAGCTTCCATGGCGTGAACCACTTCTGGGCCTGCCCCTGCAGAGCTGAAAGAATCTTTGCTCCGGTGTGGCTCCTGTCTCCTAGACAGACCAGCCTAACCTGTTCCTGACCAGCCACTGCAGTTGTACTGCGGCAGAATGGTACAGGCAGGCAAAGCGTCGTTATGCTACGTCGGGCGCGTGGCCGGTGGGGGTTGCACGCGCCCCCCTCCGCCGGCCACAACGATCGGACTCGATCAGGAACCGATCAATCCCCAGGCCCAGGCCAATGATTTCTGGCCGGGACCTGGTGATCACTCCTGACGAATGATATCCTTCCCCTGTCTGTGTAACTGTAAACACTGACAGGGGAAGTGATGTCCTCTCCCTCGTGTCAGTCTTTTCTGTTCCAGACCGAGAGAAGAGAGCACCAGAAAAGTGAGTTGCACCAACACTACACTGACACCAGGTCACGTAGGCACACATTCACCCCCCGATCACCCCCGATCACCACCTGTCACTGTGTCACCCAGTACAGCAATCAGATTTTTTTTTGATCGCTGTACTAGTGTCATTAGTGACACTAATCAGTGTTAGGGTAATTAGTCTTAGGGCTAGATAGGACTAGGGACCCCTCCAACCCCAACCAATAAAGGTTTAACCCCTTGATTACCCCCTGTCACCTGTGATCACAGTATAAGTGTCACAGGTGACGCAGTTTAGCCAGTTATTTTTTTATAGCGTCAGGGCACCCGCCGTATTTTACCCAATAGAGGTTTAACCCCCTGATCACCCGGCGGTGATCAAAGTTAGGTTTTAGGGTCAGATAGGGTTTGCGTCACCCCTGGCAGCGTCAGGTTAGTGCCAGTACTGCTAACACCCACGCACGCACCATAGGCCTCCCTTAGTAGTATAGTGTCTGAACAGATCAATATCAGATCTGATCAGAACCATATTAGCGTCCCCAACAGTTTAGGGTTCCCAGAAACGCAGTGTTAGCGGGATCAGCCCAGATACCTGCTAGCACCTGCGTTTAGCCCCTCCGCCCAGCCCAGCCCACCCAAGTGCAGTATCGATCGATCACTGTCACTTACAAAACACTAAACACACATAACTGCAGCGTTCAAAGATTCAGGCCTGATCCCTGCGAACGCTAACAGTTTTTTTGGTAGCGTTTTGATAGCTCTGACGACGGAGTCCCTGCCAAGGTCAGGCGTACCAGACCCCGATCTTCTTCTGCTGTCGTTGAGGTGCAAGAATCGCAGGTCCCTCGTATGGAACAGAGAGCCAGTACTAGCGCCGCTCATTCTTCTAGTGAACTGGCAAGCACCAGCGGCCTAGTACATCCTGGTCGTACATCCAGCACTGCAGTAACACTTGATGACGTGGCGAGTCCCATAAGTGCAGTTCAAGCTGGCGAGGTGGCAAGCACAAGTAGTGTCCCGCTGCCACAAAAAAGACAAAGACAGGCCCGTCTAGCCCATAGTGCCCTTCCTGCTGCATTCGCCAATCCTAATTGGGAACCCACCACTTCTGCAGCACCCGTACTTCCCCCATTTACTGGCCAACCCGGCATTCAGGTGGAAACAGTTGATTTCACGTCACTTGATTTTTATTCGCTGTTTTTCACCAAAGATCTCTATAGAGATGTGGACCAAAGCAATTTGTATGCTGGTCAATACATCGCCGCTAATCCCCAGCTGACCCTTGCCAGAGATTGGAGACCAATTACGGTCTCCGAATTTAAGACCTTTCTGGGCCTATCCCTCCTCATGGGCGTAACTAAAAAGAGTGAGTTGCGGTCATATTGGTCCACTGACCCAATTCACCATACGCCCGTGTTCTCCGCCTCCATGACCAGGACACGATACGAGCAGCTCTTGCGGTTCATGCACTTCAGTGACAATGAACTCTGTCGTCCTCAGGGTGACCCTGAAGTTGATTGGCTCTACAAAAATTGGTTGTCTGCGTTGAGTCCCTGATTAAGTTTTCTGGCCACTTGTCATTCAAACAGTATCTTCCCAGCAAGTGTGCCAGATACGGGGTCAAGATGTATAAGCTCTGTGACAGGGCCACAGGCTATAAATGTAGTTTTATGGTTTACGAGGGAAGAGATAGTCACGTAGAGCCGACGAATGCCCTGACTACATAGGAAGCGCTGGCATCATTGTGTAGGACTTGGTGTCACCCTTATTCGGAAAGGGGTACCACTTGTATGTGGACACTTATTACACAAGCGTGCCACTTTTTAGTCACTTGTTTGATAATCAAATTGACGCATGTGGCACCATGTGATCTAATCGCCGGGGCACAGATTGTGTTAAAATGTTTTATTTTTTACTATGTTTTTTTTTGTATTTGCTTTGCATGGTATGGTATGGTAAGTCTTATGCCCTGTACACACGGTCGGACTTTGTTCGGACATTCCGACAACAAAATCCTAGGATTTTTTCCGACGGATGTTGGCTCAAACTTGTCTTGCATACACACGGTCACACAAAGTTGTCGGAAAATCCGATCATTCTGAACGCGGTGACGTAAAACACGTACGTCGGGACTATAAACGGGGCAGTGGCCAATAGCTTTCATCTCTTTATTTATTCTGAGCATGCGTGGCACTTTTTGTGTCGGATTTGTGTACACACGATCGGAAATTCCGACAACGGATTTTGTTGTCGGAAAATTTTATAGCCTGCTCTCAAACTTTGTGTGTCAGAAAATCCGATGAAAAATGTGTGATGGAGCCTACACACGGTCGGAATTTCCGACAACAAGGTCCTATCACACATTTTCCGTCGGAAAATCCGACCGTGTGTACGGGGCATTACTGTTATACTGTAATGTTACATTGTTTTATTGTTAACCATCATTTGCTTAGCAGGTACGCCATTCAGTTGCAGCGTGGATTTATTTATCTTGACAGCAACAGCGTTTGCTCCCACGATACATAAATCCGTGCCTCCAGCGCTGTAGGAGGTGATTTCACCACCATAGTTAAAAAAAAGAGCATATATGCCGAAGCATGGGGGCAGCAGGGGTGGAGGAGCGATTTGCTCCTAACTTTTGCGGGTGGATGCCCCCATGCTTCGGCATATATAAATGGTTCATTTATGCCCATCATTAGAAGTGGGTGGATGAAGGGAGGTATTCTAATGGTGGGCATACCCACTGATCAATCTCTTTTTTTCGTTCAGGCCACAGGCTACAGGAAAAAAAAGATTACAATATATGCCCAACAAGGACCAGCAACATACTGGTATGCTGCTGGACTTTGAGTGGTTATACCAGAATGATGCCTGCGGTTTAGGTATCATCTTGGTATCATTCTTTTCAGCCAGCGGTCGGCTTTCATGTAAAAGCAATCCTAGCGGCTAATTAGCATCTAGACTGCTTTTACAAGCAGTGGGAGGGAATGTCCCCCCCCTCCCACCGTCTTCCATGGTTTTCTCTGGCTCTCCTGTCCCAACAACAGGGCAACCTGAGAATGCAGCCGATGGTTCCGCCAGCTGACCATAGAGCTGATCGGAGACCAGAATGGCTCCAATCATCTCTATGGCCTAAGAAACCACTACGAGCATTTCATGACTTAGATTTTGCCGGATGTAAACAGCACCACTGGGAAATTGGGAAAGCATTTTATTACACCGATCTTGGTGTGGTCAGATGCTTTGAGGGCAGAGGAGAAATCTAGGGTCTAATAAACCCCATTTTTTTCAAAAAAGAGTACCTGCCTGTCACTATCTATTGCTATCATAGGGGATATTTACATTCCCTGAGATAACAATAAAAATGCTTAAAGAAAATGAAAGGAACTGTTTAAAAATAAGATAAAAAAAAGCAAAAAAAAAAAAATAAAAAAAAAAAGCACCCCTGTCCCCCCCTGCTCTCGTGCAAAGGCGAACGCAAGCGTCGGTCGGGTGTCATATGTAAACAGCAATTGCACCATGCAAGTGAGGTATCACCACGAAGGTCAGATCGAGGGCAGTCATTTTAGCAGTAGCTCTCCTCTGTAAATCTAAAATGATAACCTGTAAAGGCTTTTAAAGGTCTTTAAAAATGTATGTTGTTTGTCACCGATGCACGTTTGTGCGCAATTTTAAAGCATGTAGTGTTTGGTATCCATGTACCCAGCCTAAGATAATCTTTTTTATTTCATCAAACATTTGGGCAATATAGTGAGTTTTAGTGCATTAAAATTAAAAAAAAGTGTGTTTTTCCCCAAAAATGCTTTTGAAAAATTGCTGCGCAAATACTGTGTGGAAAAAAAAAATAAAACACCCAATATTTTAATCTGTAGGACCTTTGCTTTAAAAAAATATATAATGTTTGGGGGTTCAAAGTAATTTTCTTGCAAAAAAAAAAAAATTTTTCATGTAAACAAAAAGTGTCAGTAAGGGCTTTGTCTTCAAGTGGTTAGAAGCGTGAGTGATGTGTGGCATAAGCTTCTAAATGTTGTGCATAAAATGCCAGGACAGTTCAAACCCCCCCCCCCCAAATGACCCCATTTTTCAAAGTGGACACCTCAAGCTATTTGCTGAGAGGTATGTTGAGTCCATGGAATATTTTATTTTTTGCCACAAGTTGCTGGAAATTGACAAACCTTTTTTTTGTTTTTTTTTGCACAAAGTTGTCACTAAATGATATATTGCTCAAACATGCCATGGGCATATGTGAAATTACACCCCAAAATACATTTTGTTGCCTCTCCTGAGTACGGGGATACCACATGTGTGAGACTGTTTGGGAGCCTGGCCGCGTAGAGGACCTTGAAAACCAAGCACCGCCTTCAGGCTTTCTAAGGATGTAAATTTTTGATTTTACTCCTCACTGGGAGGCCATGGAATGCCCAAATGGCACAAAACCCCCCCAAATGACCCCATTTTGGAAAGTAGACACCCAAAGCTATTTGCTGAGAGGTATGGTGAGTATTTTGCAGATCTCGCTTTTTGTCACAAAGTTTTGAAAATTAAAAAAAGAAAAAAAAAATTTTTTTCTTTTCTTTCTTCATTTTCAAAAAAAAACGAGAGCTGCAAAATACTCACCATGCCTCTCGGCAAACAGCTTGGGGTGTATACTTTCCAAAATGTGGTCATTTGGGGGGGTTTGTGCCATCTTGACATTTTATGGCCTTCAAAACTGTGATAGGTAGTGAGGAATGAAATCAAAAATGTATGCCCTTAGAATTCCTGAAGGCGGTGCTTGGTTTTCGGGGCCCTGTACGCGGCTAGGCTCCCAAAAAGTCACACACATGTGGTATCACAGTACTCGGGAGAGGCAGCAGAATTTATTTTGGGGTGTAATTCCACATATGCCCATGGCATGTGTAAGCAATATATCATTTAGTGACAACTTTGTGCCAAAAAAAAAAAGTTTGTCATTTTCCCTCAACTTGTGGCAAAATATAAAATATTCCATGAACTCAACATGCCTCTCAGCAAATAGCTTGGGGTGTCTACTTTTCAAAATGGGGTCATTTGGGGGGCGGGGGGGTTGTGCCATCTTGGTATTTTATGGCCTTCAAAACTGTGATAGGTAGTGAGGAGTGAAATCAAAAATGTATGCCCTTAGAAATCCTGAAGGCGGTGCTTGGTTTTCAGGGCCCCGTACGTGGCTAGGCTACCAAAAAGTCCCACACATGTGGTATCCCCGTACTCGGGAGAAGCAGCAAAATCTATTTTGGGGTGTAATTCAACATATAACCATGGCATGTGTGAGCAATATATCATTTAGTGACAACTTTTTGTAAAATTTTTTGTTTGTCATTACTCAATCACTTGGGACAAAAAAATAAAATATTCAATGGGCTCAACATGCCTCTTAGCAATTTCCTTAGGGTGTCTACTTTCCAAAATGGGGTAATTTGGGGGGGTTGTACTGCCCTGCCATTTTAGCACCTCAAGAAATTAAATAGGCAGTCATAAACTAAAAGCTGCGTAAATTCCAGGAAATGTACCCTAGTTTGTAGACGCTATAACTTTTGCGTAAACCTATAAATATACGCTTATTGACATTTTTTTTTACTAAAGACATGTGGCTGAATACATTTTGGCCTAAATGTATGACTAAAATTGAGTTTATTGGATTTTTATTAGAACAAAAAGTAGAAAATATCATTTTTTTTTTCAAAATTCTCAGTCTTTTTCCGTTTATATCGCAAAAAATAAAAATCGCAGAGGCAATCAAATACCCAAATTCCATCAAAAGAAAGCTCTATTTGTAGGAAAAAAAGGACGCAAATTTAGTTTGGGTACAACATTGCATGACCACGCAATTACCAGTTAAAGCAGCGCAGTGCCCAATTGTAAAAAGTCCTCTGGTCTTTGACCAGCCAAATGGTCCGGGGCTGAAGTGGTTAAGCACTGCATGGCATCTTTTTTTTTTAACATAAGGAATATTTACTAAATCAACTACATGTTACACTTGTAAATGCAGAATATACATCGTAAGCAGGAACTCAGTTGAACAGGGTATACAAAATATGTTGGCTTAATCACAGAAGTATACATTTGGTAGGGAATCTTCTTATCTAAATTACCATCCAGCTTCTTTAGTAGAAAAACAATTTCCAAGGTTAACTCAATCTGTAAACATCATATAGTTCAGTGAATCTCTTACATGGAGGTACCATCATCAGTCTCCTGGATCCGTTATAAATGAAAGGTGGGAAGGCGGGGGGGGGGCGGGGAAAAAAAAAAGGTGGGAGAAGGGAGAGCAGCAATCTCACAGGGAAGCAATCAGGTGGGTACCAGCGTCGTGAGGAAAAGCAGGGAAAGGGAAACAAAGTAGACACAGGAGTAGGGAAAGGACGGGACCTGCTATCATTCTAGAGTTCTTGACGCCTTCATGTATCTATGTCTCTCAGCAGGAGGGATGGGGTCCTCACAACTGCCACTAATCAACTAACTTACTTATATTGTAAGGTGCCTAGCTTCTATCCAAGCCGCCCATATTTTATCGAACTTCTGGGGGCAGTTTCGGCCCATGTAGGTAAGCTTATACAGTGGTAATACTGCATTTATTTGGTCGGGCCACGCCTGTACCGTAGGGGAATCTGGGAGCTTCCATCTGTACAAAATCTCTTTCCTGGCATAGTAGGCTGCATAAAATACGAACAATTTTGTATGCTTAGTAGTTGCCAGGTTATCCGTAATGCCCAGGAGTAGGGATGAGCTTCGAGTAAATTCGAGCTTCGAGTAACTCATGTTCGACTCGAACATCGGCTGTTCGCCAGTTCGCCGAACAGCAAACAATTTGGGGTGTTAGCGGCAAATTTGAATGCCGCGGAACACCCTTTAAAAGTCTATGGAAGAAATCAAAAGTGCTAATTTTAAAGGCTTATATGCATGGTATTGTCATAAAAAGTGTTTGGGGACCTGGGTCCTGCCCCAGGGGACATGGATCAATGGAAAAAAAAGTTTTAAAAACGGACGTTTTTTCGGGAGTAGTGATTTTAATAATGCTTAAAGTGAAACAATAAAAGTGCAATATCCCTTTAAATTTCATACCTGGGGGGTGTCTATAGTATGCCTGTAAAGGGGTGCATGTTTCCCGTGTTTAGAACAGTCTGACAGCAAAATGACATTTCAAAGGAAAAAAAGTCATTTAAAACTACTCGCGGCCGGTCCGACAATACACATAAAAGTTCATTGATAAAAACGGCATGGGAATTCCCCACAGGGGAACCCCGAACCAAAATTTAAAAAAAAATGACGTGGGGGGTCCCCCTAAATTCCATACCAGGCCCTTCAGGTCTGGTATGGATATTAAGGGGAACCCCGGCCAAAATTTAAAAAAAAAATGATGTGGGGTCCCCATCAAAATCTATATGGATTTTAAGGGGAACCCCGCGCCAAAATTAAAAAAAAACGGCGTGGGGTCCCCCCATAAATCCATACCAGACCCTAATACAAGCATGCAACCTGGCAGGCCACAGGAAAAGAGGGGGGGGACGAGAGAGCGCCCCCCTCCTGAACCATACCAGGCCACATGCCCTCAACATTGGGAGGGTGCTTTGGGGTAGCCCCCCAAAACACCTTGTCCCCATGTTGATGAGGACAAGGGCCTCATCCCCACAACCCTGGTGGTTGTGGGGGTCTGCGGGCGGGGGACTTATCGGAATCTGGAAGCCCCCTTTAACAAGGGGACCCCCAGATCCCGGCCCACCCCCCTGTGTGAAATGGTAAGGGGGTACAAAAGTACCCCTACCATTTCACTAAAAAACTGTCAAAAATGTTAAAAATGACAAGAGACAGTTTTTGACAATTCCTTTATTTGAATGCTTCGTCTTTATTCTATCTTCTTTCTTCTATCTTCCTTCAGTTTCTTCCTCCATCTTCTTCTTCTTCTGGTTCTTCCTCCGGTGTTCTCATCTGGCATCTTCCTCCGCGGCATCGGCATCTTCTTCCCTTCTTCTCCTCGGGCAGCTCCGCATCCATGATGGCATGGAGGGAGGCTCCCGCTGTGTGACGCTTCTCTCTTCATCTTCTTGTCTTCATCTTCTTGTCTTCTTCTTCTTTTCGGGCCGCTCCGCATCCATGATGGCATGGAGGGAGGCTTCCGCTGTGTGACGCTTCTAGTCTTCTGACGGTTCTTAAATAATGGGGGCGGAGTCACCCGGTGACCCGCCCCCTTTGACGCACGGGGACTTGACGGGGACTTCCCTGTGGCATTCCCCATGACGTCAGAAGGGGCGGGGTTATGTAACGGTGACCCCGCCCCCCTCTGATGTCACAGGGAATGCCACAGGGAAGTTCTGTCAAGTCCCCGTGCGTCAGAGGGGGGCAGGGCCCCATTATTTAAGAACCGTCAGAAGAGGAGAAGGGTCACACAGCGGGAGCCTCCCTCCATGCCATCATGGATGCGGAGCGGCCCGAAAAGAAGATGAAGAGAAGATGAAGAGAAGAAGATGAAGAGAGAAGCGTCACCCAGCGGGAGCCTCCCTCATTGCCATCATGGATGCGGAGCGGCCCAAGGAGAAGAAGGGAAGAAGATGCCGACGCCGCGGAGGAAGATGCCGGACGAGAACACCGGAGGAAGAACCAGAAGAACCAGAAGAAGAAGAAGATGGAGGAAGAAACCGAAGGAAGATAGAAGAAAGACGAAAGAAGATAGAAGAAAGAAGAAGCATTTAAATAAAAAAATTGTCAAAAACTGTCTCTTGTCATTTTTAACATTTTTGACAGTTTTTTTAGTGAAAAGATAGGGGTACTTTTGTACCCCCTTACCATTTCACACAGGGGGGAGGGCCGGGATCTGGGGGTCCCCTTGTTAAAGGGGGCTTCCAGATTCCGATAAACCCTCCGCCCGCAGACCCCCACAACCACCGGCCAGGGTTGTGGGGATGAGGCCCTTGTCCTCATCAACATGGGGACAATGTGTTTTGGGGGGCTACCCCAAAGCACCCTCCCAATGTTGAGGGCATGTGGCCTGGTATGGTTCAGGAGGGGGGGGCGCTCTCTCGTCCCCCCTCTTTTCCTGCGGCTTGCCAGGTTGCGTGCTCGGATAAGGGTCTGGTATGGATTTTTAGGGGGACCCCACGCCATTTTTTAAAAAAATTTTGGCGTGGGGTTCCCCTTAAAATCCATACCAGACCTGAAGGGCCTGGTATAGATTTTGAGGGGGACCCCACACCATTTTTTTTTTTAAATTTTGGCCGGGGTTCCCCTTAATATCCATACCAGACCTGAAGGGCCTGGTATGGAATTTAGAGGGACCCCCATGTCATTTTTTTTTAATTTTGGTTCGGGGTTCCCCTGTGGGGAATTCCCATGCCATTTTTATCAATGAACTTTTATGTGTATTGTCGGACTGGCAATTCATTAATAGCCGCGAGTAGTTTTAAATGACTTTTTTTCCTTTGAAATGTCATTTTGCTGTCAGACTTTACAGGCATACTATAGACACCCCCAGGTAAGAAATTTAAAGGGATATTACACTTTTATTGTTTCACTTTAAGCATTATTAAAATCACTGCTCCCAAAAAAAGGCCGTTTTTAAAACTTTTTTTTGCATTGATCCATGTCCCCTGGGGCAGGACCCAGGTCCCCAAACACTTTTTATGACAATAACTTGCACATAAGCCTTTAAAATTAGCACTTTTGATTATTCATGTTCGTGTCCCATAGACTTTAACGGTGTTCGCGTGTTCTAACAAATGTTTTGCCTGTTCGCATGTTCTAGTGCGAACCGAACAGGGGGGTGTTCGGCTCATCCCTTCCCAGGAGGAACACAAGCGGATCGATGTCCAGGTGTAGTCCCGCCACTCCACTGATATCAGCCACCACTGCACGCCAATAGGTCTGAAGGACTGGGCACGACCAGACCACATGAAAAAAGGTCCCTACTGACTGTCTGCATTTGGGGCACGTGTCCTCCACCCCAGGGTAAATGATGGACAGTCTGTGCGGGGTATAATACACTCTATGTAGAAACTTCAACTGCACAAATCTGTCTTTTGGCGAGATCATAAGTGGAATGCATTGCTGCAGTCCCTCTGACCAATCCTCCTCAGTCAAGGCTGGAATGTCTCGTTGCCATTTAGTAAATAATGGAAGCATTTTGGAGGTATCTTTACAGGTAAGTCTAAAGTAGATGGAGGACAGTGTACGGTCTATATTATTAGCCGGAAGTAAGGACTCAACCGAGGGGACGACGAGTTCTATCCCATTGGGAAATTGCGCTCGGACAGCATGCCTGAGCTGCATGTACCTGAAGAACATCCAAGGGGGGAGTCGATATTTACTTTTCAATTCTGCAAACGAGAGGGTGACCCTCGTTGAAAATGTGGCGCAATGTCCGAACTTCGTACCTGGCCCAAACCTGAGGGTCTGGGACAGATTGGAAGTGCGGCATTGTGTTGTTACCCCACAGCAGGGTGTATGGAGAGGCAGTATTTCAATTGTTAAAATATAGGAATACTTGTTTCCATACCTTCACCATCGCTTTCATAGGTGTAATAACTTGGGGGCTATATCTCGGGCCTCTGTAAACTAAATTACTAAGTTCAGAATATGAGCCTAGAATTGCTGCCTCTAGATTGACCATCGGGTTAGTGATATCTTGAGTGAACCACCAACACACAGTAACCAGTACCGCTGCCCAGTAGTATTTTTTTAAATTTGGTAGGGAGAGGCCTTCTTCTGTAAGTGATAACTGCATCGTGTGCTTAGCTACTCTAAGTGTTGCCCCTGCCCAGACAAAGGAGGTGATAGCTTGATCCAATTTTACAAAGAAGTTTGGGATGGGGACCGGGGTATGGCGGAAGGCATTTAAAAAATTAGGGAGGGAGGACATTTTAATTAGGTTTACCCTACCCACCGGGGTCAGCAGAAGTGTTTTCCACACTGCGCAGCGCTGAATAAATTGTTGGAGGATAGGGTAGATATTATCAACTAGGTAACTCTTTAGATCATTTTGAACCTGGATTCCTAAATATTTAAATTGCGTAACCCTTTTTAGAGGAGAGGGAGGGCCTGTTGGCTCTGGGGCATCAGCATGTGCCTTGTAGAATTCTACTGGGAACCCGTCGTCTCCTGGGGTCTTTCCCGACTGGAGGGAACTGATGGCACTTTGGAGCTCTTTCAGGGTTAGCGGAGCGGCGAGCCCTCTACAGGCCGCCTCCGAAAGGGAGGGCAACTCTACTCTTTCCGCTCACCCCGCTCGAATATATGCTGCGATTGGTACAGTAGCAACTTTTTTGTGGCCGCTACCCGAAGGTGCGCCACTTCCCCTACGGCACACTGCAGATCTGCCATATGAAGCTCATCTCTACTGGCAGAGTACTGAGCCTCTAAGTCGGTGGCCCTCCGTTCAGCCTGGAGCAGTTCCGCTCCAGTCGGGTGGGACTTGTGGCCGTCTGGTAATGCTCCCTAGCATGGTATTTAAAGGGCTCCCAACTAGATGTGGGCGCCGTAGCGGGCGGGTTGGCAGTCCAATATTCTTGCATAGCCAAGAGTCGGTATAGGTGCCAGAGGCAGTCAGAGGGGTCGGGATTCACATTTAGTCGTAGCAGGATGGGGGAGTGGTCAGATATACCCCTAGGCAGATGAGAGATCTCCTACACCTTGGCAAGAATGGGACCAGTGGCGAACACCAAATCAATACGAGACATGGCTCTATATGAAACTGATTGGCAGGTGTAAGCTCTTAGAAGGGGATTCTACCATCGCCAGACATCTGTGAGATCGAATGTGGAGGCCCATTTAGAAAGGGGGGACTCCACAGCCGTGTCCGGGGTCAGCCTATCCATTTTAGGACAGGGAGGCATGTTAAAATCCCCCGCCAAGATCACGTTATCGGTGGAGCAGCTTGCTATAAATTTGGTAATTTTATGCAGTACCAGCAGTGATGCCGGAGGAGGTATATAGAGCCCCACTACCACCATAGGCACATTTGCAATGGCTGCATGAAGGATCACAAACCTGCCCTCAGGGTCAAAGCGCAGGTCCAGGAGTTTGAAGGATAAGGTCTTATGGACTAGCACACTCACCCCTCTAGCATATGAGGAAAAGGTGGCGTGATAGTAGTGACCTACAAACAAGATATTTGTAATATTTTCTTCTACTGTATGGTCCTATGGCTGCACCATCTTTGATGCATTTTTTAGAGTGTGCCCCCCAAATATCTTGTTTTTATATTGTATGGATTCTGACCAAATCCCTTTGGGTGCGGAGCACCTCACTACATAACATAAGTACCTTTAATTAGTGTCCACTTGTGTCAATGGTGGAGACCTTATGATTCTCCCATTTAGAAGAGTGCAATGCTCTCATGGTTCAGAGATGCAGGTTCTCCCACTCCATGGATAGTGTAGGACCCACTGATTATGGGGTACTTTGTCGCAGTAAGTGGGCTTAGCACCATATAGCAATATGGTGTGACCAAATCCCCATATTTTTTGATAATGTTTTTTAGAAATGTTTAGGTGTTTTAAACTAGCCTTGCTTGAGGTAAATGTCTTTTTTGCATGTGTGCGCTGTAATATTTTCTTCTATAGTAGTGACCTAAGCAGGTTTTTTTTTAAGCTAAGGACTCAACCCCCAGTGAGGTGAGTCTCCTGTAATATGCAAATGTCTGGACGGTGTGTTTTAAGAGAATTAAACACTAAAGAACGTTTTATACGGGAGTTCATCCCCCGAACGTTCCATGAGATCAATGTTATGGGGGCCATGGCGAGACAGGGCAATTTGATTCAGCCTGCAGGAGGAGTGCACCTGGACCCCTAGGAAGGACAGCCCAATCCATCTCCCACAGAACATTAAGAAGCATTGCATAGGTGAGTAACCAACATTGAGCACCAAAAAAACTGTAAAATACATTCCTGTAAATACCTTGTGTAACATTTCCCTTTTAAACTTAAACTCCCCACACACCCCCCCAAACCAGGGTGCGCCTGTTTCCCAAAACTGAACATGGTCAGCGACCAAGTGGGGTTATGAACCAAAGGTTAGACAGTAGGTAACATCTACTAAAGGCACAGGGATCTAAGTCAGAAGAAGATGCTGCCAACAAGCGGGGATTCACAAAGTCTTCTCCCGGCTGAGGCCGGGGGCACATACTTAAGGATTAAACTTAAAATAAAACAAAATAAAATAAAACAAGAACTGCCCTATCCCCCCCCCCCAAAGAAAAATTAAGTCCATAAGCAGGTGAGTGAAACAAAGTGCTGCGGCCCTTATCCAGGAGCAGCAAAGCAACCGCCAAGATAAACACTGACTGAGGATTACAGCAGCATTGCTGGTAGTACCCGCATCAAATGATCTTGTAGGGGATCCCACCACAGCACCAACACCCCGAGGAGTAAGTCATTGAACAGAATGTCAAGAGCCAGGGTAGTCAATGCAGCTCAATGGCGAGAGGTGGAAATCACTACCCAGAGGAAGCTCATGCGCCATTTAGAGCTCCCACTAATCATCAGGTTGTAAAGGCGAAGACCTCCGGATGGGGGCCCCAAGTCTCCACACAGATCAAAACCTTCCCCATTTGGGAGCATTGCTGCCAGGTGATATTGGTAGTCAGAGGTAGTGGTAGTCAGGGGGACCCGCGCATGGCAGCACTTGTTCAGTAAGAGCTCCCTGAGGGCAAACAGCAGGACCACCCAGAGGAATATCCCCAGTAAGCAGATATTAAGTATCAGGGTGATAGCTCCACTAGTGACAGGGCAGGGTATTCAACCACTGCGAGGCCTCATTAGGGGAGGTAAAGAAATGGACAGTCTCACCGTCTCGTACACGAAGCCGGGCAGGGAACAACATACTGTACCGTATTCCCTTTACTTTCAAAGCCTGTTTCACTGCATTGAATGACTTGCGCTGCCTCTGGGTATCCACCAAGAAGTCCGGGAAGAACATCAAACGGGCTGCCTCGTGCCGGATCTCGGCCATCTTGCGGGCTTCACGAAGGACCAGGTCTCGGTCTCTGAAGTTGAGTAACCAAAAGATAAACGTGTAGGGTGGAGCTCCCGGGGGACCACGAGCAGGCGGCATCCCGTGGGCCCTTTCAAATATGCAAAATATGGCGGAAAGGCCACCTGGGGGAAAAGTCATCGGAACAGCCTCTCCGTGTAGGCAGATGTATCAGAGCCTTCAGACCCCTCAGGCAGTCCAAATATCCTCAAGTTGTTGCGGCGGTTTCGGTTCTTGGAATCTTCGGACCTTGCCTCCAGGTGTTTCACCCTCACTTGCAGGTTATGTAGGGAAGTCGAGTGATCCCTGACCACAGCCTCCATGTACCTTCTCAAAGTCCTGCCTGATAAGACCAATCTCCAGCTGTACAGTATCTATCTTTGTGGTGAGGGTAGACAGGGAAGACTGGCAGCCCGTGATGGCCTGCATAAGGGCAGCAAAGTTGCTCTGTTCTGTGAGAGCAGGCTCCAGACCATCCGTCTGAGTCGCCATGCTGCTCGCCGCTCCCACGTGTGTTGCAGAGTCTCTGAAAGCAGTCTGCGTAGTTCTCGGGCTGCGGTGATCCAAACGCCTCCGGCTCCGTGTCCGCATCCGCAGGGGGGATCAGAAGCTGCTTTAGGTGGTTCAGGAGATTGTCAGGACGGGATAACAGGATGAATTCCCCGCGATGGCTGCAGAGCTCCTTGACTAAGCGTCCTGCACTGTCGTCATCTTGGACATGCCCCCCTGCATGGCATCTTTAGCCTGACTCATTGAATGGTCACTTGAATCCCTAGGGGGTACTGGTGTTTCATAGGACAATCCAGCAGAGGAGTGCATAGAGGAGGAGGAGGAGGGGGGGTGGAATTGAGAGATCTCGCATCATCACCACCAGCTGTATGGAGACATGGAGGGAAAACAAGCTCCAGCACTAAGCCCTATCCTGCACCCTTCCTAGTGGCAAGCAGAGTTACCCAGTGTGCTGTGAACAAAATATATCGTCCCTGACCATGCTTAGTGGACCACATGTCAGCAGTAATGTGGACCTTGCGCGAGAATACCTTGCCCAATGATGCCAAAACATTGCCTTCCATGTGATGGTACAGAGCTAGAATGGCCTTACTTGCAAAGAGATAGTGACTGGGAACCTGGCATTGTGGTACAGCACATTCTGCAAATTTACGGAAGGGGGCAAAAATACACTAGATGGAAAGGTAGGAGTTGTAAAGAGAGCAATTTGGACAAGCTGGAATTTAGATGCTGTCCATGTAGGTGGCAGGGAGTGTATTTTTTTTTCCACTGCAGCGGCTGGGACAGAGAAATTTGCCTGCTATACTCTACAGCTGGTGGTGTTCTGGTGGTGTGCTGCTGGCACACGTGTTGCAATAACCTGTGACACCCTTTGCTATACCATCATCCCTGTCGGTGGAGACTGCTGAGAGGTCATAAGATATAGGGGTAGACATAAAAGGTGAGGAGTGAGGAGTGAGGAGAATTTAGTCCCTTGTGTGTGACTTTCAGATGCTCTTGCCAACAGGCTGAGTGGTGGGAGGTTAAATGCCTTGTCAATCATGTGGTACACAAATGGCTGGTGTTTTTGCCATGCTTGATCTGCTTGCGGCAGAGATTGCAAATTGCAACAGTGCGATTGGCTGCACATGTACTAAAAAAGGCCCAGACAGCTGGGCAGGACATTCTGCCTCGTTGGGGTTGTTTCTCCCCCCTCACTTTCCACCTCTGCTTTATCCGGCACCCAAGTCGCATCAGTGACCTCGTCGTCATCATCCTCATCATCACTAGAGCAAACTTGGCAATACGCTGCGGCTGGGGGAACATGACTACCAATTTGTTGTTTGCAAGTGTTCTCCTTTCTCTGTAGTCTCATGTTACGCCCTTCCTCTACCTCAGAACCAACATCAGAATCAACTAATGTCTGTGCATCCTCAAGAAGCAAGTGGCCGATGCTGTGTTCAAATTATTCAGCTGAATCCTCCATGCATGATGCTGGGGCTATGGCAGGAGTAGCTGTGGGCAAGGAGGCAGAATAAGCTGCTCTGGCAGCTGCGGTGGACTGTGCACTAGTGTCAGCTTGGGTCATGGAGGATGAGGAGGATGAGGATGATTTAGTAAGTGTCAGGAATGGTTCCACCTGCTGGTAGCATTGTCAGACATTGGGCGTGCAGTACTGATGTCCACCAGCGAGTGTCTCCTGGCAGTCTGGAACTGTCAGGGGAGCTCTCTCCAGCTGCTGGTATTATTTGATTTTTGGGCCACAGTACTGGTGCCCACCAGCAGGTGGTTCCTGGCAGTGTGGAGCTGACATTATCTCCTGCGATCAGGTGTCACCTGAGCCTGATTGCAGATGTGTATAAATCCCCGGCAAGCACACACACACACCTTGCCTTGGTATCTTCCTTGCGCCCTGACCTGAACCTGAGAGCTTTTACCTGAACCTGATCTTGATCCTGACTCTGTACCTAAACCCTGAACCCTGCACCTGAACCCTGTCCCTCCTGTGATCCTATTCCCTTACCTTTGCCCTGCAGCCTGATCCATCCATTCTCTCCTTGTCCTGTTTGTTACCTGTCCCCATCTGCTGACCTCTCGTTGATGACCCTGACCTGGCTACGTTTACGATTCTGGCATTCCCCTATTATTGTATATACTTATCTGACTGTTATTATTTGTGGGTCTCTGTTTGGTATTGGTTGTTGTGCACTGTGTGATATTGGAGATGGTTGTGTTTATATATTTTCACTTATCTTCAATAAATCATAATATTTTCACCTTACATGCATTTTGTTCCTCTCTTGCTGTCCACACAGTTCTGGTCACACCTGATACTTGACAGTAAGCCAGTCCACCACTTCCTCTGCATGCTGTGTGTGGCTGGATAGCACGGGCAACATCACTAAACAGGGAAAAATGGCCACCTTTGCCGTTGGACGCAAACGCTGCTGGCCTCCTCATACTGGCATGGGAACGTCTGCCCCTCTTTATTGGCCTCCCAGACATGATGGGGAGGGGGCTTAAAAATTTAATAAAAACTGGGAAATGTGTGATTGGATGCACTTTATTGAATGAAAAGTGGTGTTTGGGTGCACTTTAACCGCTTGCCGAGCAGCCACCGTCATTATACTGCGGTAGGTTGGCACGATCCCGCGAGCCGTCGTAGCTGTACGTCAGCTCCTTTAGGCGGGCTAGCCGATGCTCGTGGCCAGCAGTTGCAATGACCGGTGGGCACGAGAGGCAGAACAGGAACGTGTGTGTGTGAAAACACACAAATCCCTGTTCTGTGAGGACAGGAGAGGCAGATCGTGAGTTTCTAATAGCTAGGATCCATGATCTATCATCTCCTATAGTCAGTCCCATCCCCCCACAGTTAGAACACACACTAGGGAACACAGTTAACCCCTTGATTGCCCCCTAACCCCTTCCCTGCCAGTGCCATTTACACAGTAATCAGTGCATTTTTATAGCACTGATTGCTGTATAATTGTCAGTCGTTCCAAAAATGTGTCAAAAGTGTCTGATGTGTCCGCCATAATGTCGCAGTCCCAATAAAAATCGCAGATCGCCGCCATTACTAGTAAAAAAAAAAATTATAAAAATGCCATAAATCTATCCCCTATTTTGTAGACGCTATAACTTTTGCGCAAACCAATCAATATACACTTATTGCGATTTTTATTACCAAAAATATGTACAAGAATACATATTGGCCTAAACTGAGGAAAAATGTAGCTTTTTTAAAAAAAATTGGGGATATTTATTATAGCAAAAAGTACAAAATATTGTGTTTTTTTCAAAATTGTCGCTCTTTTTTTTTTTTTTTTTGTTTATAGCACAAAAAATGAAAACCGCAGAGATGATCAAAAACCACCAAAAGAAAGCTCTATTTGTGGAGAAAAAAGGACGTCAATCTTGTCTGGGTACAGCGTCCGTCGCATGACCGCGCAATTGTCAGTTAAAGCGACGCAGTGCCGTATCGCAAAAAATAGCCTGGTCATTAAGCAGCCAAATCTTCCGGGGCTGAAGTTGGTAAATGTAACCATATTGCTACACTTAGAGGCACCTCTCTTCTCTTTAAGGCCCCTTTCACACGGACGGATAGAATGGTGCTTCTATCTGCGGATTTTCTAATTTTTTTACCACAGCTAAAAGCACACAATGCTTTCCTATGGTCCCATTCACACACTGCGTTTAGCTGCGATTTAGATACATGAGGTTCTGTGCGGATAGAAAAAATAGAATTGACTGCGTCCTGGAGCGATTTAGCGCAGCTATCCGCACATAACCGCAGTGCACTGTGTCAGCTGTGGATAACAGCGCCGAGCTGCTCATCGGGAAAGGAAAAATGATTTTTTCTTTCCCAATGAGCGACAAGCACTGGGATCCGACTCGGATCCCCGCCAATGCCCGGCACTGTTTGGTATGAATCTTGAGGGGGAACTCCACGCCAAATTTTAAATAAAAAAAACCAGGGTGGGTTCCCCCCCAGGGACATACCAGGCCCTTATCCGAGCACGCAGCCCGGTCGGTCAGGAAAGGGGTGGGAACGGGCGAGCGCCCCCCCCTCCTGAACCATACCAGGCCGCATGCCCTCAACATGGGGGCCCGCCCACCCCAAAGCACCTTGTCCCCATGTTGATGAGGACAAGGGCCTCTTCCCGCGAACCCTGGCCGTTGGTTGTCGGGGTCTGCAGGCGGGGGGCTTATCGGAATCCAGGAGCCCCCTTTAATAAGGGGGCCCCCAGATCCCAGCCCCCCACCCTATGTGAAAGAGTATGGGGTACATCGTACCCCTACCCATTCACCTAGGGAAAAAGTGTCAATAAAAAAAACACTACACAGGTTTTTTAAAGTAATTTATTAGACAGCTCCGGGTCTTCTTCCGGCTTCGGGGGTCTTCTTCTGACTTCGGGGGTCTCTCCGGTTCTTCTCCGCGTCTTCTGCCGGGCTCCTACTCTATCTTCTGCTCTTTTGCCGCTCTTTTGCTAGCGGTGGCCCGGACTTCTGCCTTCTGCCTTCTTCCCTCTTCTTTTCTTCTGATGTTGACACAACGCTTTCTCCAGCTGGAATGCTCTCTGAGCGCTCCGCTCTGACTTATATAGATGGTGACCCCGCCCCTTATGCCATCACAGTCCCTGGGCATGCTGGGACTGTGACGTTTTAGGGGGCGTAGTCAACATCACCTGGTGACCATGCCCCCAAAACATCACAGTCCCAGCATGCCCATGACGACCCCATACTCATTCACATAGGGTGGGGGGCCGGGATCTGGGGCCCCATTATTAAAGGGGGCTCCCGGATTCCAATAAACCCCCCGCCCGCAGACCCCAACAACCAACCAGGGTTGTCGGGAAGAGGCCCTTGTCCTCATCAACATTAGGACAAGGTACTTTGGGGTGGCACCCACCCCCCCATGTTGAGGGCATGGCCTGGTACGGTTCAGGAGGGGGGGGCACTCACCTGTACCCACCCCTTTCCTGACCGACCGGGCTGCGTGCTCGGATAAGGGTCTGGTATGCCCCTGGGGGGGAACCCACTCTGTTTTTTTAATTTAAAATTTGGCATGGAGTTCCCCCTCAAGATTCATACCAAACAGTGCGAGTTGGTACCCTGTCGGGTTGCCGCAGCTAAACGCAACCGCAGCAAATCGCACTTTGCAAATGCAGCTGATCGCAGTGCCTGGAGTCTTGAATTTCACAGGAAAAAAACATGCTTTTAACTGCGGCAGAATAGCCGTCCATGTGAAAGGCGCCTAATATTCAGTCATGACCTGACGCTACTTGTATATCAAGACATCGCTTGTATATCAAGTCAGAATGTATGAAAAAATGCTGCTTGTCTTGCAAAACGCTCTCAAACCAAATTACTCTCAAACCAAAAGGAAATAATTCCGGACGGCTGCACTTCCAAAAATCCTTTTATTGAAGCTTCATATGACAAGTGGTTAACAGATGGAACTATTGGAACTAGTCACCGCAATGACCTATATACTGCTCTAATGTGTCATCATTAGGTTACAGGTGAACTAAAATAAAATAAAAATAAAAATTATTACTCAGCTGGTGTTACAAAGAAAACCCGGCTAGAATACACGGTACTTACACTCAAATCTGATGTAAAGAGTTTGGTCCAAATCCACTGCCAGAAAAAATCAACAACATACACAAAATAATAGAAAACACGTATATATGTATACAGGGGCGGATTAATGCATGGACTGGTCTAGGCTGCAGCCTAGGGCCCCACGTGTGCAAGGGCCCCCGATTGGCCATGATATTTTTATTAATTTATATATATTTATGTATATGTAGAATAAAAACCATGCCTGCATGTTATACGAATACGCCGATAAATGTTTTTTTACCAGCAGGGGGTGGGGATCGGGCAAGCCGCCCTGGGTGCCACCCATTGGGGGGGGTCAGGCCAGCTGTACTGCCTCCCCTGGCCCTGGGACAGCGCTGCCAGCATAATTTGAAGTTGAGAAAACATTACTACCAGCCCATTCTCATGCACAGCTCCTTGTATATCACTCTCAATGTAAATGGAAGTCTCTTAAAACCTCAATTAAAGCCGCTCTGTCTGGCCGCTCTTCTCCTCCCGCTCCACCTCCTTCCCGAGTGTAGCCTTTGATTGCAGGAGGAGAGCGGTCATGTGACTGTCAATGAAACAGCAGAGGAGAGCAGTCACATGACCGGGTCACGAAGAACGGCGTTAATTGAGGTATTTAGAAGCTTTGATTTACAATGAGTGACACAGGAGGAGCGGTGTATGAGAAAGGGCTGGCAGTGATGTTTTCTCAACTTTAGAGTATTCTTTCCCAGGAGACTGGGGGTCTCCTGGGAGTGCAGGGGGGCTTTATAATGAAAGAGGCCTATGTGATATGCAGTCAAAGGGGTCAGTGTACTATGCAGATGTCTGTGTACTGTGCAGGGAAAGGGGGCTGTGTTATGTGCAGGGGGTCTATGTACTGTGCAGAGAGGGTTGTGTACTGTGCAGGGAAAGGGGTCTGTGTACTGTGCAGGGGGGCTGTGTACTGTGCAGGGAGCTGTGGGAATTTATTTTTCCTGAAACTTCCCTCTTAATGTTAGGGTGCGTGTTATATGCACTCTGAAAATGAAACAAAGGCTCCACTCTTAAGTGCAGTAAAAAACATGGAGTTTAATAAAACTGTAAAAAGGTACTCACAAAGGTACATAGTGAACAAGCATGTTGGCAAAAGCTGCCGGATATCCTGGGAGTGAGTCTGGTCCGTTTCCTGGATTGCAGTGGTGTCCGATGGACAGGCTGCGCCGATGGATGCTGGCACTTCCTGCCGTTGGAACGTATGATTGTTCTGCTGTTGATTATTGCTTGCTTTTATGTGCTGCTGCTGCTGCTGTTTATGGTATTTGTATGGCTTTTATCCTATTGGAATATTACACAGTGTTTCCATTGGTCTCTGTCAGGATGTTGTGATTTTGCCTCAGTTAAACAGGAGCTGCTGCAGACGTTTTTGACCTAACTGTTGGTTTAGAAAGGTAAAATCTGTTACCAGCTTGCAGGTGTATTTTGAATGCTTTTTTTCTGTGGCATTGCTGTTTATAGTAGGCTCATGTCTGAATGTGTTTGGGCTGTAGACCTGAGAGTTGCACTTGAGGCGTGTAACATAGGTCTACCCTTTTACACATGGCACTAAATAATTTATTTTCTGGTAAAGCATGCTTAGGAGGGGGCCTCACAAAAAGTAGCCCAGGGGCCATGACCACCTTAATCCTCCACTGTCTGTATGCACACAATGGAGCTGATGTTGAAAACAAATGATTTTAAAAGCAAAGTGTCAGAACATCATGAGAACCGATACTGGCATATTCCCAAAGTATGTGTATAATCTCGAATAAATGTCAATGGCAAGAAAAAATAAATAAATATATAGGAGAGAAATAAGTGCTAATAGACTGCAGGAAACTAGCTAATAGAGAGGGGGAAAAAAAAGGTTATTATAAATATATAGGAGAGAAATAGGTGCTAATAGACTGTAGGAAACTAGCTAAGAGAGAGAAAAAAAATATTATAAATATATATAGGAGAGAATTAGGTGTAAATAGACTGCAGGAAACTAGCTAAGAAAAAGAAATAAATGTACAGAAAAGAAATAGGTGCTGATAGACTGCAGGAAACTCGCAAAGAGAAGAAAGGAAAAAAAATAAATGTAGGAGAGAAATAGGTGCTAATAAACTGCAGGAAACTAGCTAAGAGAAAAAATAAAAAAACTCTCAAACCAAGGTTATACTGTATAATTAAAGGCATTGTTTTATATTTGGATACAGTGGTGAAGGGTAAGAAGCATTGTAAGGTTTTATTGCTGTCTCTGCCCTATTAGGGAGATTCACTTTCTTTAACTGTCATGATCATCAATATTATTGGGAAAGAAAGTGAGGGTAAATCAAAAAATTTGACCTGCCACCAGAATGGGACTAGAGGGGAAATCTTCTAATTGGGAAACTTGTCACATGACAACAGGAGATATGTCTCACATTGGAAATTATATCCTTTCGTTTTGTTTTCTACAGGACAGGAAGTGAAAAGAAATCTTACGAGACACAGAAGGGCAAAGCAGCCCCGCTCCCCCTCTTCTGGGGTCCCCTGCCGGCGCTCCTGGCACCTCTTCTCTAAATGCCCCCATAGGAAGCTGCTTTCTATTGTGGCACACCCATGGGCTCGATCCCGAGCAGCAAAACCTTCGTCCATAGACACAGAAAGCATGGTTCGGCCCCACCCCATGCAGCTCCCTCGTCACAGGATTTGGTTGACAGTATTGGAAACCAATGGCTCCTGCTGCCCTCAGCAAAGCCTGTGAGAGCTGCTACAGATGGGCACAGTACTTGATTGAGTGAGGACACAGGTGAATATAAGGGGGAGGGGTGAGGGGACAAAACGAATACCTAAACATGTTTTACCTTGATGCAGGGACTGCATTAACGTAAAAAAAATGTTTAGGCTTTAGAACCACTTTAATCACTTCCCTACCGCGCTTAGTCATATGACGGCGGCAGGAACCCTTTGTCCCTCCGGGCCGCCGCTATATGACGTCTTTTTTTGCTGAGCCCCTAGGGGGCACGCCCGCCGCGCCACTGGGCACCCGATGTGCGTGCCCGGCGGTCGCGATGTCCGCCGGGCACCCGCGATTACCCGTGAACGCAGCAGGACCGTGGATCTGTGTGTGTAAACACACAGATCCACGTCCTGTCAGAGGAGAGGAGACCGATGGTGTGTTCCCAGTACAGAGGAACACCGATCAGTCTCCTCCCCTTGTGAGTCCCCTCCCCCTACAGTTAGAATCACTCCCTAGGAAACATAATTAACCCCTCGATCACCCCCTAGTGTTAACCCCTTCCCAGCCTATTCCCTGCATTTTTTATAGCACTGATCGCTGTATAAATGTGAATGGTCCCAAAATTGTGTCAAAAGTGTCCGCCGCAATATCGCAGTCACGATAAAAATCGCAGATCGCTAGTAAAAAAAAAAAAAAAATAATAATAAAAATGCCATAACTGTATCCCCTATTGTGTAGACGCTATAACTTTTGCGCAAACCAATCAATATACACTTATTGCGATTTATTTTTTTACCAAAAATATGTAGAAGAATACATATCGGCCTAAACTGAGGAAAAATGTTTTTTTTTTTTTTAATGGGATATTTATAATAGCAAGAAGTAAAAAATAGTGTTTTTTTTTCAAAATTGTCGCTCTTTTTTTGTTTATAGTGCAAAAAATAAAAACCGCTCTATTTGTGGGGAAAAAAATTATCAAAACTTCATATGGGTACAGTGTTGCACCGCGCAATTGTTATTCAAAGTGTAATAGCGCTGAAAGCTGAAAATTGGTCTGGGCAGGAAGGGGTTGAAAATGGCCAGTATTGAAGTGGTTAAAGTGGATATAAACATTCATTCATGAAATCTGACCTGGGCACATATATCTGTAGTGTTTATTTATCTCTCTCCAAAGCCTTAAGTCCTGTGTCTTTTTGCTGCTCCATTCTTCTGTTATCAGCATGATAACTTCTGACAATGGCTCCCACACACAAAATAAAAGCAGCTGAAAATTTGTGTCAGGGAAGGAACTTAGAGACAGATAAGCAGAAAGCTTGTCTATTCACAGCACAGCTCTGCAGGTTTCTTTGTTCCTCTGCCTACGTGGAGGGGGGTGTGTGCCTTTCCTGCCCTTCAATCAGGTCTCACACAGTGTAAGCCCAGACTCCCCTTCCCATTGCTGAAACAGGAAGAAAACGGAAAATTGTATACTCACCTTTCCGTAATTTTCCTTTCCTGTCGTATCTTCATGGCAGCATACACTTTGGGTTGTGACTCCGCCCCCACAACCTGATAGGACTACATAGCTATAAGTTGTAGAGATGGCCCCTGCCCAGTATTCTCCGTATATATATCACCTTAGACGGGTGGGAGATTGTATGCTGCCATGAAGATACGACAGGAAAGGCAAATTACGGAAAGGTGAGTATACAATTTTCCGTTTTCCTGTCGCATCATGGCAGCATACACTTTGGGGAGTAACTCGCAAAGACTGGGTGGGAATTCAAACTAAGTTTATTTAACAAAGAATAGAGGAATTGGCCTGGATAACGGATCTTCCGAAATCCACCGTGGATAAGCAGGCGGAATCCACCTTGTAATGAGACATAAAGGTGTTCCTGGAGAACCAGGTAGCCGCTCTGCAAATCGTCTCCGCCGAGACTCTACAATATGCCGCCCAGGAGGTTGCCACTGCCCTGGTGGAGTGTGCCCTTAAGCCCTCAGGTACTTGATGGTTACTCAGTGAGTAAGATCTCTTGATGGTCTTTACTAGCCATGAAGCAATGGTGCGTGAGGATGCCGCTTGACCTCTCCTGAAACCATGTGGGATAATTAGGAGGCTCTCCGACTTTCTGATGGATTTTGTTGCCGAGAGATACTCCATGACGGTACCTTTAACATCTAGTGGATGAGGATCTCCCTGATCCGTGCTGAGTGCTGGAAGATTAATCTCCTGGTTAAAATGGAAAGATGAGGATACCTTGGGGATGAATCGATCCGAAGGTCTTAGGACTAGCCTGTCTGGAAGAACAACCAAATATGGTTCGCTAACCATTAGAGCTTGCATCTCTGACACTCGCTTCGCCGATGTTATGGCTATTAAAAATGAGACTTTCAGCGTTAGATCCCAGAGGGATATGCTCTGCGTTGGAAAAAAGGGTTCCTTGGATAATGCCTCCAGAACGATTGAGAGATCCCAGACCGGGAATGACGGTTTCCTGGGGGGCCTCAGCTTTAGACAGGCCCTCTGAAACTGAATCACCAGAGGCTCTTGCGCCCATCTAACTCCTGTCAAGGCGGACAGGGCCGATACCTGGACCTTCAGGGTGCTTGACCTAAGGTCTTTTTCTAGGCCTAATTGAAGGAATTCCAAGATCTGAGACACCGACGGGGAGGACGAGTCCCAACCTTGCTATTGAGAGAAGGAGACAAATTTTTCCCAAACTCTTCTGTACGTGATGTTGGTGGTAGACCTTCTGGCCTGGAGTAAGGTATCCACCACCTTCTGGGAACAGCCCTGCTCTAGGTACCTAGCCCTTTCAGTCTCCAGGCCATCAAGTCTAGCTTCCCCGGGTTCGGGTGAAGAAGATGCCCCTGGGAGAGTAGGTCTGTCGTCAATGGGAGAGGCAGAGGCTCTGCCGTGTTCAGCTGCATGAGGGTAGTAAACCATGGCCTCCTCGGCCAGAAAGGGATCACTGCTACCACCAATGCTGTTGACTACTTGAGCCTCAGGAGGAATCTCGCTATGAGAGGCGTCGGGGGAAAAATGTACCCCAGGTGAAAGTTCCAGGGGTGTTGGAGGCAATCCGTCCCCTCTGCCGAAGGAAACAGTATCCTTGATAGGAATCTCTGGCATTTTGTGTTTTCCGGAGTTGCTGCTAGGTCTATCTCTGGAGAGCCCTAGGTCCAGGATATGAGAGCATAGGCTTGTGGACTCAGAGACCATTCGTTGTTGGAGGAGAAATTCCTGCTCAGCGAGTCGGCTAAGGTGTTCTGGACTCCCGGAACATAAACCGCCCTTAGGTCCAGTAGATTCAGCTGTGCCCATTCCAGAACAGGACGGACCTCCTGCAACATGGACCTGCTTCTGGTGCCCCCCTGCCTGTTGATGTAGGCAACAGCCACCTTGTTGTCCATCCTCAGGAGGATGTGCTTCCCCCTCAAGTGAAAACTGAAGGCCAGGAGAGCCTGGAACGCTGCTCTCATCTCCAGAACATTCGACGCTGTATCCTGTGCCCTGAAAGGCCAACGACCCTGAGCCGCAAGGTCCTGATAGTGCGCTCCCCATCCCTGTAGACTGGCATCTGAGGTCACGGTTTCTTGATAGGGAGTGATTATATGCCTGCATCTTCCCAAGTTGTGAGGTCGTACCCACCACTTCAATGATTGCTTTACCTCCTGAGAGATGAAGATTGGTTGGGACATTGATGTGCCCTTCCACTGACGCAGGAAGGAGATCTGGAGAGGCCTCGAATTCCATTGTGCCCATTGGACCATTGGAATGGTGGAAGCTAGGGAGCCCAGGATACTGAGACATGTCTTGGCCGGGAGCGTTGTAGCAGAGATTGCCCTTTTCACCTTTTGAATTAGAGGAGGGATTTTTTCTCCTGGAAGTTCCACTGTGTTCTCCCTCGTGTCCAGTTCGGCTCCCAGAAAGACCATTCTCTGTGTGGGATGGATGTTGCTCTTCTTCCAATTTATCAGCCACCCTAGGGACTGTAACGTGGAGACCAGGATTTCCCTGTGAAGGACGAGAGAGTCCTGGCTGACTGAGTGAAGTAGGATGTCGTCCAGATAATGGTGGACCCTCAGCCCCCTTTCTCTCAGGTGGGCTATTACAGGTAATAGGACCTTTGTAAACGTCCTGGGTGCGGTAGAGATCCCGAACGGGAGGCTTCGGAATTGGAAGTGCCGATGGTTTAGGGTAAACCGGAGAAACTTTTGGAACTCGGAATGGATAGGGATATGCAAATATGCGTCCTGGAGGTCGATTGACAGCATCCAATCTCCCAAGTTTATTGCTTGGAGGATTGATTGAAGTCTTTCCATCTTGAATGTTTCTATCTGTATCGACCGGTTGAGGTTTTTTAGATCCAAGACTGGACGAAGGTCCCCTGATTTCTTTTTCACTAAGAAAAGTCGGGAATAGAAACCCTTGCCTCTTTGAGATAGCGGTACCTCCACTATTGCTTGTTTTTGGAGCAACTCCTGGACATACTGGACTAGGGATAGTCTTTTCTCTTGAGAAGGAGGAAGTCTGGTTGAGCAGAATTGGTCTCTTGGAGGACGACCTCTGAATGCCCATCTGTGTCAAAAATGAATGGTGGACACCGTCCATGGGTCCTTTATCATTCCCGCCCAGACCAACTTGAACTTTGTGAGTCTGGCACCCACTAGCGCTGGTTGGGCAGGCGAACCTTCAAAAAGACTTCTGGTCATTGGAGGCAGGGGTCTTGGGTTTCTGGAATTTAAGGAAGGACGTCTGGGGGTTCTTCCAGCTCCTTCTGTATTCCTTCCTGGGTCTATAGGATTTTGCATCCCTGTATCTCTCCGGAAGATTACGTTTGAAGGGAGGTGGCCTTTGTTGTTTCGGCCTTCTGTCCGATGGTATGAGACCCGACTTCCCGCCTGTCACTTTAGAGATTGCGGTATCCAGCTTCGTCCCAAAGAGGTTCACCCCGTCATACGGAATCCTGCACCAGTTAGATTTCGAGGCGGGGTCAGCCGACCAAGGTTTAA
The DNA here is from genome assembly GCA_037952925.1 of Lithobates clamitans. Taxonomy (NCBI): domain Eukaryota; kingdom Metazoa; phylum Chordata; class Amphibia; order Anura; family Ranidae; genus Lithobates; species Lithobates clamitans. The sequence continues at coordinate 5,485,197 of JBBGZY010000374.1, forward strand.
GCCATAGCGCCCTCCTGGCCATTACAGAAGCTAACATGGACCTTGATGTGGATCTGATAGTATCTACGGAAGCTTCCGCCATGAAATCTCCCGCAAGGCTAAGCTCTTGTAAGGCCTTAGTGATCTGCTCTTGATCTGCGCCCTCAGTGACGAGTCTCGCTGTAGCTGAGGACCAGCTGGAGATAGCTTCCCCAACCGCCGCTAATGCCACCGCTGGCCTGCAGGCACCTCCTGCGAACAGGTAAGCTCTCTTAAGGTCTGTATCCACCTTCCTGTCAAGCACGTCTCTGAACGTTACTGCATCTTCAATGGGGAGCGTCACGTGCCTGGCTAGACGCATCAAAGATGCATCCACTACTGGAGGAGAAAGTAAAGGGGATACTTTGGGTTCCTTGAGTGGGTACAGTTTGGTAAGCCTGTTGGACAGACTAAACTTCTTTTCTGGATTCTGCCACTCCTCCTTAATCAGCTCATCTAATTCGTCGATGAATGGGAAAGCCTCCGGGACCTTCTTGAGGTTTGGGAAATACTTTCTCTGTTATGGCTGTATCTCCTCAAGCTCCTCCCAGTTAATCGCTTCCTTAACCGATCTGATGAACGGTTCTATGAGCGCAAAATCAAAGCCAGCTGATGCTTCCAGCTCCTCATCATCTGACGGGAGTTCTTGATCTCTTGATGCACTGGGAATGGTGGGTGAGGTGCTATAGGCCGTAAACTCTACATCAGGAGTTGAGACCTGGGGAGTAGAGACTCCAGTGGGTTCTATGGAATCCGGCTCTTTTCTCCCTGGTGGCTTCATCCATGCACTTGCGGCAGGCTAGTTTGTCTGGGAGGGCCGTGGCCCCACATACCCAGCAAGCGTTCCGGGAAGGGTGCGCAGAGGATTGGTGTTCTCGTGCAGGGGATCTTCTGTGGTAGGAACGGCTATGTCTTGAATGGGATCGACTCCGTCTACGACTCCCCTTTGTCCACCTGAGCGACTTCTTCCACGTGAGCGGCTGCGTCTATGGCCGGAGCGGCTTCTCCTGTGCGAAGATTCTCTTCGTCCTGACTTGGATGATCTTGCGGACATGACAGGGCTGACCAATTAGGTAGCGTTAGTACGGTCCTGCTCTCTTTTTCCACCTTCTCTACTTACCACTGGAATCCCCCCCCCCTTACCTATTAGGCTGGTGGTGATCTGCTGGGGCAGCGGCCTCCATAGGAGAGGAAGATGAGCACCTGAGAAGGGTATAGGAAGGTAAGAGCATGCAAACAGGCCCCAAAAAGACAGTGCATAAGTATTAGACACTTACCCTGAGGGTGGGTACCTTAGGGATGCGGCAAGTCGAAATACAGCAGTCAGAAGTCTTCCAGAAAGCAAGGAGAGCTCAGAAATGACAAACAGGGCTTTTAAAATTGGCGCCATGGCCGCCGAGGTCACGACCCGCTCGCGCATGCGCAGTAGCAGCGCGAGGCTCCCGGCGCCATCTTGGAAACTGGCAAAATCGAAAGGACGCCCTGATGGCGCGCACTGCGCATGCGCGGAAGCGCCGAGACGCTCGGGAAGCCTGTAGGGAGGCACAGAGGGACCACAGAGCCCAGCAAAGGAGGAAGAAAAAACAAAAGTGAAGCAAAGTAGCATGGAGACCGCTGCACAACAACTAAGCCTGTTTAAGGCTTATACTGGAGCCACAACATACCCCCGAGATCACCAGAGCGGGGTTCCTTCCATCTAGCTCGTTTAGAGGCTGTACAGGTAAGGACTTCCACCCAGGAGAGGCTAGAACCTGGCTGGGGCGAATTCGGTAAGGGGGTGCTTCTGATATGTTCAGTCCTTCAGGTGAGGAAAAATAAGAGAATACTGGGCAGGGGCCATCTCTACAACTTATAGCTATGTAGTCCTATCAGGTTGTGGGGGCGGAGTCACAACCCAAAGTGTATGCTGCCATGATGCGACAGGAAACATTTCTAACACAATGTGCACTTTCTAAAGAGTCTAGAAAGCTGAAGACAGCAGATATACATGCAAAACTTATGTAGGGAGATTTGTTTCATCTCTGTGTATCATCTGAGAATATTTACTTCACTGGGAATATATGAGGGTTTACATCCACTTTAAGTAGTCTTTCAATTTTTTTTTTCTTAACCACTTGCCGCCCGCCCTATTACCAAATGATGGCGGCAAAGTGGTTTGATATTCCTGACCAGACGTCATATGACGTGATCAGGAATATCGAGCCGCTGTGCGCCCCCAGGGGCGCGCATCGCGGCGATCGTTGTTGCCGGGTGTCAGTCTGACACCCTGCAACACCGATCTAGGTAAAGAGTCTCTGACGGACACTCTTTACCACATGATCAGCCATGTCCAATCACGGCTGATCACGATGTAAATAGGAAGAGCCGGTGATCGGCTTTTCCTCACTCGCGTCTGACAGACGCAAGTAGAGGAGAACTGATCGGCTGCTCCCCTGACAGGGGGTGTCTGTGCTGATTGTTTATCAGCACAGCCCCCCCTCGGATCCCGCTCAGGACCACCAGGGAAGCCGCCCAGGACCACCAGGGAAGCCATCCACACTGGACCACCAGGTATGCCCCTAGACCCCCAGGGAAATGCCAATATGTGCCCAGGCAGCTGCCAATCAGTGCCTACTCCAATGCCTACCACTGCCAGTGACACCAGGGATGCCCATTAGTGCCTTGTATCAGTGCCGCCTATCAGTGCAACCCTATCAGTGCCCAGCAGTGCCCCCTTTCAGTGCCCATCAGTGTTGCCTATCAGTGCCCATCAGTGCCACCCATAATTTCCCATCAGTGCCGCCTATCAATGCCCATTAGTGCTGCATATCAGTGCCACCCATCAGTGCCGCCTACCAGTGCCCATCAGTGCCGCATATCAGTGCCCATCGTCAGTGCCCGCTCATTGGTGCCACCTCATCGGTGCCACCTCATCGGTGCCTGTCAGTGCCGCCTTATCAGTGCCCATCAGTGAAAGAGAAAACTTACTTATTTACAATTTTTTTAACAAAAACAAAAGCAAAACTTTTATTTTTTTCAAAATTTTCGGTCTTTTTTTATTTGTTTAGCAAAAAATAAAAACCGCAGAGGTGATCAAATACCACCAAAAGAAAGCTCTATTTGTGGGAACAAAATGATAAAAATTTAGTTTGGGTACAGTGATGGATGACTGCGCAATTGTCATTCAAACTGCGACAGCACTGAAAGCTGAAAATTGGTCTGGGCAGGAAGGTGTCTAAGTGCCCTGTATTGAAGTGGTTCAACTAGGAACAGTGGCATCTGTTATTGGCAACGCACAAGCTAATATTTGCTATATCTAATTCAGAATAAAGATTAATTTGTACAAATAACAGAACAAATCTTGTTTAGTTAATTAAGCTTAATTTACCACATGGATGATGTTGCTCTCCAATGCGCATTTATACAATTAGATTTGTATAGAATCAGATCTTGATAAATATTTCATCCAATTAATCAAGTACTTGGTGACTGACTAATCTGCCTGTGTTCATCTAAATCCGAAGGCAGGGTATTTGGATAAGATGCTATTTACTATAGAAGGGTTAATAGCATGCGTTCAGCATGCACATGCTCACACTAGAAAAGGTTTCAGCACTGACTCTGATGTTAGCACAGCTTCAATCTAATAAGGAGAGAGAGAGACAGAGAGAGAGAGAGAGAGAGAGAGAGAGAGAGAGAGAGAGAGAGAGAGAGAGAGAGAGAGAGAGAGAGAGACAGAGACAGAGACAGAGACAGAGACAGAGAGAGAGAGAAAAAAAAAGACGCCTTAAAAAAAACAATGATAGATCTTGCCACCCCGCTCCCCCCCAATAACCCTTCAGGGCACAGGAGATTTCCTTCTGTGAATCTGGTTCTTTAATCTCAGAAGTCTTTGACAACCTGTCTGCTCAGATCCTTTTTAGACATTTGCTAATGGTGCATTAACCTTGGCGGCTGACTACAAATTATTTGAACATCCTGAAAGGTTTATTGGAGGCATTAGGAAAAGGCTTAGAGAATAAACAGAACTTTGGACAGTTAACAGTAGCTATAACTGTAAACCTGTCTGTATATCATACCTATGCAGTGCAGCACTGCTATTTTGAAGGATTATGACAGTCTAAATATGATAAACTGGTCAACTAGGAAGACAATCTTGTGCCCCTGCATACAATGCATGATCTCCGGTGAACTGTAATCATATTGGAAGAGATTGCATGTAATGAAGTCATGTGATGAAGTCTATATGACCTTCTTTGCAGATAGACCCTGGCCAATCGAGCTCAAAAGAAGAATTGGAAAAGTTGAAATTTACTCAATTTTATTCTGCCTATACAAGACATGTTTATATGCAATGACTGTATTCAGCAAACCATTGTGGTTTCCAACTGACATTTCTTTACTGTGGTTCGTCTAAGACATTTGTTCTGAATCAGAAACAATAGCGAAAGATTTGGCTTGAAAAACAATTCTTTACCATAACCACTAAAATCCTAGATACTGGCAGTGGCACCACAATTTGGCTGACAGAGGCTTGCTGTTGAAGAATGCATAGCACATTGCTGCCATCTTGTGTCTGCCAGTGCAACTATTTCCAAAATCTGGATGGTGAGATTGTGCGTCAAAAACTAAAGGGGATGGAGAAACAAACCAAAGTTGCTTTAGCTACAATGTTTGTCTTGTACAGGTTACAAAACACCTGATCCTCTGACTAGCTGTTTTGGAAATTGTGGAACTCGCTGCTGTGCCGCTAAACCAGAATTATTATTGTCTTTTATACTAAAAAACATTTCCAAAAGGAGAAATTCCAGGTAAGGCATTTTTGCATGGTAGGCCTTTAACCACTTCAGCCCCGGAAGGTTTTACCCCCTTAATGACCAGACCATTTTTTGCGATACGGCACTGCTTTACTTTAACTGACAATTGCACGGTCATCTGACGCTGTTCCCATACAAAATGTATGTCCTTTTTTTTCAACAAAAAAAAAAAACAATATCTTTTACATTCTGCTATAAAACACATCCAATAAATGTTTTTTAAAAATCTAATTTCTTCATCAATTTAGGCCAATAGGTATTCTGCTACATATTTTTAGTAAAAAAACACAAAAAAAAAACCACAATAAGCGTATATTGATTGGTTTGCACAAAAGTTATCGCGTCTACAAACTATGGGATATTTTTATGACATTTTTATTTATTTATTTTTTTACTCGTAATGGCGGCGATCATTGATTTTTAGCAGGACTGCGACAGTGCAGCAGACAAATCGGACACCTGACACTTTTTTGGTAACCAGTGACATGATTACAGTGATCAGTGCCAAAAATATGCACTGTTACTGTACTAATGACACTGGCAGGGAAGGGGTTAACATCAGGGGCGATCAAAGGGTTAGGTGTGTTCCTAGGGGGGGCTTACTAACTGTGTGGGGGAGGGTCTCACTGGATGAAGACAGAGATCGGTGTTAGGGGGGGCTTACTAACTGTGTGGGGGAGAGTCTGACTGGATGAAGACAGAGATCGGTGCACCGATCTGTCTTCATCCAGTCAGACCCTTCACCACACAGTTAGTAAGCTCCCCTAGGGACACACCTAACCCTTTGATCGCCCCTGATGGTAAGCCCTTCCCTGCCAGTGTCAGCAGGAAGTTAACCCCTTCCCTGCCAGTGTTAGCAGGAACACCAATCTCTATCTTCTTCCCTGTTCTGCCTCTCTGGAGAACGATTGTGGGTGGCTGGCAGACATTGGGTCTGCTGGACTCACTGATTGGCTCCCGATGTGTCCAATCTGCACGTGCAAGCGCCCCCAGTGTCTATTGCATGAAATGATGTACAGGTACATTGTTTCGTGCAATAGAGCCGACCTGCCGCAGTACATCTGCGGTAGGCGGTCGGGAAGTGGTTAAACCAAAACCTGTAATGGAAAAAAAAAAAAAGAGGTCAGTGCAGACCTCCCCCCCTGAAAATACATTTTTTTGCCTGTTTCATTCACTTCACTGCTTTGGGAAACTGACCCAAGCATGAAAATATCAGTTGGACTTCACTGGTTACATGCTTCATATTGGCTTGTGATTTTAAAAGGACTTAAGGCAATAACAATCAGAACAGTAATATTTTTAGAAGGTAATTAGCAATGGCAGCCTCTGACTACTCTCAACATACAGTAGATTTCCTTTAAAATGGTTGTAAACCCCAATCATGGAATTTGAGCACAGCATATATATCTGTAATGTTTACTTGTCTCTCTCAAAAGCTCCAAATGTCGTTTCTCTCTGGTGCTTTGTTCTTCCGGTATCAGCATTGGGAGTTTTCCATCACCAGATAACATGAGCTAAAATTTGTGTCGGGAGGGAGATAAGCACAGAGCTTGTCTATTCAAATTACTCTGAATGTTCCTTCATTCCTCTGCCTATGTGGAGGGGGTGTGTGTCCCTTTCCTCCAATCTGCTCTTACACAGTGTAACTGCAGCCTCTTCTCTGCTGCTGACAGATGAAGAAAGATGTTTTAACACAATCTGCACTTTGGACGAGGTGTAGAGGGGGAAGACAGCAGATATAGAAGTAAAACCTATGTAGGAGGATCTGTTTCATCTCTGTGTATCATCTGAAGCTATTGACTTCACTGGGTATACAGTGGATATAAAAAGTCTACACACTCTGTTAAAATGTCAGGTCTCTGTGATGTAAAAAAAAAAAAAGAGACAAAGATAAATCATTTCAGAATTTTTTCCACCTTTAATGTGACCTATAAACTGTACAACTCAATTGGGAAGAGAAAGGCGCTTCTAAGTGCAAGTAGTTAAAAGATTTATTACAGGCACAATGGGATTAAAAACACTTACAAGATAGTAAGAGGTCGTAGCCATATAATGATTTGTCATCATGTGAATCGCTGTAATCCTTGGCTGTCTTGGGGAGAGAGAGCTGTCTTGCAGCTGTCAGAGTCCCTGGTGCCGTGGATTGGCGAGGAGCTAAAGATGCGATGAGGCGGCCCGGGTTCTGGAACCAAGCTGGAACGCATGTAACATCAGGTGAAGTTGGTGGGCGGTAGCGCGTTTTGCAGCATGCATGGCTGTGACGAAGGAGCTGTGCATGCTCCGAAACGCATTACTGAACCGTGAGGACGTCAAATGACTAAACTAGAAGCGTGGGGCTAGGACGCTAACACCACCAGGCTTTGCCAGGATCAGACTCGCAGCTTTCGTGATTGCAGCCAGAGCTGATACGCTTATGTTACCATTACGCGTTTGTTCCCTAGTGTCAGGTGCACACTTGAACAATATGAGTGTTTTTAACAAGTTTTAATAAACAAGTATTTTTTAAACGGTATCATGCTATGGAGATCTTTTTTCCTTCCTCCTAAAAATCCTCGGGTCTATTCGGGAGAGGTATTGATTATAGATTATATGAACTTTATGATCACAGTTTTGTTCTGACTCGTTCTGGGATACAAACATGGATTTTTGAAAACATGCACTTGTGAATATACATTTATTTCTGTGATTGAGAACAATTTTTGTACACATGCATTTTATTTATGAATTATTCTTTTGGAATTGAAAATATTTTTTATATATGCACTGTACTTAGGAACTATAATTTTTTACATACACCATCTCACAAAAGTGAGTATGCCCCTCACATTTTTGTAAATATTTTATTATATCTTTCCATGTGACAACACTGAAGAAATGACACTTTGCTACAATGTAAAGTAGTGAGTGTACAGCTTGTATAACAGTGAGTACACCCCTAAGTGAAAATGTCCAAATTGGGCCCAATTAGCCATTTTCCCTCCCCGGTGTCATGTGACTCGTTATTGTTACAAGGTCTAAGGTGTGAATGGGGAGCAGGTATGTTAAATGTGGTGTTATCGCTCTCACCCTCTCATACTGCTCACTGAAAGTTCAACATGGCACCTCATGGCAAAAAAAACTCTCTGAGGAGCTGAAAAAAAAGAATTGTTGCTTATAAAGATGGACTAGGCTATAAGAAGATTGCCAAGACCCTGAAACTGAGCTGCAGCACTGTGACCAAGACCATACAGCGGTTTAACAGGACAGGTTCCACTCAGAACAGGCCTCACCACAGTCGACCAAAGAAGTTGAGTGCACGTGCTCAGCGTCATACTCAGAGGTTGTCTTTGGGAAATGGACATATGAGTGCTGCCAGCATTGCTGCAGAGTTTGAAGGAGTGGGGGGGTCAGCCTGTCAGTGCTCAGATCATACGATGCACACTGCATCAAATCGGTCTGCATGGCTGTCATCCCAGAAGCAAGAATCTTCTAAAGATGATGCACAAGAAAGCCTGCAAACAGTTTGCTAAAGACAAGCAGACTAAAGACATAGATTACTGGAACCATGTCCTGTGATCTGATGAGACCAAGATAAAGCTTATTTGGTTCAGATGGCGTCAAGCTTGTGTGGCAGCAACCAGGTGAGGAGTACAAAGACAAGTGTGTCTTGCCTACAGTCAAGCATGGTGGTGGGAGTGTCATGGTCTGGGGCTGCATGAGTGCTGCCAACACTGGGGAGCTACAGTTCATTGAGGGAACCATAAATGCCAACATGTACTGTGACATATTGAAGCAAAGCATGATCCCCTCCCTTCGGAGACTGGGCCGCAGGGCATTATTCCAACATGATAATGACCCCAAACACACCTCCAAGACGACCACTGCCTTGCTAAAGAAGCTTAGGGTAAAGGTGATGGGTTAGGCCAAGCATGTCTCCAGACCTAAATGCCATTGAGCAACTGTGGGGCATCCTCAAATGTAAGGTGGAGGAGCACAAAGTCTCTAACATCCACCAGCTCCATGATGTCGTCATGGAGGAGTGGAAGAGGACTCCAGTGGCAACCTGTGAAGATCTGTTGAACTCCATACCCAAGAGGGTTAAGGCAGTGCTGGAAAATAATGGTGGCCACACAAAATATTGACACTTTGGGCCCAATTTGGACATTTTCACTTAGGGGCGTACTCACTTTTGTTGCCAGCGGTTTAGACATTAATGGCTGTGTGTCGAGTTATTTTGAGGGGACAGCAAATTTACACTTTATACAAGCTGTATACTCACTACTTTACATTGTAGCAAAGTGTCAATTTTTTCAATGTTGTCACATGAAAAGTTATAATAAATTATTTACAAAAATGTGAGGGGTGTACTCACTTTTGTAAGATACTGTAAATGATTTTGAGATATAAGAACATTATTTATGAACACATTTTTTTTTTTTTTTTACCAAGAAGCCTTTTTTTTTCCCACAGAAAAATTGAGGTGACACATATGGTGTTTCTTTTTTCTGCTTTTTGCATTTCCCCTTTATTGTTTATACAGCATCTCACAAAAGTGAGTACACCCCTCACATTTTGTGTACTACCCCTAAGTGAAGATTTTCAAATTGGGCCCAATTAGCCATTTTCCCTCCCCGGTGTCATGTGACTCGTTAGTGTTACAATGTCTCAGGTGTGAAAGGGGAGCAGGTGTGTTAAATTTGATGTTATCGCTCTCACTCTCTCATACTGGTCACTGGAAGTTCAACATGGCACCTCATGGCAAAGAACTCTGAGGATCCGAAAAAAAAGAATTGTTGCTCTACATAAAGATGACCTAGGCTAAAAGAAGTTTGCCAAGACCCTGAAACTGAGCTGCAGCCTGGTGGCCAAGACCAAACAGCAGTTTAACAGGACAGGTTCTACCCATGGTCGACCAAAGAAGTTGAGTACACGTGTGCAGTGTCATATCGAGAGGTTGTCTTTAGGAAATAGACGTATGAGTGCTGCATAGGTTGAAGGGGTGGGAGGGTTGGGTCAGCCTGTCAGTGCTCCGACCATACGCCGCACACTGCATCAAATTGGTCTGCATGGCTGTCCTCCCAGAAGGAAGCCTCTTCTAAAGATTATGCACAAGAAAGCCCGCAAACAATTTGCTGAAGACAAGCAGACTAAGGACATGGATTACTGGAACCATGTCCTGTGGTCTGAGGATACCAAGATAAACTTATTTGGTTCAGATGGTGTCAAGCATGTGTGGCAGCAACCAGGTGAGGAGTACAAAGACAAGTGTGTTTTGCCCACAGTAAAGCATGGTGTTGGGAGTATAATGTTCTGGGGCTGCATGAGTGCTGCCGGCAATGGGGAGCTACAGTTCATTGAGGGAACTATGAACGCCAACATGTACTGTGACATACTGAAGCAGAGCATGATCCCCTCCCTTCGGAGACTAGGCCGCCGGAAAGCATTCCAAGATAATAACGACCCCAAACACACCTCCAAGACGACTACTGCCTTGCTAAAGAATCTGAGAGTAAAGTTGATGGACTGGCCAAGCATGTCTCCAGACCTAAACCCTATTGAACATCTGTGGGGCATCCTCAAATGGAAGGTGGAGGAGCGCAAGGTCTCTAACATCCACCAGCTCTGTAATGTTGTCATGGAGGAGTGGAAGAGGACTCCAGTGGCAACCTGTGAAGCTCTGGTGAACTCCATGCCCAAGAGGGTAAGGCAGTGCTGGAAAATAATGGTGGCCACACAAAATATTCACACTTTGGGCCCAATTTGGACATTTTCACTTAGGGGTGCACTCACTTTTGTTTCCAGCGGTTTAGACATTGGCTGTGTGTTGAGTTATTTTGAGGGGACAGAAAATTTACACTAAAATAAATATAAAAGATTATATGTGACTTTGCGCAAGGCCTTGGTGACTAAAAATAAAAAAGATGACAATAGTGATCAAATGAAGATACTAAACATGTAAATATACCAACATAGTGATAAAAAATAGCTAATAAAAGTGCTACTAAAAAATCTTCAAGCTGGTAAAAAACTTGCATTAGTGAAAAAAGGCAGTGGAAAAAATTGTACAACTTAATTGTAAACACCTCCAATGTGTAGAAAAAATGTTTATTAAAAAAACAGTCCAAAAAAAAAAATATATAAAAATAAAAATGAAAGTGAAAGTAATAAAAATAAAGACTGGGATGTGAAAAAGTTCATAAATCTTCACAGTAGAATAGAACATATCATGTTGACTGTAGATAAGATGATAATAACACCCACTCAATGTGCTCTTAGAACTCTTACCTCATGGGCCTAGATGAAAAGATATAATAAAAGATTTACAAAAATGTGCGGGGTGTACTCACTTTTGTGAGATACTGTAAATAGAATACGCAGATTATATGTTAGATGATGATTGTAAGTAATGGCACAGTAGTTATAGGGTGGTAATGATTTGTTTCACATGTGTTAATTGCAGAGAGTTCATTACCGCAAGATCAAGTTTTTTTTTTTCCTATGAGATTGCATGATTTTGCAGTTTTGCGCCGCTTACTTCCTCTTCTTTGAATATTAAAAAGGAGAAGTCCAGCCTTAGCCTTTTAGGCTGGGCTTCTCCTCTGGGTCACAGGAGTGCAATTTGTTTTTCACTCCTTTGACCCGTTTTCAGCAGAGAACGGTCTGAAATCCGCTCTCCGCTGACGTTACTTCCATTAGTCTTGATCCGCCAACTGCCTTGATTGATGGCAGTCCCCGCCCCTCCACAGCTCAGCGCTCCAATGAGCGTGGAGAAGCTGAGAGGAGAGCTGCTGACGCTCCTCTCAGGTATCTGTCAAAATCGAGCCATTAGACGATGTTCGGTGGCTTGGTTCTCAGTGCAAAGATGGCGGGGGGGGGGGGCAGCTACAGTATCGTTCTGATGCTGCATCCCCATAGGTAAGTATGAATAGAAAATAAAAAAAAAACATACTTCTCTTTTAATTAGTGAATCACTAGTATTAAGTGGCAGCATTTTCGCTGAAATCCGCAATTGTCCATTAACTTTCTTTGGTGCTGGTTCTCCCTTTGTTTTGTCACTCACAGCTGAACCCTGCACAAAGATTTTCTAGCTTGCGGGACCACAAGCTAGGTGCCAGCAGCCCAAGAGCAATCGTCACTGGGTTACATAGTTACATACTAGGTGAGGTTGAAAAAAGACACAAGTCCATAAAGTCCAACCTATGTGTGATTATGTCAGTATTACATTGTATATCCCTGTATGTTGCGGTCATTCAGGTGCTTATCTAATAATTTTTGAAGCTATTGATGCTCCCCACTGAGACCACCGCCTGTGGAAGGGAATTCCACATCCTTGCCGCTCTTACAGTAAAGAACCCTCTACGTAGTTTAAGGTTAAACCTCTTTTCTTCTAATTTTAATGAGTGGCCACGAGTCTTGTTAAACTCTCTTCTGAAAAAATTTCTATTGTGGGGTCACCAGTACGGTATTTGTATATTGAAATCATATCCCCTCTCAAGCGTCTCTTCTCCAGAGAGAATAAAATCAGTGCTCGCAACCTTTCCTCATAACTAAGATCCTCCAGACCCTTTATTAGCTTTGTTGCCCTTCTTTGTACTCGCTCCATTTCCAGTATATCCTTCCTGAGGACTGGTGCCCAGAACTGAACAGCATACTCTAGGTGCGGCCGGACCAGAGTCTTGTAGAGCAGGAGAATTATCGTTTTATCTCTGGAGTTGATCCCCTTTTTAATGCATGCCAATATTCTGTTTGCTTTGTTAGCAGCAGCTTGGCATTGCATGCTATTGCTGAGCCTATCATCTACTAGGACCCCCAGGTCCTTTTCCATCCTAGATTCCCCCAGAGGTTCTCCCCCGTGTATAGATTGCATTCATATTTTTGCCACCCAAATGCATTATTTTACATTTTTCTACATTGAACCTCATTTGCCATGTAGTTGCCCACCCCATTAAATTGTTCAGATCTTTTTGCAAGGTTTCCACATCCTGCTGAGAAGTTATTGCCCTGCTTAGCTTAGTATCGTCTGCAAATATAGAGCTTGAACTGTTTACCACATCCTCCAGGTCGTTTATGAACAAATTAAATAGGATTGGTTCCAGCACAGAACCCTGGGGAACCCCACTACCCACCCCCGACCATTCCGAGTACTCCCCATTTATCACCACCCTCTGAACTCGCCCTTGTAGCCAGTTTTTAATACATGTACTCACCCTATGGTCCATGCCAACGGACCTTATTTTGTACAGTAAACGTTTATGGGGAACTGTGTCAAATGCTTTTGCAAAATCCAGATACACCACATCTACAGGCCTTCCTTTATCTAGATGGCAACTCACCTCCTCATAGAAGGTTAGTAGATTGGTTTGGCAGGCACGATTCTTCATGAATCTATGCTGATTACTGCTAATGATACCGTTCTCATTACTAAAATCTTGTATATAGTCTCTTATCATCCCCTCCAAGAGTTTACATACTATTGATGTTAGGCTAACTGGTCTGTAATTCCCAGGGATGTATTTTGGGCCCTTTTTAAATATTGGTGCTACATTGGCTTTTTTCCAATCAGCTGGTACCATTCCAGTCAGTAGACTGTCTGTAAAAATTAGGAACAATGGTCTGGCAATCACTTGCCTGAGTTCCCTAAGTACCCTCAGATGCAAGTCATCTGGTCCCGGTGATTTATTAATGTTAAGTTTCTCAAGTCTAATTTTAATTCCGTCCTCTGTTAACCATGGAGGTGCTTCCTGTGTTGTGTCATGAGGATAAAACACTGCAGTTTTGGTTACTGAAGCCCCCCAATTCACTTGTGAAGGGTTAACAAATCAATTAACCCTTTACAGCCCAAACTATCACCAAATAACTTTGGGCCCATCAACCCTTCACAAAATCAGCAATGAAAATTATGAGTATAAAATAAACATCTGTAACACGCACTGTCACCACAGACAAGTATGTACAGAGATTTATATAAGAGTAGCACTCTTCAAGAGACGGGGATTCTTTTAGTTTGCATTAAAAAGCCTAAGATAGTGTTTTAACTATTTTCAAAATATGGTTTAATAATGAAAAGGTCAAAGCGGCGTAAATTTAAAAAAAAAAAAAAAAAGGGTGTTACAAAGAAACAAAGAGAAATAATGCAACAGAGATATAAAAAGATTTGAAAATAAAGAATACTTAACAATGTCCTGGGGTTTGCAGAGTCCAATGAATAAACAAAAACAGTAGAGTGGCTCTCTCAAATTCGGTTAGCTGTTCCTTAGTTTGATGGTAAAACAAGAGCTGTCAACTTCAGGCGCAGCCCCTTTTTCTCTGATATTATGGGGGGGTGAGACCATATGACCAATTAAGTGGCTCAGGATTAGCCATGGGGTGTCACCGTGTTTATGACCACGTGTCAGATACAGTTTTTCAAAAGTATTTATATCTCTAAATACCTACTGTTTACAGACTGCTGACGTGCATATTATTGTCCAGCGTGGAACTTGCTTCGGAATATAAAAATATGGCAGGACGTCTACTTTACCTAGGGATAAGGGGTGCCAGTAGTTCCCCATATTGTCTGACATAGGGGTGTCTGAACTTATAACATTAGAAATGAACCGAGGAAAGTTAATATGGGCTATGCTATTGTTATTTCATGAGTTATGAAAAATGATGATGTTTTAGAGTCTTGGTTGCTAACCAGTCTGGCAGAAATGTGGATTCTGGGACGAGGGGGGCGTGACCGGATGTCAGAGAGAGAGGAGGGCTGAGTGTGTGCTTCCCAGCCCGATGCCTCCGTGTCCCCCGGACCTAGCTTAGCGTCCCGGCCTGCCTAGCTGTGTCTCCAGCACCCTATAGAGCTTGTTGCTTGCCTGGCCGCCTGACCCCCCCCTAAGCAGCGTGTGTCCCAGTGCACCGGCGGTGTATTGACACAGCGGCTTGGGAGAAGAAGCAGCCGGAGCCCTCGGAGCGGCGTGGAGGAACACGAGACATTAGTTGTTTGCGGTTGCCCGGGCAACGGCCTCGGCAACAGCAAGAAGAAGCGGCGGGGGCGGCAAGTGTCACCTACAGGAGGATCAAGAGGCTTCACTATCAGGAGCGTCCCTGCGCTGCCCAGGTATCTGGCAGCATAAAGGTACCAGCCCGTGTGGCTGCATCAGGGGTGAACTGTCCCCCCACCTCCCTAAGGGCCAGCTCATTGTTGCAGACAAAGGTGAAGGGGGGAGGTTTAGGTGGACTCAGGCAGAAAACACACACTGCAAACACCGCCTACCCTCAAATTTGGACAGTCTCCTTAGCGCAGCAGCAAACGGGAGAGGCAAAGAGAGGGGGGGGATAGCATTAAACCCACGAGTGGCTCAACTCTTTTCTATATTTTGATAATCCTATATAATAAGTTATGACAAGGAAAAAGGGAGAAGAGCCACAACAGCAGGACAACACCAGTTCCCAAATGACTCGCACATCAAAAGAAAAGGTGAACCAGGCAGCAGCCGCTGCAGCGGCTAAGCTGGAAAAATTTGCGCACCCCTCAACCTCATCGCCATCTAAAAATACCCAGTTACAACAGGACAGATCGCATGCGGGGGGCTCAGGGGATAGGAGGAGCCTAGGAAAAGGGCCAGCGGCAACGCATACAACAAAAACGGCGAGCAGTAATAGCTCTGCAGGTGAAGCTGCGGGACTAGCAACTAACAAGGCTGTTGCACACGACCCACCAATAGAAGCTGAACCCACACTAAAAGATGTTCTATGCGCAGTTAACTCCTGTAGGGCCTCCCTAAGCGACCTGTGCGACCAGCTAATGGGCCTAAAGGAAGAGATAACTACACTAAGCCAAGAGCTGCAAAGGATCACTGCCAGAACAACTGTGCTGGAGGATAGAGTTAGCCAGGCTGAGGATGAATTAACCCCATTGAAAAAAGAACTCAAGTCTTTAAAAACGCAGATGGGCGTATACAAAGCCAAAATGGAGGAAATGGAAAATAGGTCTCGCAGGTACAACGTGAGGATAGTAGGCCTACCGGAGCGGTGTGAGGGCCCTCACCCTGAGGAGTTCTTGGAGAAGTGGCTTAGGGGAATATTTGGGACGGAAACCTTCTCTCACTTCTTTACTGTCGAAAGAGCCCACAGGGTGCCAACTAGGGCCTCGCCAACAGGGGGGCACCCCAGGCCAATAATAATGAAACTTTTTAACTATAGAGACAAGGTAACATTGATGCGCAGAGCTAGAGAGCTGGGGGACATTTTATACAATGGTGCCAAGATCTTATTTTTTCCTGATTACTCCCCAGACCTCCAGAAGCAGAGGGCTGAATTTAGGGACATTAAGCGCAATCTACGGTCCTACAACGTAGAATATGCCCTGCTGTACCCGGCGCGACTACGTATCACTGCCCTAGGGTCCACCCTTTTTTTCGATACAACAGCAGGGGCATCAAAGTGGCTGGAAGACAACAAAACGGACTTACAGAGCTAGGGGTCAAACAAGCCTAGATTTGGATAGGAAAAGAGGAAAATTTGATTTGCTTCTCTTTTTTATCTTTTTTCTTGTTTTTCTTTTTTTTTTTCTTTCCTTTCTTTCATTTTTTATAGTAACCAGCAGTTTACACGGGGGACATGGGAGGGGGGAAGGGGGGGGTTTGCGAGTTGGAAGCACGGATGAAGGATGCGACCATATTAGTGTTACACGTTTTAAATGTTGATCTAAGGGTCTGGAGGAGGGTCGCGGGAGGGGGGGAGGGAGGGAAGAGTGTGGTAGTGAGTCATAATGTATTTTCCCAATATATGTGTGGGGAGGTAATCCTTGTATGGTTGGGAGGAGGGAAGAAGGTCACAAGCATAGCCCCCAGGGCTAGCTTAGATAGGCAGAAGGGGGGGGTCACGAACAAGGGTGGGTAGTAGAGGGATGCACGAAGCTGAGGGTGGGGGGGAAGGGGGGCTCATAGTAAAACACAAGGTGAGGCAATGGAGTAAATGTCAGGCACATATAGTCACGAAGGGCGGGCTCATAAAAATAAATGCAAGGTTTATTAGCACATGCGGTCTATATTTGCACTTAGGAGGTGGGGGGGGGGGGAGCCCCCCTCTCCCCTCCTCTTTTCCTTTTCTATCTTTTTTCGTTCTCTATCTCCTTCGTTCTTTCTTTTTTTTCCTCTCTTTTCTTTTCTTTTCTCTTTAAATTCTTCTTAATATGTTAAAGATAGGCTCTTGGAACGTTAGGGGTATGGATGACCCTGCTAAAAGAGCAGCAGTTTTCACGGCACTAGAGGCTTATGGGGCTGAACTGGTTTGCCTGCAGGAAACACACCTCACTAATGACACCAAAATTACAAGTCCGGAATTACAAATTCCAAGAACAGTACCACTCAGTCTACACCTCATATTCAAGAGGGGTGAGTATATTGGTGGGGAGAGGTATTTCGTTTTCCTGCAGGGAAACCAGAATTGATGCATTGGGCCGCTATATTTTTTTGAGTTGCACTGTGGAAGACAGGCCTCTGGTAATAGCAAATATTTACATTCCTCCCCCGTTCAAAACAGAGATTATACTGGATCTGTTGGAATTTGTCGAGAATAAGCCAGACGTACCGATACTAGCGGTGGGGATTTTAATGCAATTTTGGATAATAAAATGGATCGATTCCTGCCCATGAATCGGGCGGAAAGGGTCTCGGAGGGTCGGCTAGGCCAACTCCTGGAAGAGATCGGGTGGTGCGATTTGTGGAGATCCCACAACCCCAAAACCCGGCAGTATTCCTGCTATTCAGGTTCACACTCGACCCTTTCGCGCATAGACATGGCAGTAGGCAACAGCGAAGCTCTACAACTAATAGGGACTATAGAATACAAGCCGAGGGGTATATCGGACCACTCTCCCCTGACCTTGACCCTGAACTTAAATGCCAGAACTAGCCGGAAAAGGTGGTCAATAAAACCGCTATGGTTGGACCTAATAGGCAGCCCAGCAGAAGTTACCTCTGAATTAAAAGAGTTTGTAATATTTAACTCAGGCACAGCCTCTACGGCGGTAGTTTGGGACACTTTAAAAGCGGTTCTTAGGGGATTACTACACCAGCAGGTTGTCACAGTAAAGAAAAAGTCAAGGGAATGGGAGGCGAGAGCTAGAAGAGAAGCTACGGAAGCAGAAGCACAATATGTGGCGGACCTGACCCCTGCAAAACAGGAGGTATGGCTTGGTAGGCAACAAGAGTATAGGGAATTAATTAACAGAAGAGCAGAAAACAAAAGATTATTCCAGAAGCAAAGCTATTATGGCGAAGGAGAGAAGGTAGGTCAGATGTTGGCACTAATAACTAAGTCCAACCTATCCCCATCGGCCATTCTTTCAATTAGGACACCGGCTGGAGAGATTACTTCTGATCCCGCCGAGGTCCTAGATACCTTCACTACGTTCTATAGGGACCTGTACAGGTCGCGCCGGGGGTCGGATCGGCGCGATATGGACGGGTTTCTGAGTGGGGTGGACCTGCCTGTACTCTCGGAGGGGGACAGGAGCGAGATGGAGTCTCCCTTGACCTTGGAGGAGTTGCAAAAGGCTGTTACAGAGCTGTCATGCCAGAAATCCCCCGGCCCGGATGGCCTGCCGTTGGAGGTTTATAGAAAATATGGGGAGATTTTACTCCCAGAGCTTTTAAAAAGGTATTGGAGCAGTCGCTCAAGGACGGAAGGCTGCCCCCATCAATGTTGGAGGCTGACATAGTGGTGATACCAAAAGAGGGGAAAGACCAACTGGAAGTCACCTCATATAGACCGATATCACTACTGTGTTCAGACGCCAAGATTGTAGCAAAGGCGCTGGCATCTAGACTAAACAAGTGCATCGCAAAACTGGTTCATCCAGACCAATCGGGGTTTATCCCCGACCGGTCTACCAGCACCAATATCAGAAGGGTATATCTGAACCTCCAGGCTCCAGCGGAGAATGCGGGGCCTAGAGCCATACTGTCTCTGGACGCCGCCAAGGCCTTTGACAGCTTGAAGTGGGAATATCTCTGGCGGGTGATGGAGAGGTTTGGGTTTGGCCCCGTATTCATCAGCTGGTTAAAAATCCTTTATAACCAACCAAGGGCAAGACTCAAAATAAACAATAACTACTCAGAAAGTTTTCCCCTCGAAAGGGGGACCAGGCAGGGCTGTCCCTTATCCCCATTGCTGTTTGTTTTGGCTATGGAGCCACTGGCGGGGGCGGTGAGATCATCACCCGAACTGCAGGGCTTCCGCAGAAATGGTGAGGAAGAGAGAATTGCATTGTTCGCGGACGATGTCCTCTTCTTTTTAGGGGACACGTCCTCCTCTTTGGAGAAAGTAATACACCTAGTGGAAGACTTTGGGAAACTCTCAGGATTGACAATTAATTGGGAGAAATCATCGCTCCTGCCAGTTGACCCATTGACCAACCCTATATCAACGAGTTTACCCCAACTGAAAGTCACGGGGAAAATTAAGTACCTTGGTGTAGTGCTGTCCAAGGATCCTGGCGCGTTCATTGATGACAACTTGGTCCCTCTTTTAATGAAACTCAAGAAAAAATGCGATACTTGGTGTAGACTCCCTCTATCCGTGGTGGGCCGGGCAAACTTGATTAAAATGATATGGCTGCCCCAGCTGCTATACCTGTTCCACAACTCCCCAGTATGGATCGGGGAGAAGTGGTTCCAAAAAATCCAATCCCTCTTTAGGGAATTAATTTGGAAAAAAGGACAGGCTAGAATAGGCTTACAAAAACTACAGTGTTCCACCACGGAGGGGGGACTGGGGGTCCCCCACCCGCGTACCTACTTCCTGGCAGCTCAGTTACAGCAACTAGGGGGTTGCGCCACTGACGGAGGGGGGAACAAGAATGCTAAAATCATCCTACTGGGCAGCCCACACAACTCATTAGTCGAAGCACTGGAGGCAGACTCACTACTAGGAGGGACCCCGATGTTTAAAATGATCACCAAGGTTTGGCAGACAGTCAAGCGAATAATGGGGTATAGGGGAGCCTCAGAATACTCACCAATTTGGGACAACAAGAACCTGCAGGAATTATTATCTGTTGATAGGAATAAGTTGTGGGAGAAAAAAGGGGTCCGCCGGTTGATACAGTTATATGAAGGGGGCACTCTGAAACCCTTTGAGGAGCTGAGGCATGAGTATGTAATAAACAATAAATCTGCAAATCATAAATGCGTATCCAGTCCTTGATTTGTTAAACCTATTGAGGCGGCGCTAAGTGTCCGATGTTAAAACACTGTATATAGACATAATATTTAAAAGGCAGGAAAGTTCATAATTGAAGATGCAGACTGTGGATAAGGAGGTAAGTGTAGAAATCCTTTCACCAATAACGATCACCACGTGAGGGGGTCGCCCCCCGTGAGGATGCACTCACCACAATGTATATAACCACAGGCCTTTTGGAAAATGATCTTTGAATCCTTGCCGTCTCCTTAATTCAACCACCAGGTGGTGCAAGACCCTCTCGGTATGTGTAACATGGGGAGAAAATGAAATGCCCAATAGCGTGATATTGCTTCAGACTATTTTATTGAACAAATCATGCAAACCAGTTCCCCATTTTAAATATGCGTACCAAATATAAAAACAAAACGAGCATTGAAAAGTGCACTGTGCCTGTGTTAATGTTCCGCCGGAGGAACTCCTGGATGCGAGCTGTACACGGCTGAGCCGTTCGCTTCCTGGTTACCTTCCGTGGAGCGCAAACGTCACTTCCGGTTGATTACGACCCTCAATGCTCGTTTTGTTTTTATATTTGGTACGCATATTTAAAATGGGGAACTGGTTTGCATGATTTGTTCAATAAAATAGTCTGAAGCAATATCACGCTATTGGGCATTTCATTTTCTCCCCATGTTACACATACCGAGAGGGTCTTGCACCACCTGGTGGTTGAATTAAGGAGACGGCAAGGATTCAAAGATCATTTTCCAAAAGGCCTGTGGTTATATACATTGTGGTGAGTGCATCCTCACGGGGGGCGACCCCCTCACGTGGTGATCGTTATTGGTGAAAGGATTTCTACACTTACCTCCTTATCCACAGTCTGCATCTTCAATTATGAACTTTCCTGCCTTTTAAATATTATGTCTATATACAGTGTTTTAACATCGGACACTTAGCGCCGCCTCAATAGGTTTAACAAATCAAGGACTGGATACGCATTTATGATTTGCAGATTTATTGTTTATTACATGTTATATTTTTTTAAGGCAGCAGCTTTGGTCTATTGTATCTTTCAACGGAGTAATTCTGAGGCGCGGATTGATGTGAGGCAGATGCGAGTTTTATTGTCCCCACACATTATAAGTTGAGGCATGAGTATGGGCTACCAAATCGTGTATTCTATAGTTACTTACAGATTAGACATGCCCTGGGAAAGCAGTTTGGAAGGCAACCCCCCACTTGGTGCAGGATGTCACTATTACAAACAATAATTAATTCAGAGACTTCCAAGGGGTTAAATACAGCTATATACAGCCAACTAATTAAGAAAACGAACATGAATGCTGGCTCTCCCGGGGGCAGGGACAGGTGGGCGGCTGATGTGGGGGAGATAACAGACATACAGTGGGAAAGGATCCTGGAATTGGGATCTGAGGTGTCGGTCTCTCCCTCGCAAAAGGCCTCCCACCTGATGCTACTGCACAGGTCTTATTATACACCAAAAAAGCTCTTTGCGATTGGCCGCCGAGCCAACGATGAGTGCCCCAGATGCAGAGGAACAGGTGATCTGATTCATATGTTCTGGAGGTGCCCAAAATTGGCTAGGTATTGGTGTGAGATCTTAAAGAAAATAAATACCATATTTAAAATTAACCTAGAGCTAGATCCAAAGACTTGTGTGCTGGGACATGCTACCAACGGTTTAAGAGACAGGAACATGGCGATGGTGGTGGCAAGATGCCTGTTCCAAGCCAGAAAACTCATTGCACAGTCTTGGCAGTCAAGTACTCCTCCCACCCCGGAAGCCTGGATAGGGACTGTTAACTCCACTGTGTGGAGCGAAAGAACATTTTACACGAGGTCAGGCAATTATAATAAATTTGTGAGAATGTGGAACCTGTGGATCCAGTCAATGTCGTGCCCATCAGTGCTACTCTAGCTCCGAGAGTACCCGCTCCTTATCAATGGGGTGGGCTACACTAGGAGCAGTCCAGTGCCTAGAGTCGAGTCGGAATAATACATTGAACCTTTGTCGGCCATTGGACGCACCTTGAAGATATATGGGGTCTTAATAGAGGGGGTATCACGGGGGGTGGGTGGGTGGGCTCACAAAAAAGAAAAGCACTAAATATACAAAAAGAAGTATAATAGTAATTGCGAGGACATGCGGGCAACTGGCTTAGCGCTGCAGAATGTATGCTATGCTTTTTGCAATATGGCGCTATTGCATTTGCACATATTTTGTAATGTATATTGTTGCACAACATTTGCACAGAAGACTTATATACTTAAAAAAAAAAAAAAAAAAAAGGGAAATTGCGACAAGCCACAATGATGAGACTTGCTTAGAGACATATGAATACCAGGCTGAAGTCAGTCTCTTGAAAAAGTTATCTGATGTGGCAAAAAAAAAAAAGAAATGTGGATTCTACTAAAGGCATATATGACACAATGTTTGTTAACTCTCTAGTATATTATATATACATACATACATACATACATACATACATACATACATACATACATACATACATATATATATATATATATATATATATATGTGTGTGTCTGTGTGTATCTGTGTGTGTGTATATATATATATATATATATTATTATACAGGATTTATATAGCGCCGACAGTTTACGCAGCGCTTTACAACAACATTAGGGCAGACAGTACAAGTACAATACAATTCAATACAGGAGGAATCAGAGGGCCCTGCTCGTTAGAGCTTACAATCTAGGAGGGAGGGTCAAGTTATACAAAAGGGTAATAGCTGTGGGGGATGAGCTAATGGAGAAAATAGTACAGTTGTTAGATGAAGGCAGGATAGGCCTCTCTGAAGAGGAAAGTCTTCAGGGATCGCCTAAAAGTGGATAAATTTGGAGACAGTCTGACAGATTGGGGTAGGGAATTCCAGAGGATGGGCGAGGCTCGGGAGAAGTCCTGGAGGCGGATATGGGAGGAGGTGATGAGGGAGCTAGAGAGCAGGAGATCTTGGGAGGAACGGAGATGGCGTTTAGGTTGGTATTTTGAGACTAGGTTAGTGATGTAGCTGGGGGCACAGTTGTGGATGGCTTTGTAACTTATTGTTAGTATTTTGAATTTAATTCGTTGGGCGAGTGGCAGCCAATGGAGGGATTGGCAGAGAGGGGTAGCAGACACTGATCGGTTTGTAAGGTGGATGAGTCTGGCAGCAGCATTCATGATGGACTGAAGGGGGGATAGTCTATTTAAAGGTAAGCCAATGAGGAGTGAGTTGCAGTAGTCAAGGCGAGAGATAACCAGGGAGTGAATCAGGAGCTTTGTAGTTTCACTGGTTAGAAAGGGACGTAGTTTAGAGATGTTGCGGAGGTTGAGGCGGCAAGCTTTGGAAAGTGATTGGATGTGGGGCTGAAAGGAGAGTTCAGAATCTAGGAGAACACCTAGCACCCTGACATGTGTGGACGGGTGGATGGTTTTGCCATTGCTCTTGACAGAGAAGTCAGGGGAAGAGGCACGTGGGGGAGGAAATATTATAAGCTCAGTTTTGGACAAGTTGAGTTTGAGGAAGTGGTGTGACATCCATACAGATATGTCAGTTAGTAAGTTAGTGATGCGTGAAGAGACTGATGGAGTGAGTTGAGGGGTGGAGAGATAGATTTGTGTGTCATCAGCATAGAAATGATATTGAAAACCATGAGAGGCTATCAGCTGACCCAGGGAAGAGGTGTAGATTGAAAATAAAAGAGGTCCAAGAACAGAACCTTGGGGGACCCCGACAGAGAAGGGAAGAGGAGTGGAGGAAGTAGAATTGTAAGTGACACTGAAGGTGCGTTGGGATAGGTAGGATGAGAGCCACTGAAGAGCACAGTCACGGAGACCGATGGAGTGAAGTTTTTTGAGGAGGAGGGGGTGGTCAACCGTGTCAAAGGCAGCTGAAAGATCCAGAAGTAGGAGTACAGAATAGTGTCCGTTGGTTTTTGCAGTTAGTAGGTCATTTGTGAGTTTTAAAAGAGCAGTTTCTGTGGAGTGTTGAGGGCGAAATCCAGATTGAAGGGGATCAAGAAGGTTGTTTTTAATGAGGTGGTCACTCAGTTGGTTGTAAACCAGGCGTTCAAGGAGTTTAGAGGAAAAGGGGAGCAAGGAGATAGGGCGTAGGTTGTTAAGATTGGTAGGGTCCAAGGATGGTTTTTTGAGTATGGGAGTGACCAGTGCATGTTTTAGAGCATCGGGGAAGACGCCAGAGGTGAGGGAGAGATTGAAGATGTGGGTTAGAGAGTGTAGGATGGGGTCAGAGGGTGACCGTAGCATTTGAGAGGGAACAGGGTCCAGGGGGACAGGTAGTTAGGTGGACGATAGAAAGGAGTTTAGCAACTTCGTCTGGAGTAGTAGATTTGAATAGAGGTAGTGTCAGTTGTATCTGTTGACATGGGGTCTTAGCTGGGGGAGATACCTGTAGAGTGGAGATTTCATCACGGATTGTATCAATCTTGTTTTTGAAGTGATTAGCGATTTCCTGGGCAGTGAGTAAATCAGTGGGGGGAGGCGGTGGAGGACAAAGTAGAGAGTTGAAGGTAGAGAAGAGTTTACGGGGATTGGATGAGAAGGTATTAATAAGAGTTGTAAAATAGGTTTGCTTGGCAGTGTGGAGGAAAGAATAGTATTTTTGGAGGGCAGATTTGTATTGGTTGAAGTCTTTGAGAGACTTAGTCTTGTGCCACAGACGCTCAAGAGCGCGACTACGTTTTTTGAGAATTTTAGTGTCATCTGTTTGCCAGGGTTGTAGGGGTCGAGGCCTGATTCTGCGTGTAGTGAGGGGAGCGAGCTTGTCCAGGGTGGAGGACAGAGATTTATTGTAGATGGATATGGCTTGGTTGGGGCAGGACAGGGGGGAGATTTTGTCATAGAGGTGGTCGGTAGCAGAGTAGAGGAGAGAGGAGTTGAAGTTGCGAAAGTTTCTACGGGTGACGGTTAGGCGATTGGAGGGAAAGGTGGTGGAAGACAGGGGGAGAGAGAAACTAATAAGGTGGTGGTCGGAGAGAGGAAAAGGATTGTTTGAGAAGTTGCATGGAGTGCATAGGTAGGAGAATACAAGGTCAAGGGTGTTGCCATCAGAGTGAGTAGAAGCCTGTACCCATTGCTTCAGGTCAAATGAAGAGGTTAGACTAAGAAGTTTAGAAGTAGCAGGAATGTTTGTATTAGCAGGGATGTTGAAATCACCGAGAAGGATTGTGGGAATTTCCGAAGAGAGAAAGTAGGGTAGCCAGGCAGAAAACTCATCAAGGAAAGTCGATAATGGTCCAGGGGGCCGGTAGATCACAGCAATTCTTAGGGAAGTGGGAGAGAATAGACGTATACAGTGGGCCTCGAATGATGAGAGTGAAAAATAGGGAGGAGGGTGAATAACCTGGAAGGTGCTCTGGGGGGATAGGAGGAATCCCACTCCACCTCCCTTGCGTCCATTAGGCCTGGGGGAGTGAGTCCAGTGAAGGCCACCCTGGGAGAGGGAAGCAGGAGAAGGGGTGTCATATTCGTGGAGCCAGGTTTCTGTGAGAGCAAGTAGATTAAAGGAATTAGTGACAAAGAGGTCATGAACAGCAGTGAGTTTGTTGCAGACAGAGCGGGCGTTCCAGAGGGCGCAGGAGAGAGTGAGGCTGGTGTTGGCAAGAAGAGGAATGGAGACTAGATTGTGTAGATTGCGACTACTGCCAGAGGGTGATGGGTGTGTTGGGCACAGTTAAATAAAGTGGGCCCAGGGTTTGGGGAAATATCACCAGCGATTAGGAGAAGCAGAAGAGTGAGGGAGGTAATATGAGAATATGATTTGTATGAGGGGACATGCTTCAGTATCCTGGGGGGTATGTTAGCAAGTGGGCTTAGAGTTAGAAAGAGGTGATGAGTGCAGTAATAGGGGGAGGGGAGAAGTGAGGGTGATATGTACAGGTTGTGGGGTGGAGCAGAGGGATGTAGAAAAGAGAGTTTGAGGAGAGAGGCAGCAATTGTGAAAAGGAGGAGAGGTAAAGAGTGCATGTTTCAGAGAGGAAGATGATAAAATTAGGAAATGGGGTCACCTGCAGTCTTTTATAGTTTGCTTTGTGCAAATCGCTGAAGTGAAAGAGCAGAAGTGTCACTTATTTTCAGAACCCACTTCTTTGGAAGAACCCCCTGTATGTGTTCCCCCGTAAGGAAGGCCTTGTTTTTATACTGTGTGTTGGGTGTGGGTTGAATCTGGCAATTAATCAATTAGGAGGGCATATTAGCAACACAGCTAGCAGGGCATAACTTTCACACCACAATCAAACTGCAAGGGGACTAAAAGGCCAAAATTGTAAAGATAAGGCAACCCATAATTTAGGTAAGACTTAATGGCTAAATAAACATTGAAATAATGTGAGCATGGCTACAGATGGAGTTGAAACAGTGGTGACAAACAGATTTACCCAATAAGCTTTTTTGCAGTCATGCAATGTTCAGTTTTAAGCTATGTGGAGATATAAACGCAGGTTTACCCAATAAGCTTTTTTGCAGTCATGAAAGCCATGAGAGGCTATCAGCTGACCCAGGGAAGAGGTGTAGATTGAAAATAAAAGAGGCTGGTGTGTGTGTGTGTATAATATATCTATCTATCTATCTATCTATCTATCTATCTATATACATATACATACACACACACATACATACACACCCCGCTTCCCCGAAAATAAGACCTAGCGTGATTGTCAGTAATGGCTGCAATATAAGCCCTACCCCCCAAATAAGCCCTACCCTGTTTCCCGGAAAATAAGCCCTACCCTGAAAATAAGACCTACAAGGACTTTAACTAGGGCTTATATTGCAGCCATCACCGACAATCACGCTAGGTCTTATTTTCGGGGAAACAGGGTGTATATAGTATATAGTATATATATATATATAATCTCTCTCTATTCAAATACATCAATATACACTGACCCGAATGCTTTTATGCATATTTTAGTCAGATCTCTAACATTTTAAGACCTCCTTGGCATTGTTTTTATGTTTTGTTTTTTTTTGTTTGTGTCCTTAGAGAAGGGGCATACTGAGATGCCAAGATGTGTTTGGCATATCAAGAAAATATTACAAAGATATTTCACTTAGTCACTGACTTTTCATTCGAACACTTCCAGTTTTTCTTCAGTGACCATTGTAGCCAAAAGGTTCCCAAACACATTACAGGCCCCAGTTTAAGGAGTAGCATACTTTATCCATTTACAGCGAGGGGAAAAATTCAAGTTAGACTTACCGGTAACTTGTTTTCCTTGAGTCTTTCAGGACAGCACTTGAGAGAGTGACTCCTCCCCTTGCCAACAGGAAACACCTCTTCCACCAAACTTTAAAAGGAGGCTCCTTTCCACATCTTGTCAGTAGTAGTAGAGAACCTCCGGCCCCAAACTGGAACACATAATCGAGATATGATTAGTCACAGTATATATATGTAAAAACAATAGGGCGGGATGCTGCTGTCCTGAAAGACTCAAGGAAAACAAGTTACCGGTAAGTCTAACTTGAATTTTCCCTTATCGTCTTTCAGGACAGCACTTGAGAGGATAAGAGAGACTTACCCCCCTAGGGAGGGACCACAGCCTGCAGAACCTTTCTGCCAAAAGCCTGATCACCTGCTGATAGGAGATCCAGTCTGTAATGACGGACAAACGTTAAGTAGCTTGACCACGTAGCCGCCTTACAAATCTGATCTGGGGTGGCACCAGCTCTTTCTGCCCATGTAGTGGCCTGGGCTCTTGTTGAATGAGCCCTAATTCCCAGCGGGGAAGATAAACCCATTTGAGAATAGGCTACAGAAATAGCTGTCTTAAGCCATCTAGCCAATGATGCTTTTGATGCTTGTTGGCCTTTCTTGTTTCCAGAAAAAAGAACAAATAATGAATCTGAAACTCTAAACCCTCCTGTTACTTCCAAATACTGTAATAGGATACGTCTTACGTCTAAATTGTGAAACTGCTCTTCCTTTGCACCCGAAGGGTTAGCAGAAAAGGTTGGTAGAGTAATCTCCTGAGACCTGTTACTAAAGCTTGCCACTTTTGGCAAAAACCCCGGATCTACTTTAAGGACAACTCTATCAGGAAAAACTGACAAAAAAGGCTCTTTTACTGATAGAGCGTGCAGTTCACTAATCCTTCTTGCTGAAGTAATTGCGACCAGAAAAATAGTCTTCAAAGTTAAATTCTTTATGGATATGGCCTGTAAAGGCTCAAAGGGTTCTTTTGCCAGAGCCTGCAGAACCACCGAGAGATCCCAATTTGGGAAATGCTTCACCGGGACCGGTCTAGACCTGGAAAGTGCCTTGAAAAATCTCATGATCAGAGTTTCTGAAGATAAGGATCTCTCCAGATAAACTCCCAAGGCGGCCACCTGCACCTTAAGGGTGCTGACCGCTAAATTCTTGTCTGCACCGCTTTGCAAGAACTCCAGCACTGAAACTAGATCTTTAACCTCTCTATGTTCAGAATGACAGAAAGAAACATAGACTTTCCATACTTTGGCGTAAATATCCCTGGTTACCTTTTTCCTACTGGAAAGCAACATCGTAGTTAAACGTTCAGAAAAGCCTTTGCTTCTCATTAACTGCTCCTCAGATACCAGGCAGTGAGTTTTAACCTGCCTACATCTGGATGATGCACTGGCCCCTGAGTCAACAGATCCTGACTGAGCGGAAGATGCCAACATGGTTTGATTGCCAACTGAAGAATCGTGGAAAACCAAGCCCTCTTTGGCCAATATGGAGTAATCAAAATTATTGATACTCTCTCTTCCAGTATTTTCCTCAACACTAGAGGGATTAACCTGAATGGAGGAAAAGCATACCCTAGGTGAAAATCCCATGGATGTGCCAAAGCATCTATCCCCTGAGAGCAAATGTCTCTCTGAAGGGAGAAAAAATTCGGGAGCTGCGTGTTTTGTTTTGAAGCAAACAGATCTACCTGCGGAAGGCCCCAAACACTGGTGATTAATGCAAACACCTTCCTGTTCAGACTCCACTCTGATTCCTGAACTTTCTGTCGGCTCAGATAATCCGCTACTTCGTTCAATGTGCCTTTTAGATGGACTGCGGATAGAGATAGTAAGTGGTTTTCCGCCCACTCCAGAATCTCTACTGACAGTAAGTGAAGAGCCTTGCTTCTTGTGCCTCCCTGTTTGTTCAGGTAGGCTATGGCCGTGGCATTGTCCGACAAAATCTGGACATGGCAACCTATAAGGTTTTGAGAGAAGAAAACTAATGCTAGGGCAACTGCCTTCAGCTCTCTCCAATTTGAGGATTTTTGGGCCTCGAACTGGGACCATGTTCCCTGCGCTAAGGCCTGACCCATGTGGGCCCCCCATCCCTGCAAACTGGCGTCTGTTGTGACCACTTTCCCGGTCGGAAAAGACCACAGAAGACCTCTTTGCAGTACCACCTGACTTTTCCACCACCAAAGTGAACGTTTGACTCTGGTGGGAATCTTTATTTTTGTATCTAAACTCTCCGTCCTGTGGTTCCATGTACTTAGAAGGAACCTCTGGAGAGTCCTGAAATGCAGCCTTGCCCATTGGATGGCTGGCATTGAAGAGGTTAATGTCCCCAGAGCCGACATAACCTTTCGGACTGAAATCAGTTGATTTGTTTGTAGTGCCGTTATTACCCTTTGGACCTTGATCTTTTTCTCTTCTGGGAGAAAAATCTTTTGCTCCACTGAATCTATCAAATAACCCAGAAACAGTACTTGCTGAGCTGGGATGAAATTTGATTTTTGAACATTCACTATCCACCCTATTGACTCCAAATGACTGCGGGATTTGCTCAAATCCTCCTGCAACTTCTCCCTGGATGGGGCAAAAAAGAGGAGGTCGTCCAGATATGGAATTACCGCAATCCCCTGGAGTCGAAGAGGGGCGAGAGCTTCCGCCATTATCTTCGTAAAAATACGAGGAGCTGACGACAGGCCGAAGGGAAGGGCCCTGAACTGAAGATGTATAATCTCCTTGCCCATATTCACCGCAAACCTCAGGAACTTCTGGGACTGAGGTGCTACAGGAATATGAAGATAAGCATCCCTCAGATCGATTGATGCCATAAAACAATCTTTTGTTAGAATGTTTCTGACCGTGAAAATTGAGTCCATACAAAACTTTTTGTATAGGACTGACATGTTCAGGGGTTTTAGGTTGAGGATAAGACGGAAGTTTCCGGATGGTTTTTTTATCAGAAAGATGTGTGAATAGAAACCCTGACCCTGTTCTTCTGGGGATACTGGTATCACTACCCTCTGGTGCCTCAGATCCCTTAAAAGGTTCTTCATGGCCAGAGCCTTTGTTTGATCCCTTGGTAGGTTTGTTACAAAGAATCTTTCTGGCGGGCGATCCGAAAACTCTATCCTGTAACCTTGGGACAGCATGTCCAAAATATATAGACTTTCTGTCATGCTGGCCCAAATGGGAAGGAAACCTTGCAGCCTTCCCCCTACCGGTACGCACAAGTCATTGCGTTTTACCGGAGGCTGCAGGAGGATGGAAAAGGACATTTCCTTTTCCCTTTCCCTTCTGCGATGCCCAATTTTTTCTTTTCTCCTGGGGTTTGTTTTGTTCTTGAGCCCTTTGGGAACGAAAAAAACGCTTAACTGGCTGTTTTTTCTTTTTGATTGGAAAAGACTTCTTTTTATCCGCTG
Source organism: Lithobates clamitans (assembly GCA_037952925.1). NCBI lineage: Eukaryota > Metazoa > Chordata > Amphibia > Anura > Ranidae > Lithobates > Lithobates clamitans. The sequence goes on from JBBGZY010000374.1 coordinate 5,515,823, forward strand.
TTCTATCTAGAACCGCATCTAGGTCAGGCCCAAAAAGTAAGTCACCCAGGAACGGTATCCCACACAGCTTGTTTTTGGATGCCGCGTCCCCCGGCCAAGTTTTCAACCACAAAGCCCTTCTGGCTGAGTTGGCCAGGGCAGCAGATCTAGCTGTCATTTTAATTGATTCCGCTGATGCATCAGATATAAATGCGACAGCGGCCGACAGAGTTGAGAATGAATCCAAAATCTCTTGTTTTGGAGAGTCTGCTGAGATATGGGCCTTAAGTTGCTCTAACCAGAACTCCATATTTCTGGATACCACTGTAGTTGCCATAGCAGGTTTAAGATTTCCCATGATAGATTGCCAAGCCCTTTTTAGAACCTGGTCCATCCTTTTATCCATGGGATCTCTCAACACCCCCATGTCCTCGAATGCCAAATCTGTAGACCTCGAGACCTGGGAAAACGCGGCATCTAGTTTGGGGTTTTTGTTCCAAACTGCCGCTGGATCTTCGTCAAAAGGAAAACGCCTTTTTAAGGCTTTGGGAAAGAAAGGCTTTCTCTCTGGCTCTGCCCACTCTTTCTTAATAGTTTCAGAAATAACAGAGTGCACTGGGAAATTGCGATTTTTGTGCTCGCTAAGCCCTGCATACATTTTATCATGCAGAGATAACTCCTTTCTTTCCTCCTCCAGACCCAGTGTGGTATAGATTGCTTTTAACAGGCCATCTACCTGTTCTAAAGACAATTTAAATCTTGAAGGTAAATTTTCTCCTTCCTCACCCTCATCAGAATCCTCAGATTGAGAGGGGAAATGTCCCTCTGGGGTAGGAGATGCTTCAGTCTCCACCGCCGGGACTATAAGTGAGCCTTGGGAGGACTGTGAGGTAGTAGGCTGACTCAGGGATGGGTTTGCTAGGGAAGAGCGAAATGATTGAATAGTCGCATCAAGTTCTTTTTTAACCGATGCAATCAAGTCGCTACAAGCGGAAGAAGCTTCTTCTTTAACTAGCAAATCAATACAAGCTTGACATAACGTCTTCTTCCATCCTTCAGGTAGCTTGGATTTACATGAAGGACATTTTCTTTTTGCCACTGGATCAGAGCTCTTGGCCTGCCATGAGACAAAAGAAGAAACCATCCCAATGAGACAACCTGTCCTATACCCAAGGATGCTCACCACAGGTGCACAGTAAGAACTAAACTGCCTTATGTGCCCAGACAGGCCCCTGCCACCGGGGGGGGAGAGATAGAAAGAGAGAGAGACCCCACAGTACAAGGAGGACAGTATACAACTGCCCCTTACCTGGGCCTTGCTGGTGCCTGTGCCTGTCCCACTTGCTGCCGCCATCGATTCCATCGAGGAGCGCTTGCTGTGTTTGTGTGGCTAAACGCCGGTTCCGGACTCCAATAGCGCCTGTGCGCCGGACCGGAACCGCCAAATAAGCACCAGCCCCGTTCCTCCCCTTTCCCTCTGCGATTTCCGGCGGAAATGACGCCGTACGCCTGTTCCGTGGGCTCCGCCCCCTCCGGATGCCTCACTTCCGGCGGATGGAGCCCCGCTGCCATCCCCAAGATGGCGGCGGCGCAATAAGCAACAGGCGGTGGACCTGAGAAAAAAATACAGCAAACGGCCACCGCCTGTCTTGCCGCCGCCTAGGAACGATGCCCACGACAGTCGGACTCACCCTGAGCCCATATGAAGAGGGAGAGGGAGCCCAGCCAGCAGCACTTCACCTCAGCTGTGGAATGGGAGGAACAGCTCTCATGAGGTAAAAAAGTGTTTGGTGAAAAAACCAGGAAACCTGAGCTCCCAGGACAGCACCTGAGAGCCCTGACTTCCCCACGAAGTGTTCCCTCCGGAGGAAACACAAAAACTGACAAGATGTGGAAAGGAGCCTCCTTTTAAAGTTTGGTGGAAGAGGTGTTTCCTGTTGGCAAGGGGAGGAGTCACTCTCTCAAGTGCTGTCCTGAAAGACGATAAGGGAAAAAGTATTTGATCTACTGCTGATTTTGTATCAGTGACAAAGAAATGATCAGTCTGTATTTTTAATGATAGGTTTACTTGAACGAGGAGAAACAGAATTAAAAGAACATCCAGAAAAACTAATTCAAAAAAGTTATAAATTGATTAGTATTTTAACCACTTGCCGATCGGCTTACGCCGATATACGTCGGCAGAATGGCTCTCCTGCGCAAATTGACGTACCTATACGTCAGTCCGTAAAAGCAGGATAGCAGACCCGATATCCGCTGGCGGCCCCCGATCACGGCGAGGAGAGGCAGAACGGGGAACTGCCTATGTAAACAAGGCATTTCCCTGTTCTGCCTAATGACATGACAGGGATCTACTGCTCCCAGTGATCAGGAACAGTGATCTGTCATGTTTCAGTAAGCCCATCCACCCTTACAATTAGACCACGCTGAGGGAACACACTTAACACCTTGATCGCCCCCTAGTGTTAACCCCTTCCCTGCCAGTGTCATTTTTACATTTATCAGTGCATTTTGATAGTGATCAATGTAATAATGTCACTGGTCCCCAAAAAGTGTAATTTGGGGTCAGATTTGTCCGCCGCAATCCCAAAAAAAAAACATACATACATATATACATACATACATACATACATACATACATACCCGCAGATCGCCGCCATTACCAGTAAAGACAATACAAAAAATTAATAAAAGTCCCTAAATCTATCCCATAGTTTGTAGACGCGATAACTTTTGCGCAAACCAATTAATATGTCTATTGCGTATTATTTTTAAAAAAAATTTTTTGGATATGTATTATAGCAAAAACTAAAAAAAAAAAATTTTTTATTTTTTTCAAAACTGTTGCTCTTTTTTTGTTTATAGCACAAAAAATAAAAACCGCAGGAGGTGATCAAATAAAACCAAAATAAAGCTCTATTTGTGGGAAGAAAAGGACGTCAATTTTGTTTGGGTACAGCATCGCACGACCACGCAATGGTCAGTTAAAGCGACGCGGTGCCGTATTGCAAAAAAAAAAAAAAAAAATGCTTTGGTCATTAAAAGAGAAGTATGGGGTTTTTTAATTCATAATTAGCTATGTGAATCAGACTGGGATGACGCGCTGCCTAGACTGATGGCAGTGATGTCAGTGGAGAGCGGACTTCAGACCGATCTCCAATGAAAACTGGTCACAAAACGAATTGCACTCCTGTGGCCCAGAGGAGAAGCCCAGCCAAGCTCAGGCTGGACTTCTCCTTTAAGGGGGCAAATTCTTCCAGGGCTGAAGTGGTTAATGAGTATTTGACCCCCTTTGCAATACATGACTTCGTACTTGGTGGCAAAACCCTTGTTAGCAGTGACAGAGGTCAGACGTTTCTTGTAGTTGGTCACCAGGTTTGCACACATCTCAGCAGAAAGTGTCCCACTCCTCTTTGCAGATTCTCTCCAAGTCATTAAGGTTTTAAGGCTGACGTTTGGCAAGTTGAACCTTCACCTGCTCCGCATATTTTTTATGGAATAAAAGGTCTGGAGACTGGCTAGGCCACTGCAGATGCTTCCTTCTTGAGCCACTCCTTTGTTGCTTTGGCCATGTATTTTGGGTAAAATAAAATCTGAATGTCGGTACGTGGAGGAGACATGCACAGAAGGCTCTTGGTACAGGAAGTCAAGTGGATTTTTCTGTTGGGGACACATATCCCTACAGGCATGAACCGCAGATGGGATATTGAGCTTTTCCTCAAATAATGCAAATATATATATATATATGCACTTGTCCCCTGTTTCTAATGAGTTCCTTCTGTGCCTGTTTGTTATCCCTCCTTCTTGCCACTTCTGGTCAATTGCTCATATTTGATTTAATTTTCTAGGAGCAGCTCTGTAATTTATTATGCCCTTACATTGGTTAAATATACATAGTGATGATGGCACACTGTATAATTTTTTTCTTTCTTCCTTTTATTTTGGAAGAATAATATTCAACATCTCATGCAGTAATTTCCATCATTTTCTTTCACACTTTTTCCTATTTTTGGCTTAAAATTTTAAATCCCCTTTTCTTTTTTTGGCACAGGTGTAGTCACCATCCACTTTAATGATGTGGTATTAAATATGCTAATTGTTTAAAGGTAGAAATATATATATATATATATATATATATATATATATATATATATATATATATATATATAAAAATAATATCTCTCTATCTATCCATCCATCTCTTGCCATATCGGTTTTAAACTAGCTCCATCTAAGGCTTCTGCCAAAACACGTCAGCGCTATTGTTTTATTGTCACTCTGATGTACCAATAAACTACACTTGAAGGATTTGCCGGCTCTTTCTACCATTTAGGAAGATGGAATGTGATGGAATACATCAAGCTCAGGCACCTGTGAGTGGATCTGGTGTATAGATTGGGTTGCCCCTGCAGAAAGCACTGTTACCTTTCTATCTTCCATGTTTTGGGTCATTGTCATGCTGGAATACCCATCCACGACCCACTTTCAATGCCCTGGCTGAGGGAAGGAGGTTCTCACCCAAGATTTGACGGTACATGGCCCCATCCATCATCCCTTTTGATGCAGTGAAGTGGTCCATATGCCCTTAGCAGAAAAACACCCCCAAAGCATAAGGTTTCCACCTCCATGTTTGACAGTGGGGATGTTGTTCTTGGGGTCATAGGCAGCATTCCTCCTTCTCCTCCAAACATGGCAAGCTGAGCTGATGCTACAGAGCTTGATTTTGGTATCATCTGACCACAACTCGCACCCAGATCTCCTCTGAATCATTCAGATGTTCATTAGCAAACTTCAGGCAGCCTTTACATGTGCTTTCTTGAGCAGGGGGACCTTACGGACGTTGCAGGATTTCAGTTCTTCACAGCGTAGTGTGTGTGTAACCAATTGTTTTCTTGGCGACTATGATCCCAGCTGCCTTGAGATCATTGACAAGATTGAGATCTTGCATGGAGCCCCAGCCCGGGGGAGATTGAGAGTTATTTTGTGTTTCTTCCATTTGCAAATAAATCACACCAACTGTTTTCACCCTCTCCCCAAGCTGCTTTGCAATGGTGTGGTAGCCCATTCCAGCCTTGTGTTGGTCTACAATCTTGTCCCTGGCATCCTTGGACAGCTCTTTAGTCTTGGCCATGGTGGAGAGATTGGAATCTGATTGATTGCTTCTGTGGCCAGGTATCTTAAACAAGTAACAAGCCGAGATTAGGAGCATTCCCTTTAAGAGAGTGCTTCTAAATCACAGCTCATTACCTTTATAGCAGACACCTGGGTGCCAGAAAACTTGCTGATAAGTATTTGATCCCTCATTTCACTCATTAAAATGCAAATCAATTTATAACTTTTTTGAAATGCGGTTTTCTGGATATTTTTGTTGTTATTCTGTCTCTCACTGTTCAAATAAATCTACTATTAAAATTATAGACTGATCATTTCTTTGTCAGTGGGCAAACGTACAAAATCAGCAGGGGATCAAATACTTTTTTCCTTCACTGTATGAACATTTCACCATAACCTTCCCCTTCAATGAACAGATAAAACCATTGAGAGCCATGTCCCGATCATTACTTTTGGTAACTTGAATAAGCAAGATAGAGGGATAAAAAAATAAAAAATGGTGACAGAGTTTAAGCGAAAATTAAAAAACAAAAAACAAAAAACAAAACAAAAACACACCACAATAATATTAATCCAGATGTAACACGTTTGCTGATAGCTATAATTTCATTATAAATCCAACAAGCAGGTAACTTTGTCTTCACTCAATCACCATACAGGACTGGAAGCTTGAGAACCAAAATGTTTTATTCATATACTATATAAAAAGTTTGCATTGAAAAAATAAAGTTTGTTACAAAATATCCTGCACAGGCTACTACAATGAGATGCATATTAATAGATTCTGCCAGAACTCCTTGGCAAAATGATGCAAGATCAAGTTAAAAAGAAAAATCAGCAAAAGTCCATATTGCGTAAATTGAATGAGTTTTGTGCAAATGTCAGAGAACCATAAGTGCCCTTTGATTTGTTTTTTTAAATTAGCTTTTATCCTCCCAAAAGGTGGCACTGTTGAATTAGTACAATGCAGTTCACATATACTCATGTCCCCTCAAAACACAGATCTTGCAGGAATCAGCCTGTGCCATCACAAGGACAGAAGGCTGGGGAATTGTTAGTAGACCATGAGGCACAAAGATGTCACTAATCACCTGTCAATGAAACAAAAACAAAAAAAAATGACAGTTACTTACTGATAACTGTTTTTCTAGGATATCTTCCAGGACGGCACACCTGAGATGAGAGGCTCCTCCCTACAGGAAACACAATCAATCGACAGCTGTTTCAAGTCCCCACCCTTCCCCTTGATCCTCAGTTTGTAGAGAAGTAACTCCTGAACCTGGTTCACAAGGGAAATCATTCCTCATAGGTACTCACCTTCTAGTGTTCGACCATTTTCCCTCCTCCAACGGGCGGGAAGTAGGCCTGCCGTCCAGGAAGATATCCTAGAAAAACAGTTATCAGTAAGTAACTGTCAATTTTCTCTAGTCATCTTCCAGGACGGCACACCTGAGAGGATAATCAAGTACCTCAGGCCTACCTTAGGGTGGGACCACTGCAAGACCCTCTTGGCGAAGCTTGGTTCTGCAGTGAGTTTCACCTCCACTCCATATGCTTGAAGGTATTATAGCTGGATCATGCGGCTGGTCTGCAGGTCTACTCCACCGATGTCCCTGCCTTCTCCGCTTCGGATGCAGGATCTAGGTGGAGTGGGCTCTTAAAGATGGAATCAGAAAACATGTTAAACTTGTAGGTGATCAATGTTGCCTGTCTCACACATCCAACAACCATGGCCTATTGTGCCTGTAGGTGCTACTTAGAACCCTTAAAGATTAATCAGAGACCTGTGTTGTAAGACAAGGACACTAATTGATCACTAAGAGGGCCTGTCTTAACACTACCCTGTTCAGGGAATTAAAACTGCAAAAAAAAGGTGGGCCCCTAACAGACAACCTTTTTTGTTCATTTTTATCTTTACATCAGCAAAGACTAAAGGGAAGCCTACTTAAGGGTAATAGATTAACCGAGGCTTGATCCCTGGGTTTAAGGCATGCCCACTCTGTGGCTTTACTTACGCCTGAGTGCCTACTTCAGGAGAATAAAGTTCATAGCAGGAGTATAACACTTATACTGCTACATCTAGTTCTGCTAGAAGGGTGAGATGAAGGCCATGCACCGAGCCGCAACCTATTCGGTCGGGTGGGCATCTTTATACTTCATCTTCAGGTCATAATACTCCTCTGAACAGAAATTCCCAAGTTCTTACCAAGCAGGGCGATTCTTTATCGCCTTCCTCCAGTGTCCTATAACCCTACTGGGCTTCAACCCTAGGAAATGGTTCCAGCATCCCTGAATGTAAGGGGCTGAGGCTTTCTGACATGTGACGTCTGCAGCCAGAACTCCAGGCCCCTCCACGGAAAAGAGGGCTGAAATACAAAAGGTGATACATGCATTATTAATATCACAAATTAAAAAAAAGATCATAGATTGTGGACCCAGCACAATAGATTTAGACAGAAAGGACACAAGAATAGACAATAATGTGTATCTGAGTGTGGATAGCTAAACCAACATATCAAATATGACCCAAATCTGAACTTCAATGTAGACAAACAATCCTCACAGTCTGGTTTTCTGATGTGCAGCCAATCTGTAAAAACATTAAGACACACGCAAACCCTCAGCCTTGGTTCACACTGGGACGACTTGTCAGGCGACCAAGTCACCTGACAAGTAGCGTCCTGTTCTGTGCAATGGAGCCGTTCTAAATCGGCGCGATGCAAGTCACTCCGACTTAGAAAAAGGTTCCTGTACGACTTTGGGGGTGACTTGCATTGACTTCTATACAGAAGTCGTTTCGCAAGTCGCCGCTGAGTAGTGTCCTGGGTCGCCTGAGGCAGTCGCGCTGTAAGTCGTGCTGCCTCAATGTGAACCAACCCTAAATGCTGCGTGTTTCTGAAGTGCAGCTAGCTAGGTCATAACTGATATATATACATAAAGGACGGGAGTCCTGTTTACGGTGGAGTTTTACTGATACAGCAAAACAGGGCCATAAATATAAAAGACAGAAATACCCAAACTTCTATGTTGCGTATTTCTGATGAACCAAATACAGTTATAAGATCAATATGGCACTGGCTAGCTAAACCAACATAACAAGACAATATCTTTTCTGTTATGCAGTTCTGTAGTGCAGTCACAGAACCAACACGGAAAGGACTCAAGCAACCTGCAGCATTGTGTTTTTCTGAAGTGCAGTAAGGTAAGGGAATCTGAAACAGAAAGCACCAACAAGCTTCAATGTTGAGTATTTCTGCTGTGCAGCCACATAAAAACAGACAGCCTTCCTAGCTGCGATCTTTCTGGTGTATTGCAAAGTAAGGCAATAAACTCCATGATGTCTATTCTTGTGTGTAGCAAAACCTCAACCAGAAGGGAAACTTAGGGCTCCCACACCTGTGCGACCCAACCTGCAACCGCAAAAACGCAAGAGAAAAGTCATACACTATGGCTTCCAATGGGAACCATTTGTGTCTGTGCAACTCCAGGTCACAGTGCCACCAAGCAGACCCTGCTTTCTGGATCCACAGACCTCAAGATTACACAGGTCGCAGGTAACTTGCAATTTTCAGGTTGAACAAGCGAGGGGTCCCCAATGCTGTATCTCCCTGGAAGGCGTGCAGCCAACAACCCCCTGCTGTGTATCCCTAAGAAGCAGCAAGGTAGAACAATGAGAAACAGAAAAGACACCCCTCACTGCTGTGCCTTTCTGATATGCAGCCGATAAGGCAGTAAATATAGAACATACAGGACACAAACAATCTTCAATCTTTGTGTATGTCTGATGTGTAGTAATATACCAATACTGAGCAGATATGCCACCACCCTCAATGTGTCTCCCTGATGAGGCAGCAAAAACAAAATCAGAAAAGGACAAGCAACCCCACTGCTGTGTCCCTTCTGATATGCAGCCAATAAGGCAGTAAATGTAAGACATAAAAGAGGACAGACAACCTTCAATCTTGTATATATCTGATGTGCAACAATAACACAATCTGAATAGAGATAGCACATCCATATTGAAGGGATTTGGCATGCAACTCAACATGTCAAATCGCATGCCTAAAATCGGCAACCTTCGCCGTTAATAGCACTGTCAGCCTGACGCCACTTTGCGGGCTGCACCGATTACCAAAGGCAGTACCAGTACTACCCCTGGCACAGGTTCTATTTGTATTTCCCAACAATTCAGGACCATCAATCTTCACTACTGCCTTTCTAATAAGCAACCAATAAGGCAGTAATACAGGACACAAAAAAACCCCAGACAGAACTCAATTTTGAGTATGTCTGATGTGCAGCAATATAACAAATATGAGCAGAGATGTCATAAGACTCAATGATGTGCATTTCCGCCATGCGTCACAAGACCAGAAAGTACAGACCACCTTCCCTGTTGTATTTTTCTGATCTGTAGCCAAATAAGGCATTACCTTTAGGATATAACAAACAACAACCAAGCTTCAGTGCAGTGCATTTCTGATGTACAGCAATATACCCCTTATGAGCAGAAATGTCACAAATCTCAATGTGTATTTCTGCTGTGCCACAAAACATCCCAGCAAGGACAAACCTTCACTACTGAGGTCTACTGGTGTGCAACCAAGGAGGAGTCATGGTGTATCCCTTTATGAAATAACCAAACAGAGCAATCTGATCCCTAGGCATAGCCTGGGCTGTAGATACTAACACTTCACCCCCAGTGAAGGAACAAATTCTAAAAATGGTTAGACACCTTACTATAGTAGCTGTTGTCCTATCTTACCTCCGTAGACTGAGCAAACGCTGGCCAGCTCACACACAGGTGGGGCTGATCAGAAACTAAAGTCTCAATGAGCCCAGCCCTAGAGACCAATTTAGGACAGCCTCTAGAAAAGGTGATCACCAATTTAGCCTGGAGGAAAATAGCCACCTGCAGGCCTTAAACAAGCAATCATGTATCTATCTAGCTTTTGCATATGTTTGCACAGAAAATCCTTAAAGGATATAGGAAACGATTTATGGTAAATCGCCTTTAGATCTGTCACTGAGTTGACTGCAGCCCAAACCAACAAAAAGGTTTTTCTTACCTCCTGCACTTTAATATAACCACAATGTAAAGGTGGAGTGGGAGGTTGGAGCTTATGACTTCAGATTCCTAGCAGCTGGGCTAATAGGGCCATATAACCTAGTGCACCTGCTGACCAGGAGAGCTTACTCCTGAAACCTTCAACTATTGCACAATCCATAAATTGTTCAGTGGTATACCTGGCCTGTAAGGAACTCTTTGTATCTACCAGGTCCTCCCCCCCTTCGCTCTATTCATCCCTACTAATGTCCCACAACCGGACATGTAGGGAGAGTCTGGAAACCTACTGTTGTGATAACCACAGTGTCTCTGCTGTAAGAGGGAGCTGTGGCTGGTGGTTTTAGCAGTAGCTTCTGGGCTATTTTGTTATGCAGACCCCAGGTCCTGCACTGCACCACTTAGTAAATACAGGGGGAAGGGGAAGAAATGCCTTACCTACCTCTTTCCCATCTGAGGTGGTTTAGGCACGCTCGCTCCTCTGCACTACTTGTCCACCATACAGCATCCCTGATGTAAGAGGGAGCTGAAGCTGGTGTTTTTAGCAGAAGCTTCTGGGCTATTTGAATCTAGACCCCAGGGGAGATTTTCTCAAATGCCCAGAAACCATCTGGCTGGGATTGGGGATTTTGCAGCTAAATTCCCAAGGTAAAGGAAAGTACTCACCGTTGTCGTCTTCCCCTTTTTCCACAGCCACCGGGCTTGCTTTTCCATCCTTATGGTCCACACGCAAGGAGGATAGCCGCCAAAGTGCCCCCCCAACTGCTGTCCCCGTAGGGAGCTGCAAGGTTAGGCTGTGTCCTGCCAGTCAGTATATACACCTGGGGGGGCAATGCCGTACGTTCCTCATTCCATTCTGAGGTGGTTTAGGCAGACATCCACCGTAGTGAACTGGTGCCTCCTCGAAAGGAGGATGTGGGCGCCTGCTCCTGCTGACTCTCAGCCTTCCCTCCTGGGTAAGAACGCGGGTCGTTCAGGCGGCGCCCTCCCCAGCAGCCCACGCGAGCTACCAGGGGCCCAGGAGTCGGGGGCCCTGGAAAGAACTGACAGCCAGCACCCCTGTCTGAACGGACGCCCGGACAGGTAAGGGGGGGGGGAGACAGGAAAAAGGCCCCTGAAGTTCTGGGGACACCACTGTACCCAGGGGCCTTCAGCTCTCAGGGGGGCTCTTCCAGTTTCTGCTGCCCCCCTGAGGAAAGGATAGGGGAACCCCCCAGGAAGGATAAATATATCCGGCCAGACCCAGAGGCCCATCAGGTACTAACCAGGCCCAACCCTGCTTTGCCTCCGAGATCATACGAGATCGGGCAGGCGGCGCCCTCTTTCACTTTCAGGGTGATGTGGCCGTAGGCCTTCCCCAGGCATTTGGTCCGGCTCCCAGGGGGGGACCACCAGCCCCAGGCTTCGGGTCATTTGGAAAAAAACAAACGGTTTCGCTGTGTAGGGAGAAACACAATCAAAAACGGAGGATCAAAGGGAAGGGTGGGGACTTAAAACAGCTGTCGATTGATTGTGTTTCCTGTAGGGAGGAGCCTCTCATCTCAGGTGTGCCGTCCTGGAAGATGACTAGAGAAAAAAGTAAAATTTAAGAAACTGCAATGTGAATTTTCCAAATTCCTTGAAAACTGCTAGTGCTTACCTTCTTATGTTTCGGGATTCAAAGATTTTCTCTTCATCACTTTCCATAGATCCCAGCTCCATGTTTTCATCATAGTCAGAAAGAAGTCCATATTTCTTTCTTTGTGGTTTCTTTTTTATACTGTAGAAAGGAAATTTTGTTAAAAAGGCATGCTAAAGCCTAAGCTTAGTCAAAAAAAAAAAAAAAAATAATCAGCACAAAAAAAAAGGACATAACTTACAGTCAGTAGGATGTGTCACTTGTCCTGATGCCTTCTCCCTATTTATAGCAGTAATGGGCCATCACAGGCTCTCATCAAGAGTGCACAACTATACCCCGCTTTTTCTGCCCAGCTCCTCCTTTCATGAATGCTGTACTACAGCACTGGTAGATTATGGTGGAGGGCATGGACAAGGAGGATTTCTCCTAAAAGAGGCATCAGCACATTTGACTTTAGTTGCACTTAGGCTTTAAAACATTCCAAACTGCACCCTGCATTTTTTCACCTGCATAAGATTTGCATTGATCATGTAGTTTCACTGTGTCATTGTAGACCTGCATGCACAGCCTATAGAGTAAATCTTCACATTCTTGTGTGAGCAATTTCTGTTTGTGTTGAAACATGAGGCATAGCAATGCACTGGGTAATGCAAAACCTTGGTCTGTAGTCTGAGATCTGACACTTCCTTTGAAGAAACCATATATCCCACAATCCCTTGGGGATCCCAGTCTAGTGCTCATGCAGGTAACAGCTACACAGTAATTAGACCTGACACAGACAAGCATGCACAGGCTCACAGACATGCAGCTGGGAGATGATGCGTTTCATCATATTAGCACTTCTACATTTGTGATGGCTAGGCATACACTGAACTCGGTGTGCCTCGAACAGGACATTGTCCTGTCCCCTTTGCGCAGAAGGACAGGCTAGCTGCAGCAATACATGAACAAAGGAATCGATCAGCCATGACACTACAGCTCGTTACTACAAGGTAACTTTTAGGCGATCCCTGGAAACTATTCTGTTCAGAGAAGCCTATTCTGCCTCCACCGAACAACTTTTATTTTCTCCATCAGCACATCCCCCACAGTTATTACCTTTTCTATCACTTGACCCTCCTTTTAAGATTGTAAGCTCTAAAACGAGCAGGGCCCTCCGATTCCTCCTGTACTGAATTGCAGCTATACTGTCTGCCCTCACGTTTTAAAGTGCTGCACAAACTGTTGGCACTATATAAATCCTGAATAATAATAAATGCAAACAGCACAGGACTATAACTAAACTAATACCTAGTTAAAAACAACAAACACTGGAAAGTGTACAATGTCTTCAAGTTAGTGAAAAAGTTATTTGAGGTCATTACGATCTCATTTTTCTTCATGTTGAACCAAGAAGCCTTTCTACTGGATTAAAAAGGTACGTGAAATTACAGGGCCTGGTGACTGGCTATTCAGACAACTAGTACACCATCAGTTTACAACAGTTTCAGATATTTGATTATCATTTCATGGGCTTTTCTGCTCACTGACTACCAAACCTGGATGCTTGTTGGTGTCTTTTTTTTTTTTTTTTTTACTTTATTTCTTTCACAGAAGAACAGTGTTTAGAATGGACAGTAGAGTAGGTATACTGGCTCAACATGCACAAATATATATATTTTTTTAAAACAAATAGCAAGTTATTTTAACATTGGGTAGCATTCAAAACACTTGCCACATTTTAACCCAATTTGTTTTGTGGTAGTTTCAGCAAACCTCGGAGCATCATAATAAGACAAGGTAACCACCAAGGTCGAAGTCAACATATAGATCAGCAAGACCTAGATAACATAATGGTTTTCTCACCTACAGGTCCGTATGACAAAGTACAGTACAGCCAAGACGCTGATTCCAATTAGAACATACAATGCTCTCTGCGACATTTTAGAATTGTTAAAAAATGAATGCTGCCCATGGCTTGTAGTAGAAAAGTTGGTAGTAAGAGGTCTTCCTGTTGTGACTGTAACATGTGTAACGTTAACCTCTTGAGCATTCACATTGTCTGCTACCTCTTGAGTACTCAAACGGTCAGCCACAAGTAGGATCAAACATGCACAAATCCATGTCTGTAGAAACAAAAGAATGGCTATTACTATACATTAGCAAAGCAGACAGATCTGTAGAATCCATTTGTGTCATTCTACTTAAACTGGCTTTTTGGCAAGAGGTGAAAATTGATGGATTATTTAGGAGCTCCATGAGAAAAGCAGAAGACCAAAGGGTGGCAGGCATAGTAGAATGGTGGGCATGGAACGCAGCTGTAGAGATCTGACAGCTAGAGTACCCAAGAGATACCAAGAGCTAGTAAGCAATTCTTCTCATTGACATTTACCCAATATATCAAATACTTACAAGTTCTGCACATTCATTGCAATATGCAGTACATACAGGCATTGTTTTCCTGCTTTTGAAGCACATGTCAAGAGCAAGTCTATAGATTTTCATTTACTTCAATGGTGTAGTTGACATGACCATTCTGAGGCAGAGATTGACTAAATTTGCATTGGAGAGACCAAGGCCTATTGATATATGCTTGCAATGTAGGAAAAGTAGGTCAAATGGGTGGTGCATTTTTAACACTTATTTGAGCACAAAAGGAAGTTTTAAAAATGCTAATCAACAAGTCAGTGGGTTATATGATAGAATTGGGCTTGTCCCCAACATCAATAGCCATGCTATGCTGAAACTTTTGCATTCTTCTAGAAGTGTAGTGTAGAGTGCCTGGAGGAAAGGTGTCACCATAACCGGTTTTTCACATAAGGTCATTGCCTATTAGAAATTGAATCAGGGTTAGTGTATGTGAAAATCGTGCTTAGTGAAGTTCTTTAAACTTGTGTTGCATTTCAGAGTTTAGGTGTAAAGTGTTGCCCAAGAGCAGATACCACAAGATGCATGCTGTTGAATGTATTGCCCAAAAAAGGCTTCTGCGGTCACCCTCTCCGATTTGGTTTCACTTTGTTACTGGAGCCTGAATTCCTCTGGATTCCTCTGAATTCCTCTGGCTTCATGTCCAAGCCCTATCAACTACCTCAGTAGCCAGTAAGTCACTCTATATAGACAGGTGAATGGCAGTTGGAAGAGCTTAGCCATCAAATCTGGGCAAGTCAGATCCCAGTAACAAAATGAGGCCTTCTTCACACAGGCACTGTGGCCCACAAAACAAGAATCGTTTATGTAGCTGGAGCTAGATGCAGGCAGCCTATGCAACTCTACGGGGGAACAGCAGCTGTACAGACGATCACACAGTTGGCGTTCAGAGCCGCTCACCTGCCACTGCACATCTGTCAAGTTAGGACAGGTGGCTGTGTCTGTACAGCCGCAGTGTCCCCATAGTGTTACATAGGCTGCCTGCACCCAGAACCTAGTGATCTAACCCACATAAAACACACATCCAGTTCAAAGTTGTATGGGCCACAGCAACCGCGTTATTGAGGTCCTGAACTAAATGAAAGAAGATTTTTTAGTGTCCATGTACAAGTTTATATAGATGACCACACTCTAGTAAAAGCCAACTTCTTTATTGCAATGATTGTTACATGAATCACAGACTTGCAGCAGAAGTGAGCCTGAATGCATTTCACACAGTATAGCACTTAATCATAGATTTTTTTTTTCTCAGCTATAAGAGGTAGTAGCAGGCATTTGTGGTGTTCTCCTCTTAGGCAAGATGTTTAAATGACCAAAGTTCACCTTTCCCAAAAAATAGCCTTTGCAGTCAAGAGGTCCCAGCAGATAATAAAGGGTACAGCTTTGAAAAATGGTCATAAGTTGAGCCTTTCCGGAAGCCTGGCTGAAAAACTTCCAGTTAGTAACCTACATATTCTGCCTTGTTGCTAGGATGTGAAACCTGTTAGGACACACATTACAGGAACTAAAACCATCAAGCAAGCAACAAGGCAGGACATGGGGGTTGCTAACGAGAGGTCAGGTTCAAATGGCCTACAGGTAGAACAGCAAAATGAAAGAACAATTTACAAAACCTGCACAGTTGTAATACCTACTGGGGTCCTTTAGCCACAAAGGCCATTTTCTGTTAAAGGTGAACTTAGCCTTTATTCTTAAGGTTCACCCTTAAAACAAATCTGTCAGTGTTCAAATCAAAGTAAATCTAGGCAAAATGACACTCACAAGACTACCCTTAAACATCAGTTTTAGTGAATTTTCCCCTTGCAACTCAGTTTTGTTACCCGTTGGCCCTGCCAGAAGATCAGTTATCCCCCCCCCCCCCCCAACTGTAACAGGCCAAACAGTCCACCAAAAAGGACAGTTACATTTACACCAAGTCAATTTCTCAGCTGCTGGTCAGAGCAGCTGTAAATTAACCAGCAGCGCGCATTTTTTTTTTTTTTTTTTTTTAAACACATTTTTGCAGTTACTTTCTGGTTTCCAGGCCTAGGCCATAATGAGCCTTCAGAAAGGGTGGAGGGGTTTTCTTGGCTAAACACACCCTCCTACCTGCATGGCTGAGCTAAGCGCCGATGGATTTTGGGAAGTAAATGCTATATGGATCATAAATAAAGCACGGAGACATAGATGAGCGAGTTTGTTTTGAATATCATGAAATAAATAACGTTTTCAGTTTGTGGCACTTAGAGGTAGTGTAGTTTTGCTGTAAACATTTAACTCACACCTATAAACAAAACTTGAACAGCATTTGCAAAGCCAAAAAGGGAGCCATATATACACACACAAATAATCTGGGTTTATAATTATTGTGATAGTTTGATGGGCAATCACTCTGCCATGCAGCACTGTACCCAAATAGTGCTTTCTTTTGGTGATATTTAATAACTGGTGGGTTTTTTTTTTTTTGTTATAAAAATGGGGAGAAAAAAAAAAAACAAACAAACCAAACACATTTCCCTTACTCTCAGTTAAAAAGAAAAGGCCAACATAGTACGAAAACTCCCAAAATGACCCTTTTTTTTTTGGAAAGTACAATATTCCCAACGCACACGTTCCTGAGGTTGGCTGTAAATGTAAATAGGTGCTGCAGAGACCAATTGGCTGGAAACCCATTCTAGGTTAAAAAGCAAGTCACCAGCACACCAAGGATCTTCAGAATGTAACCATGATAGGACTGCCAAATATAGCTTTGGACCCATTGTGGAGATCATTGGTGTGCTGTTGACAAGTAATACTTCTTGCCTTTTTTGGAAAGTAGACATACCAAAATGATCTAATTTTTTGCCACTTTTTTGGAAAATGAAGAAACAGTACCAAAAGGGGTTACACATGGAACATCACATGGAACATGAGATTGGTGAACTAGATACATTATCGGAGAGGCCATATACAGAGGAATAAGGAAGTGAAGGAGATAATGTACTGGTCACATACAATGGCAGTATGGAGGTGAAGGGGTAAATGTGCAGATAGGCAAGATAAGGGAATAAAGGAGTTAATATACAGGTCATATGGACATAGCATTATTGCTAATACGTGTAGGGAAAAGGGGGGGGGGCAACAGATCTCTGCAACAGAGTGAATGGATTAGCAGCTGCCAATCCATTCATTCTGTGCCCAATCAAAAATGCTCAATTTTTGTCCTTCCCTTGTGGTAAAGGGAAAGGGAGGGATCCAAACTAATAAATCACAGCAATTACATGGTACCCAGCCACTTGGATTGGCTGGGTACAGTGTCTGTGTCACCGTGCTGACAACGGTATAGGTATGTCATAGCGATGCCATAGACGCTGGGGGCTCCTCCCTCTGTTCCCAGGCAAGCCTATACCGTTGTCAGCACGGTGACACTGCATATGGACATTCTCTAGTATGACACTGATCTTTGAGCTAGTGCCCTCTACTGGTTGAATACCAGTGGAGTGATCTGCACACTTGACCCGGATGCAATTGGATCCTGTGTTCTCCAGCGCGAACAGCTGATTCCCCTGCTGGAAGCGAGACATCTCGACGAGAGTCTGTCCCGGCTAGCCAGATCCACTCATGCCTGACTCACGGAAGACACCTGCTGGCCAAACCGCACAGCCCAAGGACGGGTAAGAACCCCACATGGACTGGTTCAATACTTTGGTGCATGTTTTTACACTTGCCCACTCCGTATAGACTTTTGGCTGGTTAGCGCTTCACAAAGACACAGTAATGGTGTCCATAATATCATCACTGATCTGTCTTCAGTATTTAATCCAACCCTATTGGATCAGGCACACTCTATTTCTGATCATTCAGGAGAATGTTCAACAACATACAGTATTTATGTGCATTGACTATATCCACACTGGTAGGACTATCACTGTGATGCATTCACTGTCCCAATCAAGCAGCAGCATTCTATGTACCCTATTCGTTTAAATTGAAGCACATACATGAAACTATTCAAGCCCTAGTTTGGGCATATATATTTCCAGCAACAACTTGGGACATTCTACAGCTGTTCTATAAACCTAAGCGGACATTGTCCTATGTCATCCAGTACTAGGTCTGCAACGATTACAGGCAGGTCCAGCTCGGAGACTCAGGGGAGGGTTTACTTCACCAGCGTCTATTTTTAATTATACGTTTTATTGCCTACAGTTTGTTATTATTATGTTTGTTTCAGATGGTCAGTAGATATTGCGGAGGAACTTTACACCACATATGTGGGATCTTCATTTTAACTTTTGTGCAATTTTTCAATAAAGTCATTTGCAATTTATCTTATTACGTGGTAGCTTCTCCCTCTGTTTGCATTCCTGGGGCCACTCTGGTCTCTTTTTTTCACCTGTATAATTTTTTTTGCTACTTGGGAGGTAGCCTGTCTCATTAACGAATCGTTTTGATTTATTGCTTTATAGATTGGACACGTGCAGATTCATATAAGTGGTGCTTTTTTTTTTTTTTACTTTTTATTCACTGCAGTCAGTGCCTGAGTCTGGATTACACAATCTGCGGGCATCTCCCACTGTGTGTCTAAGAGCTGAGTGTGAAAACTTTGGCCGCGCTGTGAGAAAAGTCCCGCCCTCCTCCTAGATCAACTCGTGTGATAGACAGAACACTGCGTCTATCACACGAGCTGATCTAGGAGTAGGGCGGGACTTTTCTCACAGCGCGGCCAAAGTTTTCACACTCAGCTCGGAGACACACAGCGGGAGATAGCTGCAGACTGTGTATGACATAGTGGAGGAGGAGAAAGCGGAGTGCTGCAGCCACAGCTTTGCCCAAAGCGGCCCCAGGGCAGGCAGCTTACCGATCAAAAAAAATTAGCGATTAATCGAGGAATTAATCGTTAATTTCTACATCCCTAAAAACCATGTTTATTATTTTAGAAAAATAGCCTTTATAACCACTTTAAACAAACCACTCAATTAGCATAAAATCAGACAGGCCCTTGTGCTACATGATTTTGACCCAGTTCACATCGGTGCGATTTGACATGTCAAATCACAGCCTATTGCCAGCAATGGCACTGTCCCAAGCGGTGCGCCGCAGACTTTGCTGCGCCGCACTGATTTACAAAAGTAGTTCCTGTAGTACTTTTGATGACTTCAGCAGTGATTTCAATACGCATGAACCAGCACAGATGTCTTTCAAACCGCCCCTGAACTCGCACTGAAATGCATGTTTGAAATCATGCGAGTTCAAACCTACGTTCAGTGTGAACGAGGGCTAGTGGTAGATCTAAAAAAGATTGTACAATCAAGATTGTATAGTGTATGGCCAAATTTACACATTATTAAAATACACAATGTATATAGCACCAACAGTTTACCCAGTGCTTTACAATGAAGAGAGGGGACAGTACAATTACAATGCAGAATGAATAGGAGGGCCCTGCTCATGGAGCTTACATTCTAAAAAGGGAGAGGGAGGTGGTACAAAAGGTAATAGCTGCAGGGGATGATCTGATGGAGGTGACGCGGGTACAGTTCTCAGGTAGAGGTGGGGGTAGGCTTCCCTGAATAGGTGAGTTTTCAGGGATCGCCTAAAGGCAGACAGAGTAGGGGTTGACTGGACATACCGGGGCAGGGAGTTCCAGAGGATGGGAGAGGCTCTGGAAAAGTCCTAGAGGCAAGCATGGGAGGAGGTAAGAAAGGGGCTAGGGAGCAGAGGATGATTTGGGCAATAACTGCAGATTTGGTCAACAACTGCTGGGGCAATGTTGTGGATGGCCTTGTATGCTGTGGTTAATATTTTGAATGTTATACGATGGGGTAGGGGAAGCCAGTGAAGGGATTGTCAGTGGGGAGCAACATTTACAGATCAGTTAGTGAGGTGTATTAAACTACCAGCAGTAGCATTCGTAACAGGCTGAAGGGGGGATAGCCTGTGTAAAGGTAGGTCAGTGAGGAGGGAGTTTCAGTCATCAAGTCATAAAATAACCAAGGATTGAATAAGTTTTTTTGTGGTGTTAGTCAGGTAGAGGAGAATGAGGTGAAGGCGGCAAGATGTAGCCAGCGATTGGATGTGGGGGCTGTAGGAGAAGCCTTCTTCAATTTCCACATATACAAACCTCCATATCGCACTGCAGATGAGATCTCTGCCTTGAGGCAGCAGCAGGTCAGGGAAAACAACAGGTAAAACAGTAGTCCTTGTAGATTTAGGTTTTTGCAATATTCAAGTCACTGAAAGATACAAATAGAAAAAAAAAAAAAAAAGGTCAATGCAACCATCTGCAAGAAAAACTATTTAGCACATCCAATCAAGAACCCCAAAAAAGTGCAAAAGCTGGAGTCTCTCTTTAAAAGTGTCAAACTGGCAGCCCTACAGCTGTTGCGGAACTACAAGTCCCATGAGGCATTGCAAGGCTGACAGTTACAAACACATCTCCCACAGGCAGATGCATGATGGGACTTGTAGTTCCGCAACAGCTGGAGGGCCATCAGTTTGATAACCCTGCTGACGGAGAATTTTTTTTTTTTTCATTCATGAGGGATTGCTGCACAAAAATAAATGTATAATATAAGCCCTTGGGAAGGCTTGATTGCTTGCACTTGTTACAATGATCGACGTGCACCTCACCCTCTGAACTTTATATCTATCGACACACACACACACACACACACACACACACAGCTGCATACTTTGTTGAAATAAAGGAACTGAGGTAAAAGCATTGCTCACACTGACTGAACAAACAGCCACTGCTGGATGTTTACACAATTCATCTCCCCCTACCCCAATCCTGTTTCTATTGCCTTCTAGTGTAAGTTACTGCAGTTGATCGATCCTGGCAGTCTGTACCGCGAAGCACGTACTAATAGGATCAATGTCTACAGAGAAGCTGGGGGGTGTTGACACACGTCAGGCTCCTACAACATCCGGTACAACTGACTCTCCCTTCCCCTCATCCCCCCTCATACCAAACAATGGCATTAGCCAGCCTCCAGGCTGCTTTACTGAACACCACCGGCGGTTTATATTCGGTGACCGGCCACTTAGTACCAGACAAATCCACTTCCTCCCTCGACTTTCGTCTCAGCACACGTCATCGTCCAGCAAGTGTTCCTATTGGTAGGATGGTAAGCTTTAGAGGCAGTTTCCACGTGCACGTGACCGTTCGTCACAGAATAAGGGATGGGGGCGGTGTTTCTTAAGCTTTATATGTGTGTCATGTGACAACGTGATTCGTCGCTTCAGTGTGAGGTACATACCCGCGTATGCAGGTACTAGACTGCGTATGGGAACGTATTTTTCCGCTTGAGGTGGGTCAGCCCATCCCCCAGTATCCTACTGGTCAAGATGGCTGCTAACTACATTCAAGGACCAATAAGATAGCTCAAGTGCAAAGAAGGGGGGGGGGGGGTTTGACACAGCCCCCTGTACAGCATGAAGAGCTGATTAACCATTTGTAGTTGTGAACAGGCAACCTATACAAGGCTCCATTTACATACCTCCCAACTTTTTGAGATGGGAACGAGGGACACTTATTAGCAAAAGTATGTAGGCATAGGACACACCCCCTGCCACACCTTTTAAAGGAGAATTGTACAAAAAAAGATTAATTAAACCCACAAGTGTTTTTTTTACCACTACTGTTCCTTTATATTGGCTTTTGAAACTTGCAAATGTAGCAATTTAGAAATTGGATGAAAGGTTTAGCACTGGGAAATACTTTTTGAAACATAAAAACTGATCAAAGTTGCAGTTCATATAAAACTATATTGATCAGACCAAAAGAGGGACTTTGTTCCAAATCAGGGACAGTCCCTTGAAATCAGGGACAGTTGGGAGCTTTGCATTTGCACTGTTGCATCGTGTATGTCAGTGCTTTTTTTTTGCACAATGTTGGAAGGTAACCCATGCATTTTAATAGGCTGTCCTATGTGCAACATACACGGCAAAAGAAGCTCCTGGACCTTTTCCGGCATTGAGCTTTGCACGTTTTGGCACTACAAATTCGATGTTTCATAGTTGCCAACATTGTAAAAAAAATTATAGGGACACTTTTTTGTCTGTAGGCGGAGTATTATTATAATTAGGGGGCGGGGCATGTGTTTGTAGGTGTGACGTAGTGGGGGGAAATAAAAATAAATATTGGGTATGGCTTAAAGGGGCTTGGCTCAAAGGGGTGTGGTTAGAGTCTGAGATGAACGAGGGATGGAGGGAGAAAGAGAAAAAGAAAGGGATGGAGGGACAGCAGGCCCAGATCCTACACCACAATAGAAATATGTGTATTTCAGAAAGTTTAACAATCGGCAGATAAAGATACTCCAAACACCTGGTGTTAGCACTTCAATCATCCCGGCACCATGGTTGTTATGGTGTCAGGATGATTGAAGCGCATTATTACTATTATTACATTGTAATATAAAATTAAATAGTTCAACTCATCATAATGTAGAATTAGTGGAAGCCCTGAGCGTGTCACTTGCCACATTGCCTGCCCTCAGGTGTCCCTAGCAGAGTCCCTCTTTACACCAGGCATTCCCAGCAAAGTTCCTCCATACACCAGGCATTCCCAGCGGAGTCCCTCCTTACATCAGGTGTCCCCAGCGGAGTCCCTCCTTACATCAGGTGTCCCCAGCGGAGTCCCTCCTTACATCAGGTGTCCCCAGCGGAGTCCCTCCTTACATCAGGTGTCCCCAGCGGAGTCCCTCCTTACATCAGGCATTCCCAGTGGAGTCCCTCCTTACACCAGGCATTCCCAGTGAAGTCCCTCCTTACACCAGGCATTCCCAGTGGAGTCACCCCTTACATCAGGTATCCCTCAGTGGTGTCCCCCAGTGGAGCCCCCTTTACATCAGGTATCCCACACTGGAGCCCCCCCTTACATCAGGTATCCCCCAGCAATGTCCTCCTTACATCAGGTATCCCCCAGTGGAGCCCCCTTACATCAGGTATTCCCCAGTGAAGCCCCACTTACATCAGGTATCCCCCAGTGGTGTCCCCCTTACATCAGGTATCCCCCAGTGGAGCCCCCCTTACTTCAGGTATCACCCAGCGTTGTCCTCCTTACATCAGGTATCCCCCAGTAGAGCAGCCCCCCTTGCATCAGGTATCCCCCAGTGGAGCAGCCCCCCTTAAATCAGGTGTCCCCCAGTGGAGCAGCCCCCTCTTACATCAGGTGTCCCCCAGTGGAGCAGCCCCCCCTTACATCAGGTGTCCTCCAGTGGAGCAGCCCCTCTTACATCAGGTGTCCCCCAGTGGAGCAGCCCCCCTTACATCAGGTGTCCCCCAGTGGAGCAGCCCCCCTTACATCAGGTGTCCCCCAGTGGAGCAGCCCCTCTTACATCAGGTGTCCCCCAGTGAAGCAGCCCCCCCTTACATCAGGTGTCCCCCAGTGGAGCAGCCCCCCCTTACATCAGGTATTCCCCAGTGGAGCAGCCCCCCCCTTACATCAGGTGTCCCCCAGTGGAGTAGCCCCCCTTACATCAGGTATCCCCCAGTGGAGCAGCCCCCCTTACATCAAGTATCCCCCAGCAGCGGAGACTCTCTCCGCCGCTATTACAGAACACCAGAACTAAGTAACAGGCAGAGTGGAACAAAATAGGCAGAGCCGGCCAGGTGGCTGCCAATAGAAATTGAGCTGCGGCGCCGCCCACCCCCCGCCCCGCGGCCTTTCCCACAACAGGTCACAGACAGACCGGCAGCGGGGTAGGGGGTGGGCAGCGCCGCAGCTCAATTTCTATTGGCAGCCACCCGGCCTCTTGTTTGTTCTCAGCGTTCCGGTCTTCTGTAAAATGGCAGTCGGTGGAGACATGGTGGAGACATTGTGGAGCCGGACCTCTAGCGGCGACGGCAAAAAATCAGGAAAACAAGGATTTCCCGGGAATCGCAAAAAACGGGAAAAATGTCTAGATCCTGGGAATGTCCCGGGAAATTTGGGACAGTATGATGTTTATTAGCAGCGTTTTGGAATGCCATTAACTACTTCCAGCCCAGGTCAATTCTGACATTTCTCTCCTACATTTAAAAAAAATTTTTGCTAGAAAATTACTCGTAACCCCTAAACATATATATTTTAAAGCACTACACTAGAGAATAAAATAGTGAGTGTTGCAATTTTTTTTTTTTTATGTCACATGGTATTTGCACAATGATTTTTCAAATGAAATTCTTTTGGAAAAAAACTAAACGTTTAATGAATTTTAATGCAAATAACAATATATAACCCAATTTTTTGTAAAATATAAAATATGTTCCTCCAAAGACCTCCTGCTCTCTAGTTCTCTCATCACCTCCCCCAATGCTCGCCTCCAGGATTTTTCCCGAGTCTCTCCCATCCTCTGGAACTCCCTACCCCAATCTGTCCGACTATCTCCTATTCTGCTTGCTTTTAGACACTCCCTGAAAACCCTCCTCTTCAGAGAAGCCTATCCGGCCCCCACCTACCAACTGTACTTTTATTTTCTCCATCAAATCATCCCCCACAGCTATTATCTTTTGTATCACTTGACCCTCCCCCCTAGATTGTAATAATAATAATAAAATGTTATGGCAAGTAAATGGATGCCTAACCCGTCA
Organism: Lithobates clamitans; assembly: GCA_037952925.1. Classification (NCBI taxonomy): domain Eukaryota; kingdom Metazoa; phylum Chordata; class Amphibia; order Anura; family Ranidae; genus Lithobates; species Lithobates clamitans. The sequence goes on from JBBGZY010000374.1 coordinate 5,540,539, forward strand.
CGCTTTAAATTTGCGCATGCTCGTGGAATGGCGACAAAACCTGATACTTTAAAACTAGGGGTGCACCGAATGGAAATTTTGTTACCGAAACCAAAAATGCAGGATGCACTTATCCGAAAATTACAGTTTTTAAAAAATATTTATATTTTTAAATATAATTGTATTATATTCAACTTTTAAATTAGCATAATCAATTTAAAGGGTAAGGAGGGTAAATTCTGTAAGGTGAACTTACACTGGACCCCCTCCTCTCCCTGTCCCGCTGATCTGGAGCCTGCGATCACCCGCTATGGGACCTCGTATAGCCCCGCCTCAGCGCTCTGGTCTTAGAAATCCCCTCGGCTTAATTTCCTAATACCTCATCAGAAGGTACAGTTAGGAGCATTCTAATTGCTCGGCGCCATCACATGGGCCTCACAGACCAATCATAACACGCCTAGCCCGTCCTGTCACCGCAGTCTAAGAGAAGAGAAGGCTGCAGGGATTTCAAATCAATGGATTTCCCGAACACGGCAGTTTTGCTTTTGTGAAATACGTTGTATGTGCATGGCCAGCTAAACACCGATGCAAAGTAGCATAATCATTTACAAGAATTTGGCCATGTATAGCACATGGCTCCCTGGGTATGGGAAATTTACAGTAGGCATGTGCATGAACCTATATATGCTGCCTGCACACACACCGCTTAGCGCTAGTACAAAAAGATAAACATATGTCTGCATTCTGTATGGGGCTGAGCACCCATGTAAATGAGCCTATAGGCCTCATGCACAGGTTTGAGGCTTAAAATATGCCTAGCATAACCACCTGACATTTTTCCCTGCTTGGGCAGCAGCAGGTGGCACTACTGCTGACCAAAGAAATAAATAGCTGTATGCAGCTGTACCCAGGTATTCAAGGACGCTTTTGTGCATTATGCACATGCTTAGGCCGATGTATGAAAGCATCAGTGCATACCAGAGTACAGTTGCATGCATCCATTCACTTCTTTGGCCATCTGTAAGCGCCACCTGCAGTTCCCCAAGTAGGGAGCAATGCTAAGATTTTACACTAGGCACATTTTAAACTGCTCATGTGCATGAGGCCTTAGAAGCAAAGTTGACATTTTTCCATAAAGCAAAGAAGTCACCTGTAAAAGAAGCCCCATTCGCATTTCACGTAGCAGAAACACACATTGTGTTCATGTGTCGCGCATAGGGCAGCCCTTTCATGTGAAAGGGCTGCCCTATACACATTTGTCGCCTGAAAGAAGCTGAGCCAGGTGCATTTTGATGCGATTTTTGCGTGACAATCGCATCAAAACTGCACTGCGCTTAGGATTCCATTACGAGTGCATGCCACCCAAATGTGCATTGTGCCTTTTCTCACAATGTTGTTGCAATTTGGACTCCCAAGGGCAGAATCGCGCCAACTCTGCCCGCCGTTCCAAATTGCCAAGTGTAAACAGGGCCTAATGCCGCGTACACACGAGCGGAATTCCCGTCGGAAAAATCTTGGATGGTTTTTCCGACGGAATTCCGCTCAAGCTTGGCTTGCATACACACGGTCACACAAAAGTTCGCTGTTCGACCGTCAAGAATGCGGTAACATACAACACTACGACGAGTCAGAATTGGTACAGACGATCAGAATTTCAGATCGGAACTTTTTCCGACCCAAAAATTGAGAACATGCACTCAATCTTTTGCTGGCTGGAATTCCACCAGCACAAGTCCGATGGAGCATACACACGGTCACATTTCCAGACCAAAAGCTCCCATCTGACTTTTTCTGGCGGAATTTCCGCTCGTGTGTACGGGGCATTACAGTATCTCCTTACCTTTCTAGCAGCCTGTATATTGAGAAGCCTCAGCTTCCTAGCGACTGCACGTATTATGCAGCTCTGGATATGTAGAATACTTGCTCCTGGCAGCTCATTGGCTATCACTCAGGACACTATTTACATGTTCACCCTGTGTTTGCGTGGGTTTCCTCCCACACTTCAAAAACATGCTGGTCGGTTTATTGGATCTTGCTAAACTGGTCCTAGTAGTTATATGTATACGTGTGAGATAAGGATCTTGGGTTGTAAGCTCTCTGAGGGCAGGGACTGCTGGGAATGCATAATATGTAAATTGTCAGTTCTGTAATACCAGTTCCTCCTGACAGCTTTTGTAAGTAGTTACAGGACATATGAACTAATGAGAGGAGCCACAGCATGGTAGAGCAATTAATTAAGTAATCCGATGGTCAAATACTTGCAGCAGCCAGGGAAAAAAAGAGCTGCTGCCGTAATCGGGTCACAGACCTTGCAATAAAAACAGAAAAATGAATACTTGCCTTTCCTCATGTTCCTTTCCTGGTGCCTATCCATGGCAGCATAAACATGGTTGGTTGCTCCACCCACAACCAACCCACAGGACCACTTTAACTCTATAAAAGAAAGAGTCGCCCCCCCATGTCATTCTTGTAACTAGTCTAAAAAAAATGCAGATTACAGTAAGGGAGGGCGTATGCTGCCATGGATGGACACCAGGAAAGGAAAATTACAGAAAGTCAAGTATTAAATTTTCCGTTTTCCTGGTGCCTCCATGGCAACATACACATGGCAGATAACTTGCTCATAGGGAGGGTTGCTGCAAAAGATATAGTTTATTTGGGGTTACAAAATTGTAACGTTTTTTTTTCCAAAATCATGAGAAGTTAGTGCCGCTGGATCAAGGCTTTAATGTGTCATAAAGGTGGTAAATGAAGACCATCTTGACACCCGATAACTTGTTTCTGGAGACCTGTGCTAAAGCCACCTAAGAAGAGGCTATCTCCCGAGTTGGGTGCGCATTGATTGCCCCTGGAACCGGAAGACCACTAGCCCGATAAGTCTTTTGAATCAGACGTACAATCCAGCTTCCTATAGTTCTTTTGGATGCTGCCAACCCTTTCCTAACTTCATTTGGACTGTGATGGTTCAAAACCTCAATCGGGTTCAAATTGGATGTCTACTGCTGTTCCTAATTATAAAGTGAAGATATGCATGCACGCTGGAAGCAACCACTCTGACACCTGTTCAGCTCTATTACTTCCACATCTCTGTTTATTGCAGGGTGGTGCCCAATGTTTTTATACACAAAGAACAGTAGATTATACGTCACTACTATGTAATTATGGTCAGTCTAAAGGGTAAATCTTATTGGCTGAAATACAAGAGGAATGCAGAAACTTGATGCTGAGGCTTGGTTGTTGCTGGCTCTTCTCCTCACTTCCTCATACCTCCAATGCGGGGGCTGTAGGGGGTAGACGCCATCTTTTGGTTCCAAAGCAGAGCTGAGCTGTTTACTATAATAAGTAAGGAGTTGCATAGAAACATGTATACACATAAGAAAATAGGCATTTTTATGATTATCAATATGTACATTACATTCCTTCACAGTCCCCCCTAAAATGGCTATTTTATTTTCTCTTTTCTGTCCCTCATGCTAAAGGTCCTACTCACCTGGTCCATTCTCCTCAGCAACTCTTTTAGGCTGTATATAGAGACGGGCAGCAACTAGTTCACTACCCCCCTCGATACAGCTAGAGAAGGGCAGTCAGGTGCTATCTATCCCTATAACCCTATAGGATTGTGAGATTATGGACAGGGAGTGATTGTAGAGGGGTGAAGGGTTTGTCCTCTTCCATCATACGGGGGTGTCACAGACACTGGCTGCAAGGACCTTTTTCTGTCTACATTCACCCTGTTATTTGGTATTTCTATATTATTCTTTTATTTTTTTGGACTTGCCCAAAGACTATTCTTAGTTGTTTACTCTGAACAATACATGATTCTTGAAAGAGCTGATCACATTAACCTGCAGAGACGAACTGTCTGGTCACCAGGTCTGCCTTAAGTGTTGTGTTAATTAACATGTTAATTATATTATTGTCTTTTAAGTTTTTGCTACAGGGGAGGGGGGAGTGTCCATGAGTCAGCCCTACCTCGTTATCTAACCCCTTGTGTTAAATGTGTATAAAAAGGCTGTATTCTGCCCAATAAAGCAGTCAAGATTCTACAAGCTATTATCGACTAGACTTGTATTTAATGCAGCTATAATATTATATCTCTCTGATGGTCATACTGGAGGAAGCGGTGTTATTGACGGAGGCACTCAGTGGAGTGTGGGATAGGATCCGTCACAGGGGGTCCTCCTCTTCTTGGTGGAGAAATGAAGGTGTGCTGTTGTCTACAGCCTTGCTCATTAACTTCTTTACGAAAGGTAGAATACAGCATACAATCAGGGCTAAAAGAACCAGGATTATTAATACCGTTACCCCTATCTGGGCGAGCACCTTTTGCCACCCACTCATCCAGCTAAAATGTGGATCCCATGGGTCTGTAATACCTGAGTTCTTCTTCAACTCCAACGACAGATCTTCTAATTTCTTTATAGCTAGAGTAACCTTACCATTTGGGCCAGTATTATCAGGAATATAGGTGCAACAGGTTCCTGTTTTTTCTATAATTTTACAGACGCCTCCTTTTTCAGATAACACCATCCGGTTCTGGAATGTCATGTAGGAAATGGGGGATAACTGGTCAGCAATTCCTTGGAGGGCATCTCTGGTATAATTCACAAATCTCTGTTAGTTATAGTATATGTAGTTAATCCAACCTACATTCTTGTTGAAAGTTATTATGGGGTTTAAAGACTCGAAACCAGCTTTTACCTGGTCCCTGGCTTAGGATTCATCAGGGACCCCCCTTGGAACCCCTATGGCATTTATGTACACATATGGTTCAAATGGACAAGGTACTATGTCACAGTAATCAAAGGTAAAGGTGGCAACATGTGTGCTTGAAGAGTTATACCAAAACGATTTTTGATGGCCACCTTCTGGCCCCCCCCCCCCCCTAGACCAAACAGAAAAAGGATATGCAGCATGGTCGTCATGAAGTGGGCGGGATCTTGCCCTCAGGGATTGGAGCTTTCTTGCAGTGGGTAGCGTGTATCCAGTTGTTTTTCCCGGCCAATTTGACTGAGGTGGCTGTGGTCAGCAAAACTTGAAATGGACCATCATATCTTGGATCAAGGGAGTGCTTACTCACAAACTTCTTTACCAGCACCCAATCTCCAGGCAGTAGTTGGTGTGTTCCTGTATCTATGTCAGGATCTGGAATGGAAGAAAACACCTGGGCATGCATTTGGGTTAATTCTTGTCATAATTCGGTTACATAATTAGTTAACACATCAGATTGCAACTGTAACTGTTGTGGAAAGTAACAGCCAAGTCTGGGAGCTGAACCAAACAAAATTTCTTAAGGGGATAGGGCATGTTTCCCCCGGGGGTGTGTCTGACACTGAACAGGGCAATGGGCAAACTGTCTGGCCAACTCATGTTAGTCTCTTGGGCCATCTTTAACATCCTGTTTTTTAGAGTCCCATTCATCCTTTCTACCTTCACGCTACTTTGAGGGTGGTATGGGGTGTGTAGAGCCAACTGAACACCCAGTGCTGCCCAAATCTCTTTTGTAAGGGTTGCTGTGAAGGCTGGGCCCTGATCGCTCTCTATCACTTCTGGGACCCCAAATCTACATACTATCTCACCCAGTAGTTACTTAGCCGTGGTCTTGGCTGTCATGTTTGTAAGGGCATATGCTTCTGGCCAGCAGGAGAACATGTTCACCACTACTAGGGCATATTTATATCGGCCACTTCTTGGCATCTGTATATGATCAATCTGTATCCTCTGGAATGGATAGAGGGGTTTCGCCAAATGCTTCTGTGGTGTCTTTTCTTTTCTCCCCGGATTGCATTTTGTGTATACTGCACATGAGGCGCAGTAATTTCTGGTTAAGATGGTTATCCCTGGGGCCCAGTAGTATTTGCTGATCAGTGAATTCATTAAGTAAAGGCCCATACACATGATCGGACTTTTTGACAACAAACATGCAAATTAGCTGTTTTTGGGGCAACATACGACCGTGTGTACGTTCCATCGGACAAACTTTTTCGTTTTTCATCGGACTTTTGTTGGCTGTGCGAACTGACAAACTTTCCAGCAATAAAAGTCCAATGGAGCAAAGTCCGATCATGTGTAAACAAAGCCATCGGACTTGTACAAACTATAGTACCTGCCCGCGAGAATGTTTCCAGCGCGATCCCATCGCGCTGTTTCTCGACGACAGGGTAGTGTACATCTCGTGCTGGCTGCAATAGGAAAAACACATTTTCCTATTGCAGCCAGCGCAAGAGGGATTTCCCCTCTGGGAGCATACCAGGCCCTTAGGTCTGTTATGGATTTTAAGGGGAACCCCCTACACTAAAAAAATGGCGTGGGGTCCCCCCAAAATCCATACCAGACCCTTATCCAAGCACGCAGCCCGGCTGGTCAGGAAAGGGGGTGGGGACGAGCAAGCCCCCCCTCCCGAACCGTACCAGGTCGCATGCCCTCAACATGAGGGGGTGGGCGGGGGTCTTCTTCCGACTTCAGGGGTCTCTTCTGACTTCTCCGCTCTCTCTGGCCTCTTCTCCCAGTGTCCGGTTCTTCTCCCGCTCTCTCTGGCCTCTTCTCCCAGTGTCCAGTTCTTCTCCCGCTCTCCGGCCTCTTCTCCGGGTCTCTGGTTCTTCTCCTGCTCTCAGGCCTCTTCTCCCGGTGTCCGGTTCTTCTCCCGCTCTCTGGTTCTTCTGCCGGGCTCCTCCGCTATCTTCTGTTCTTTTGCCGCTCTTTTGCTAGCGGTGGCCCGGTGTCACGTACCTTGAAGGTGAGCCTGATGTGCAGAGGGAGACCTCTCGTACGGCTCTGGTTCCGGGATCACTGGAGTGGAAACAGTGACCCTCAGAGCACAACGGGGTAGGAGAGCCTGCAGGTTTCGCTTGACTGAAGATGGAGTCCGCTTGGCAGAGACAGGAACAGGCTTGATTGCTGCAGATGCAGGAACACTGAGAAGTAACAGGCAGGTGCGCACAGATGCAGGACTTGTAGGCAGATGCACACAGATGCAGGACTTGTAGGCAGATGCACACAGATGCAGGGCTGCAGGCAGGAGCAGGGTCAGACAAGCCAGGTCACAGCAGCGGATCAATCAGACAGAAGCAGCAGGCAAAGAATGGTCAAAGTCCAGGCAGGATCGGCAACAGGAGATCAAACAAACAGGAACACAGACCAGGTCAAAGGCAAGCCAAGGGGTCAGGACTGGAGACAGCAGAGAGGTCAGGAGAAGCCGGGTAACACTGGAGCAGATGCAGGTTCAGGATCGGGTAACGGATGAGCTGTAGATCAGACAGCAAGGATGCATTCTAAAGAGGCCCCTTTTAAGGATCACTGGGCGCCAAAGCTGTGTTACTGTGCGCGTGTCTGCGATGTGCGCGCGCGCATGGGCGCACGTCTATTCACTGCTGAATGCCTATGGACTGGAACAGATCCCAATGGACCCATGCGCCCGCCGCAAGTTGCAGAGCCATGCGCAGTACGTCCATGACATTGCCCCCCCCCCTTAAAGGCAACCTCCGGGTGCCCAACAGAACTCTTTTCTGGGGGTGACTGTGAAAAAACGCCCGGATCAATCTTGGAGCGTGAACATCCTGCTGAGGTTCCCATTATTTCTCTTCCGGGCCATACCCCTTCCACTTAATGAGGTACTGTAGTTGATTACCCCTTCTTCTGCAATCAAGGATAGCCTCCACCTCAAATTCCTGGTCCCCGTCGAATATTACGGGTTCTGGAGGGCCGGAACCCCTGTCCGGAAAGGGGTCTGGTATCGTGGGCTTAAGTAAGGACACATGGAAAACTGGGTGAACCTTGAGTGAGTCTGGTAAGGTAAGTTCATAGGAAACTTTGTTTAGTTTTCTCTTAATCAGAAAAGGGCCAATTAATTTAGGTGCCAGTTTTTTTGAGGGCAGGCCATTCTGAGGTTGGTAGTTGACAACCATACATGGTCACCTGGCTGGAGAGATACCTGTAATTCACCTCTTCTTTTCCGGTCGTAAGTTTTCCTGTTGGTTGCTTGTGCCTTGACTATAGTTTCTTGCAGAAGTTTGTTATTTTGTTTTAAGAAGTCAACAGTAGTCTGTACCGATGGGACCGGAGACTCCGGAACAATGTCAGGTAAGTAGACTGGGCGAAAACCATAATTAGCAAAAAACAGGGACTGGCCTGTAGCAGAATGGCTGGCGTTGTTAAAAGCGAACTCCGCTAGGAGTAACAGTCCTACCCAATCATCTTGAACAAATGTAGTGAAGCACCGGATATATTGTTCGAGGGTCTGGTTTGTCCTCTTGGTCTGGCCGTTAGTCTGCGGGTTGTAAGCAGAAGACATAGATAGATCAATCTTCAAGACTTTACATAATGCTCTCCAGAAACGAGAAGTGAACTGGACTCCCCTGTCCGAAACTATATTCGTTGGAATTCCGTGTAACCGGACAATTTCCCTGATGAAAACCGGGCAGTCTCCATGGCGGAGGGTGTGTTTGTGATTTGGTATAAAGTGGGCCATCTTCGACAAACGATCAACGACTACAAAGATAGCCGTGCATCCTTCAGACAGGGGTAGTTCTACTATGAAGTCCATAGCAATCATGCTCCATGGTCAGTCAGAGATGGGTAGTGGTCTGAGAAGCCCCCAAGACTTAGTTCTAGTGGACTTGTTCTGAATACAGACAGTACAAGACTTGACATACTCTTTGCAGTGTTTCTCAAGGTTTGGCCACCAGAACATGCGCTGAATCAGTTCCAGAGTCTTGTGGACCCCAAAATGGACAGCCAGAGGATTATCATGGCAAAGACTGAGTACCTTTGTCTGGAAAGTCTGTGGTACGAAAATTTTATTGTCTTTCCAAAGTAACCCGTCCCTGGGCAACAGGGTGACTCCTGAAGGACTGGATATCCCTGCTGAGGCTTGTCTTAGGCTGGGCATCAAATCAGACTGAAGGAGAAGGAAGTTGTTGTGGGATAAGATGGTATCAGGAACTGAAGCCTCTTTAGGATCATCGAACATACGGAAGAGGGCATCTGGTTTGACGTTCTTTGACCCTGGCCGGTAGGTGATATGGAACAAGAATCTGGAGAAAAATAGCGCCAGTTCTTAGATACTCCAGATTCTTGTGATCGGTGTATATGAGTATGGGATGTGCTGCCCCTTCCAGCAGGTACCTCGACTCTTCGAGTGCAGCCTTGATAGCCAGGAGTTCCCGATCACCCACAAGATAATTTCTCTCGGCAGGAGAAAGTTTACGGGAGAAAAAGGCTATGGGATGCATCAAATCCTTCAGACCCTGGCGCTAGGAGATGACTGCTCCTACTGCCACTTCTGAGGCGTCCACCTCGAGTAGATAAGGTAAGAGGGATCTGGATGATTCAAGATGGGGGAAGAGGTAAAAAGTCCTTTCAAGGTGGTAAAGGCCCTCTGGGCCTCAGAATTCCAATGGAACCGGACATTTTGCTTAGTCAGCTGTGTGATTGGGGAAATGATGTTGGAGAACCCCTTGATGAACCTGCGGTAAAAGTTTGCGAATCCGACAAACCGCTGTACCCCTTTCCTGTCTGATGGTGCAGGCCAGTCCAGGACAGCTGTGACTTTCTGCGGATCCATTTTGAACCCTTCAGTGGAGATCACCAGACCCAGGAACTGAATACTCTGCCGCTCAAATTCACACTTTTCAGGTTTAGCATATAGTCCGTGTTGGCGGAGTCGGCAGAGTACAGTTTTAACGTGCTTTTGGTGCTGATCCAGGGATGAGGAGAAAATCAAGATATCATCCAGATAGATGATCACAAAAATGTCTAGGCAGTCTCTGAAAATATTATTCACAAAGTGCTGAAAGGTTGCAGGGGCGTTACACAGACCAAAGGGCATCACTAAGCACTCATAGTGGTCGAATCTAGTACAGAAAGCAGTCTTCCACTCATCCCCTGTACGAATTCGCACCAAGTTGTAGGCCCCTCGCAGGTCTAGCTTGGTGAAGACAGCTGTGGTATGTAGTCTTTGGAGGAGCTCGGGTACCAGAGGCAAAGGATACCGGTTCTTTACCGTAACTTTATTCAACTCCCGGTGGTCCACACAGGGCCGTAAGGTATGATCTTTCTTTTCAACAAAAAAGATTCCTGCTCCTGCCGGGGAAGTAGATGGTCTGATGAATCCTCTTTTCAGGTTCTCATCCATATATTCCTTCAGTACCTCCAACTCCCGCTCAGACAGAGGAAAGATTCGTCCGAAGGGAATCTCTGCCCCTGGCAGTAACTCAATCAGGCAGTCATAGGAGCGGTGTGGAGGGAGAGTCTCAGCCCCCCATTTACTGAAAACGTCCAGAAACTCATGGTTAGGTTCATGCACTAATGAACATACCTCCGGATCGGGTTCCATACATAATAGGGGGCCAGAAGCTCTGGGAGTAGTGGCAGGCAGTGTTCCCGGCAGTAGAGAGACTGGAACTTGATACTTCCAGAATCCCAGTCAATTTGCGGGTTATGGGCCTGAAGCCAAGGTAGTCCTAGAATGACTGGGAATAGTGGGGACGCAATTGCATCCAAAATTAACAGTTCCTTGTGGTTAGTGGCAGAGATCACAGGTAATGGAGGGGTCTGCTGGGTGACCAGACCTGACTTGATGCGGGACCCATCTGCTAGGACAATGGAAAGTCCTTGAGCCCTGGGTTGGAGGGGAATGAGCTGTTGGCGAGCAAAGTTTAGGTTGATGAAACAACTGCAAGCCCCAGAGTCAATAATTGCCTTGATCGTAACAGTCCTTCCTGGAAGTTGGAAAATGATGGGGAGAGCCAGTTGTGTAGTGCTGGCAACAGGTGCGGGGTAACTGGACGAGGATATGGATAGACATCTCCGGAGCATTACTGGACAGGCGTATACATAATGACCGGATTCCCTGCAGTACAGACAAAGGTTATTCTGCTGCCGGCGTAACCGTTCCTCAGGGGAAAGAGCAGGCCTTGTTAACCCCAGCTGCTTAAATCCGAGGGGTTCTGAAGTCCATTTGTTAGGTGCAGCATGTACTGGAGCAGAGTGAGAGGAAGCAGGACAAGTGGAAGCAGGCACTCGGGGTAGTATCCTGGTGGAATGGGTCTGCTGGGCTGCTCTCTCTGCCTTACGCTCACGAAAGCGTCGATCCATCTATATAGTCAGAGAAAACAAGGCTTCCAGATAGCTTGGTATACTGACCCGGGCAAGTTCGTCTTTTAATTCCTCTGACAGGCCGAGACGAAACTGATGCCGCAGGGCTGCACTGTTCCAGTGGGTATCTGCGCTCCAGCTCCTGAAGTCCATAATGTAGTCCTCGACCGCTCGGCGGCCTTGCCGGAGCGCATGAAGGGCAGCCTCTGCAGTGGAAGACCTCTGCGGATCGTCATAAAGTAAGGACATGGTGTTGAAGAAAGTTTGCAAAGAGTCAAGTACAACATGGCGACCCTCAAGCAGATGATGGGCCCAGGACTGAGGTTCTCCTTGTAACAGAGCAATAACGAATCCCACCTTGGTAGTCTCTTGGGTGAATGTCCGAGGCTGTAGTGAGAAATACAGTTCGCAGGCATTGCGGAATGCAGGGGTACCCAGGAGTTGCACTCGCTCTTCCAGATGCTTGTAACTGTCCCGGAGAGATTCCACCACTTGAGCAAGAGCGGAGAGGTGCTGGCACACTTCATCTGTGGTAGAGGTCCCTCTTGCAGGCTCAGGCATGGCTGTCTGATACTGTCACGTACCTTGAAGGTGAGCCTGATGTGCAGAGGGAGACCTCTCGTACGGCTCTGGTTCCGGGATCACTGGAGTGAAACAGTGACCCTCGGAGCACAGCGGGGTAGGAGAGCCTGCAGGTTCCGCTTGACTGAAGATGGAGTCTGCTTGGCGGAGACAGGAACAGGCTTGATTGCTGCAGGTGCAGGAACACTGATAAGTAGCAGGCAGGTGCGCAGAGATGCAGGACTTGTAGGCAGATGCACACAGATGCAGGACTTGTAGGCAGATGCACACGGATGCAGGACTTGTAGGCAGATGCACACGGATGCAGGACTTGTAGGCAGATGCACATGGATGCAGGACTTGTAGGCAGATGCACACAGATGCAGGACTTGTAGGCAGATGCACACACATGCAGGATTTGTAGGCAGATGCACACAGATGCAGGGCTGCAAGCAGGAGCAGGGTCAGACAAGCCAGGTCACAGCAGCGGATCAATCAGACAGAAGCAGCAGGCAGAGAATGGTCAAAGTCCAGGCAGGATCGGCAACAGGAGATCAAACAAACAGAACAGGTCAAAGGCAAGCCAAGGGGTCAGGACTGGAGACAGCAGCGAGGTCAGGAGAAGCTGGGTAACACTGGAGCAGATGCAGGTTCAGGATCGGGTACAGGATGAGCTGTAGATCAGACAGCAAGGATGCATTCTAAAAGAGGCCCCTTTTAAGGATCACTGGGCGCCAAAGCTGTGTTACTGTGCACGCGTCCGCGATGTGTGCTCGCATGCGCACTGACGCACGTCTATTCACTGCTGAATGCCTATGGACTGGAACAGATCCCAATGGACCCATGCGCCCGCAGCCAGTTGCAGAGCCATGCGCAGTACGTCCATGACACCCGGTCTTCTCTGTCATCTTGTTCCTTCTTCTCTTCTTCCGATGTTGACACGACGCTCTCTCCCGCTGTAATGCCGTGTGCGAGGTGCACAGCGACTTATATAGGCATGACACTGGGAGAAGAGGCCAGAGAGAGAGAGGAGAAGTCTGAAGAGACCTCCGAAGTCGGAAGAAGACCCCCCGGAGCTGCCTAATAAATTACTTTAAAAACCTGTCTAGTGTGTTTTTTTATTGACACTTTTTTTTCCCCAGGTGAATGGGTAGGGGTATGATGTACCCCATACTCATTCACATAGGGTGGGGGGCTGGGATCTGGGGGCCCCCTTATTAAAGGGGGCTCCCGGATTCCAATAAGCCCTCCGCCCGCAGACCCCGACAACCAACGGCCAGGGTTGTCGGGAAGAGGCCCTTGTCCTCATCAACATGGGGACAAGGTGCTTTGGGGTGGGGGGGCCGCCCCAAAGCGCCCACCCCCCCATGTTGAGGGCATGTGGCCTGGTAAGGTTCAGGATGGGGGCTACTCGCTGGTCACCACCTCCTTTCCTGACCGGCGGGGCTGCGTGCTCAGATAAGGGCCTGGTATGCTCCTGGAGGGAAACCCATGCCGTTTTTTTTTTTTAAATTTGGCGTGGAGTTCCCCCTCATGATTCATACCAAACCTGTCGGCAATGCTTGTCACTCATCGCGAAAGGAAAAAACACATTTTTCCTTTTCCGATGAGCGAGCCAGCTCGGTGCTGGCTCCCGCGACGGGGCTCGCAGGTGTCAAATCTCGCCGATACAGAAGTTGACCAAAGGGTGGCAGTAAAGAGCTGAAAAACCACATGATTTGGTGAAAGTTGGATGAAAAAGTCCTGCCGTGTGTATGCTTAGTTTATGGCCAACGCCCTTTGTACAAAAATTCACAGGAAAGTTTGTACAAAGTCCTATCATGTGTATGAGGCTTTAGAGAGATGCACAGGTCCATGCACCCATTGGACAACTGCTGGATACATATATCTTGGTAAACAAGTTCCCTCTCATCAAATACAGATCTCCATCGTGGTCTGCTCCTTTATCGATCCATTCCAACTTTTCTTCTGTGTGAGCAGCCCCTTGCATAGAGGCTAGGTATTGCTGGCCAGATGGCACATGCACTGCCAAAAGCATTTGCGCTGAGGATTCACTACGGCCATTTTTCGCTGGTTTTTTGCTGCTTGTTTAGCAGTGGTTCCCTCTGGCTTCTTGAGAATTCAATTTGCCGTGTGCTTTAACCGTCAAGACAGCCACTTGGTCAGGCAGGAGTAGTGCATCCATTAAATCCTTGATGGCTGGGCCGTGTTTTATCAGTGTTCCGGCCGCTGCCAGAAACCCTCTGGCCCCCCCTAGATGATACCGAAGTCATGAGCTACGCCAGGGGCGTACCTTGAGTCTGTGTTGGCTCTTTTACCTTCCGCTATCTTACACGCTGTAGTGAGGGCTTGGAGCTCTGCTTCCTGAGCAGATACAGTTGGTGGTAATGCTCCTGCCTGTAGGATTTCAGATTCAGAGGTCACAGCATAACCTGTGTGGTACTTGCCTTCTTCATCTGCATATCTGGAGCCATCCACAAAAAGTGTATAGTCAGAGTTTCCCAGAGGAATTTCACTCACTGTAGAGAAATGTGTGGTTTGCATGCGCATCATTTCAAGGCAGTCATGTAGAGTAGTACAGGGGTCTCCTTCTTTACCTTTTCCTTCTTGTCCCCCCTCAAAAAATGGCAGAAGTGTGGCCGAGTTGAGAGTAAGACACCTTTGGAGGGTCACATTGTCAGGAAGAAGTAGGGAGATGTGCAACTGTAGATGTCTGGCCGTGGACAAGTGTTGGGTTGCACCTGATTCAGGATGGCAGCAATATCATGGGGTGCCATAAGAAGCAGGGGATGTGCTAAAACAAGATCTGAAGTTTTGTCCAGCAGAGCTTGGGCAGCAAAGACAGCTCTTAAACAGAAAGGGCCACCCCTAGCCACGGGGTCCAAGTGGCAAGAATAGTCCCCCATGGGTCTAGTCCGTCCTCCATGTTCTTGGGCTAGGACCCCTGTGGCATGGCCTTTCTTTTCTGACACAAACAGTTTGAAGGGTTTCCCATAATCTGGAAGGCCCAAAGCAGGAGTGGTGGATATTGCTTGCTTCAGCATAATAAAATTGTGCAGGGCCTCGCTTGACAGGATAAATGGCACAGACTTGAGGGCATCATAGAGTGGTTGCATAAGGATTGATGCATCCAGGATCCACGCCCTGCAGTAAGATATGAGTCCAAGAAAGGCATGCAGTTGTTTAGCTGCTTTTGGTTGGGGAATATCCTGGATTGCAGCTACTCAGTCCAATGTGATATGTCTTGCGCCCTTGGAAATGCAGTGGCCCAAAAAGGTGACTGTCTTGGAACACCACTGCATTTTGTCTTTGGAGGCCCTACAGCCTTGCTCCGCAAGGTAGCATAGTAGACTTTCTGAATTTTTTTCTGCAGCATGTTGGTCATCTGCGCAGAGGAGAAGATCGTCCACATACAGTGGGGATGGAAAGTATTCAGACCCCCTTACATTTTTCACTCTTTGTTATATTGCAGCCATTTGCTAACATCATTTAACTTCATTTTTTTCCTCATTAATGTACACACAGCACCCCATATTGACAGAAAAACACAGAATTTTTGACATTTTTGCAGATTTATTAAAAAAGAAACACTGAAATATCACATGGTCCTAAGTATTCAGACCCTTTGCTGTGACACTCATATATTTAACTCAGGTGCTGTCCATTTCTTCTGATCATTCTTGAGATGGTTCTACACCTTCATTTGAGTCCAGCTGTGTTTGATTATACTGATTGGACTTGATTAGGAAAGCCACACATCTGTCTATACAAGACCTTACAGCTCACAGTGCATGTCCGAGCAAATAAGAATCATGAGGTCAAAGGCACTGCCTGAAGAGCTCAGAGACAGAATTGTGGCAAGGCATAGATCTGGCCAAGGTTACAAAAAAATTTCTGCTGCACCTTAAATGGAAGACGTTTGGGACGACCAGAACCCTTCCTAGAGCTGGCTGTCCGGCCAAACTGAGCTATCGGGGGAGAAGAGCCTTGGTGAGAAAGGTAAAGAAGAACCCAAAGATCACTGTGGCTGAGCTCCAGAGATGCAGTCGGGAGATGGGAGAAAGTTGTAGAAAGTCAACCATCACTGCAGCCCTCCACCAGTCGGGACCTTATGGCAGAGTGGCCCGACGGAAGCCTCTGCTCAGTGCAAGACACATGAAAGCCCGCATGGAGTTTGCTAAAAAACACCTGAAGGACTCCAAGATGGTGAGAAATAAGATTCTCTGGTCTGATGAGACCAAGATGGAACTTTTTGGCCTTAATTCTAAGCGGTATGTGTGGAGAAAACCAGGCACTGCTCATCACCTGTCCAATACAGTCCCAACAGTGAAGCATGGTGGTAGCAGCATCATGCTGTGGGGGTGCTTTTCAGCTGCAGGGACAGGATGACTGGTTGCAATCGAGGGAAAGATGAATGCGGCCAAGTACAGGGATATCCTGGACGAAAACCTTCTCCAGAGAGCTCAGGACCTCAGACTGGGTCGAAGGCTTACCTTCCAACAAGACATTGACCCTAATCACACAGCTAAAATAACGAAGGATTGGCTTCACAACAACTCCGTGACTGTTCTTGAATGGCCCAGCCAGAGCCCTGACTTAAACCCAATTAAGCATCTCTGGAGAGACCTAAAAATGGCTGTCCACCAACGTTTACCATCCAACCTGACAGAACTGAAGAGGATCTGCAAGGAGGAATGGCAGAGGATCCCCAAATCCAGGTGTGGAAAAACTTGTTGCATCTTTCCCAAAAAGACTCATGGCTGTATTAGATCAAAAGGGTGCTTCTACTAAATACTGAGCAACAGGTCTGAATACTTAGGACCATGTGATATTTCAGTTTTTCTTTTTTAATAAATCTGCAAAAATGTCAACAATTCTGTGTTTTTCTGTCAATATGGGGTGCTGTGTGTACATTAATGAGGAAAAAAAATGAACTTAAATGACTTCAGCAAATGGCTGCAATATAACAAAGAGTGAAAAATCTAAAGGGGTCTGAATACTTTCCGTCCCCACTGTATATAAGGAGAGTCACTGCAGGGTGTTCTTTTTGCCATGTATCAAGTATGGAGGCTATGGCTTTGGCAAACTGGCTCAGAGAATTTTGCGCCCCTTGTGGCATAACTGCCCAGGTGTACTGTTGTCCTTAGTGGGAGAAAGCAAAGAGGTACCTGCAGGAAGGATGCAGGGGTACACTGTAGAATGCATTTGCCAGGTCCACTACAGTGAAGTCCTCAGCCGTTGGAGGTACAACTGATAATAAGGTGTGTGGATTTGGCACAGTTGGGGTGTTCAACACTGTGACTTCGTTAATTGCTCGCAGAGCCTGCACCATCCTGTATCTGTCAGGTTCTCCCTTAGGTGTTTTCTTCTTGACAGGAAAAAAAGGTGTATTGCACGGTGAGGTACAGGGATCAAGGCCCCATTCTGGACCAAAACAGCTACATGTTTTGAGATGGCTGCTGATTGCGCCAACTTAAGTGGGTATTGTGGTTTCCAGTGCAATGATGCGCCCTCTTTGAGCTTGACTGAAACTGGTGGCACTTTTAAGTGACCGATGTCTTCTGGTTCTGTGGACCATAGGCATGCAGGGATTCTGTCAAGTACATCTGGTGTCTGTTAAGGCTGATAAGGCCAAGACTTTAACCGCTTGTCGCCTGCACACCGTCATATGACGGCGGGGCGCTCTCGTTCTGGGCGGGTATCATATGATGTCTGTCCATTTAAACAGGGCATGCGCGGGCAGCCTTGTACTGTCAGTGGCGGCATGTCACCGAAACACCGCTCGTCACCGATGGGGGTGAACAGCTATTGGGCTTGGCCGATCACAGATGGTAGAGCAGAGGTGAACGAGAAGATCTGGATGCCGCACACCGGACTGAATAACAAATGCCGTTATTATAAAAGCTGGATCACAGAGTGTACAGGACACTATAGCAGGAATGTACAGGGCTCAGCTGACGCGTTTCGCACTCACGATAAGTGCTTACTCATAGCTATGAGGCATTTGTTATTCAGTCCAGTGTGCGGCATCCAGATCTTCTCATTCACCTCTGCTCTACCTTGCATTTAGCCAGCACCTGGGACTCTCCACCTCTGAAGGATTCACACTAGTTTTTTACTGTTGATCCAGACCTGCCTGAGCGGTGGAGCTTTCTTTGCTTCAATGATACTTCCCCCTTTCACACGGCGTATGCGCGCGAACGCCGGTAGCGGCGTGTTCCCTGGAACACTGCTGGTCACCAACACTGGTCAACAGCCATTGGCCGGCGGCTTTTTATCACGTGATCGGCTGTGATCCATTCACAGCCAATCACTAAATGTAAACACAGACCGGTAACTAGCTGTTACCGGCTCTTCCCTCCTCACACACCTTTCTGGTGTGAGGAGAGAAGAGCCAGGAGCAGTGAGTTACAGATCTGTGTTCTGTAGTGTCTGCACCAAGCACAACACTTGTCACATCGCCCCCCTCTTCATTGTCACCTGTCACCCAACAGTGACCACAGTCTCCTCATAAAGTGCACCTGTCACATAAAAGACTGGCATCAGTGACCGTCAGTGGTGCACCCGTCACCCATCAGTGACCGTGGCCTATCACCCGTCAGTGACTATCACTGTCTGTGGCCCGTCACCCATCAGTGACCATCGCCCGTCACACTGTCATCACCTATTAGTGAACGTCACCTGCCAAATATCGCACAGCCCATCTGTGAACGTCACCTGCCACCCATCGCACAGCCCATCAGTGAACGTCACCTGCCACCCATCTGTCACCCGTCGCACAGCCCATTAGTAACCGTCACCTGCCACCCATCACACAGCCATCAGCGTCTTGTCCAAAAGATTATACAGAAGTTAGGAGGCATTCCAGATCTTCTCCATGACTGATGAGAGCAGCTGGGCGTTCTCATCAGATTCCAATGCCAATTCTGATTCCATATCAAATTCAGCATTTGAACGAGAGTAGTGGATCCACAAATGATTTGGAGAAAGAATGGGTGCCTCCCAAAAGGGCACGGTGCTCTGGAAACCAGACAGCTGCCAGCAACCAGGATTATATTCCCAGGCTCAGTACCAGCGCTGCCGCCAGCGATAGGCCCCAGGAACAAATGCCCAGTACCAGTACTGCTGCCAGCGATAGGCCCTGGGAACAAATGCCCAGGTCCAGTACCAGTGCTGCCACATCACACCCAAGTACCAGCACATGAAATTCAAATCCCCCAACTACTGGAGTGTCACGTCCCCCAAGAGCCAGGGGCCCTACATACATGCCAGATGGTCTTGCCAACCCAACATGGCTGCCTTCCGACTCGGGATTACCAATTATAACCCCTTTCACCGCACAGCCAGGTGTGCAGGCCAATACCCAAAATTTCACAGAGATTAATTGCTTTTATTTGTTTTTGCCCGACACTTTGCTGCAATTCATTGTGGACCAGACCAATTTATATGCCTAGCAGTATATTGCCAACAACCCCCAATCATCATATGCCCGTCCGTTTGAATGAAGAGATCTGAATTTGGAGGAGTTTAAATTGTTTATGGGCCTTACCATAAACACGAGGCTTACAAAAAAAATGAAGGACATGCCTACTGGTCCACCAACCCCATCCACCACATGCCCATTTATTCTGGTGTAATGTCCAGGTCCTGATACGAGATGATTATGCGATTCCTTAATTTCAGCGACAAAACCCAGTGCCCTCCCTGCAATCATCCAAATTATGGTAAATTATATAAAATTCGCCCACTCATAAATTTCTTTTCCTGACAGACTCCATGGCAGCAACGTGTGGGTTAAGTCCCGCCTCTACTACCCTATAGGACACTACTCCCATAAATCTTTGCTCCCTGCCCCCGGCCGTGTTCTTTTTTTGTCCTCCTCGCAAGACCTAGTGTTGGTCTTCCTACCTGAAGATGTTTATCCCCACGATCAAGATTGGCCGAGCTGCGACTTGGATCGGGAAAGTCGCATTACTCCGCTAAGCCCTAGCTATTAGCAGGGTATGGAGTGGGGCGTTGGAAGAGGCGCAGGAAGAGGCCGTTTTCCCTGGCCACTGGCAGGCGAGGCCGCGCATGGGTTGGATAGCCAGCTATTAGCAGGTGACCCCTTGTTGCCCCTGGAAAGTCCGGTGTTTACCTTCGGCCTGACGACCGTGGTGGGATTGGTGAGATGTTTCCTTGCTATCATGGCAGCAGTTTCTGTTGGAATTTCCTTATTGCTCCTCTCTCTTGTGTGTCTTGTTTCCCTGTCTTACTGTTTATGTAGTTGCAGGCATGGCGGCTGGTTCTTCCTGCGTTCCAGCCGCCGTTTTTTACTTTCACTTTGTGTCCGGCCGTACTGCGCATGCGCGGACGGCACGAAATCGAGGCTTGGTTTTCGCGCATGCGCGATAGCGGCAAATCGCCGCTAATCGCGCATGCGCACTGGCGTTCGCTCGCCACGGGCGGTGACGTCACTGGGGCGCCCTATTTAAACTGGGAAAATAGCCTGCAGACCCTGGGAATGTCTGCAGGCTGTTTTTTGGCTCTTCCCCACGCTCCAGTGAATCAGCTACTGGTAAGTAGCTTTACATACAGGAAGGCTGTTGCTCCCTGGCTCACAGCCGAGTTGATTGATATGCCTTTTGTTAACTTTGCAGTCAGATGGATATTTCTCAAGACATGAGCTCTCCACCGCCTGCCTCTGGCCAGCCTCCTCTCACAAGGTACAAGGGCAGGTCCCATTGCCAGGGTCCTTAGGCGGGTGGGGGGGGGTGTATTTCCGCAGATGATCGTTCCTTCTAACTGTTCTGTTTTGTTTCTGTGGTTCTCTGTCTTTTGCTTTAGCCCTTCCAGGTCAGAACAGCGTCGCAGCTCGCACAAAGGAAGTGATTCGTCAAAGTCGCATCACCGGCAAACCTCTTCCAAATCTAAACATTACGGCTCCTCCTCAAAATCAGGACACCGTAGTGAGGAGCGCTCGCACTCCTCAGTGGCCCACTCCAGCCACTCTTCAAGTGTCTGCTGGGGATGCAGATCACAAGTACCTGTCGGTAAATCGCTGTGCGATTCCTGCTTCGCCAAGGCTTCCAGAGAAAGAGGTGATTCGGACCAGCAACTTAAAGCCCTAGTTGAGAGGGTTGTGAAGGAATCACTTAAGGATATTGAGGCGGTCCGGCCTGTTACCCCTCAGGCAGAGCCACCAGGTTCCCCAGTGAGGGAAACTCAGTTGCAGGACACCTGGGAGTCCTCTGTTCCTAGTCACCCTTCGGTGGTCAACTCTGATAGTGACTCGGATGAAGATAATACCTGTGTGGGCTTTGACTTCGCTCTGCTACCTCCCTTGGTTAAGGCGATTAGAGAAACTTTAAATTGGGAGGATCCGACGGCTGTCCCTCCCAAACAGAGAAAATTCTTTAAACAGCTAAAGAAGGAACGAGTTAACTTTCCTTTCTTTTCTGAGTTGGGCGAGATCATCACAGACGAATGGAGCAAGGTGGAGAAGAAAAACTCCATGCTTACCAAAATCTCAAAGCTTTATCCCTTTAGGGAGGAAGAAGTGAAGCATCTGGAATCAGCCCCTTTGGTGGACGCAGCGGTGATGAGGCTAGTGAAACACGTGACACTCCCCTTGGAGGACACAGTGTCCTTTAAAGACGTTCTGGACAGACGGATTGATGCAGATTTAAGGAGAGTGTACCTTACAGCAGGCATGGCTTGCAAACCAGCCTTAGCCCTGGCAGCCCTGTCCAAAGCTATGGAGGTGTGGACGGATAGTGTTCAAGATACGCTAAGGAGTATCTCAGATGACACAGCGAAGAACTCGCCTATTCAAGAATTGAGGCTAGCATCGACTTTTCTGGGTGAGGCCTCGATTGACATCATTCGCCTGGCGGCCCGAGTAATGCTCTCGTCGGTCACCGCCAAGCGGGCTCTCTGGCTCCGCCCTTGGCTGGCTGACCCAGCCTCTAAGCAGGTATGGTGCCGAATTCCCTACGGGGGCTCTTCTCTTTTTGGCAACAAGCTGGATGAGGCCATTACACGGGCTACTGGCGGGAAGTCGGGGTTCCTACCTCAGGATAGACGCCTGCAAGGCCAAAGAAGATCCTTCCCGAAGAGGCAATATCAAGATCGATCCAGAGAGGCTCGTACTTACAAGCCAGGCCGGGAATTCTCCAGATCCTGGAAATCAAGACAATCATCCTTTAAGAAGGCTGCAGGTAGTGAGTCGAAAGGGGAGAGGCAACCCTCTAAATCCTTTTGAAAGTGGGCCCGCTCAGGCAGACCGTGTGGGGGGCCGTCTCTTCCACTTTCGGCATGTCTGGGCGGCCTCGATTCACGACTTCTGGACAGTCAAGACAGTCTCCTCTGGTCATGCCTGGACCTTTACCCACCCTCCCAGACTCAGGTGGGTACCCACTACTCTTCCGGCATCAGAAGAGAAAAGGACAATACTTTTAGCCTACATAGAATCTTTGTTGGCCCAAAGCGCTGTCGTCCCAGTCCCAGTCAGCCAGCAAGGCATGGGAATGTATTCTCCCCTCTTTCTGGTTCAGAAGAAGAGTGGGGCCTGGAGGCCGGTCATAGACCTAACCCATCTAAATCGCTTCATCAAAAAGGAGAGGTTCAAGATGGAAACACTCTCCACAATTCAACAATCAGTTCAACCAGGGGACTGGATGGTGTCCATAGACCTCAAGGACGCCTACTTTCACGTTCCCATCGCAGAGAACTTTCAGCAATTTCTCCGCTTCTCCGTGGGCAACCTTCACTTACAATTTACATGCCTTCCCTTCGGGTTGTCAACTTCTCCTCGGGTTTTCTCAAAGGTGCTGTTGGCAGTAGTAGCTCTCCTGAGAACCAGGGGGATTCGCCTACATCACTACCTAGACGACCTGCTTCTCTTGGCACAAGACAGGGTGCAACTCATAGCACACAGAGGGCAAGTGATTTCCACACTACAGGAATTCGGATGGATTCTGAACCAGGAGAAGAGCCAGTTAGACCCTTCGCAGTCTCTGGTGTTCTTGGGTGCCCTCTTCGACACGGTCAGAGGCACCATTTCACTACCAGAAGAGAAGATCTCAACATTCAGAGACAGGATCCACCCAGCTCTTTCTACTCCTCATCTTCACGCTCTCCAATGCCTGAGGATCATTGGCACTATGGTGGCGACGATTCCGATGGTGAGGTGGGCCCAATGGAGAATGAGGCCCTTTCAGAAGGGCTTCCTTCACCAGTGGAAAGGCAGCAAGACCCAGATGATTCGGATTACTGCATCCATGAGGCACTCTCTCCTATGGTGGCTCCAACGGGAGAATCTCTCCAACTGCCATTCTATCCTTCCCATTGCTTGGGTGACTATAACAACAGACGCCAGCAACAGGGGCTGGGGTGCCCACTGTCTGGCGGAAGTGGCTCAGGGCACTTGGGAATTCCCTTCCAGAAGGATAGTGTCAAACATCCTAGAACTGAGAGCAGCCTTCCAGGCACTTCTGGCATTTCGGCATCTCATTCAAGGCTCCTCGGTCCTTCTCAGACTGGACAATACCACAGCGGTGGCATACATAAGAAGGCAAGGAGGGACTCGAAGTCTCTCCTTACTAAAAGAGGTAGAGCCAATTATGTCCTGGGCCCAGAAAAACCTGAAGGATCTGACAGCGACATATGTTCCGGGGGTTCAGAATGTTCAGGCAGACTTTCTTTCCCGGAGGCTCCTAGACAACAACGAGTGGTCTCTCCACGAGGAAGTATTCAAGTGGATTCTTTCATCGGGGTTCCTTCCGGAAGTCGACCTGTTCGCCTCCCCCTGCAACAAAAAGATGGCAAGATACTATTCAAGGTACAGGGACCCTCAAGCGTATGGGGTGGACGCCCTGACGGAGAAATGGTGGTTCAACAGAGCCTATGCCTTTCCGCCAACTCCGATCATCCTCCAGTTCCTGAAGAGGCTCAGGGCAGAGACAGCAGAGGTGTTAGCAATAATTCCTTATTGGCCCAACAGGCCCTGGTTTCCTCTCCTGACACTCCTCAGTGTCCGAGATCCGATCCCTCTTCCATCCAGACCAGACCTCCTGTCTCAGGGGTCGAGGCTACACCCTTGCCCGGATCACCTACGCCTAAGGGCTTGGCTTTTGAAAGGGGAAGGTTGGAGGCGCTAGGCTGCCCGGATGAAGTAATTCCTACTCTCCTTAGTTCAAGAAGGAATAGTACTAACCGAGTGTATGAGAGGATCTGGGCGAAATTTAGCAGCCATATGTCTTCCAGGTCCAACTCCTGTGATAATCTGGCGATTCAGGATGTTCTAAGTTTTCTGCAGACGGGTCTGGACATCTCACTATCCGTCAGTTCTCTGCGGGTCCAGGTTTCCGCAATATCAGCTTTCTCCGGAGTCGCATGGGCCAAGCACCCTCTGGTCCAGCAATTTTTCAAAGGAGCAGTCAGACTTAGGCCACAGAGGAAACCTAGATTCCCCAAATGGGATCTTCCATTAGTCCTGGATTTCTTTGCTCAACTTGACAGATCTCTCTCAGTCAGGGAATTAACCCTCAAGACTTCGTTCCTGATAGCTATAACTTCGGCGAAGAGGGTCTCGGAAATTCAATCCCTGGGGTCCAAGGAACCATTCATCACCTTTTTTCCGGACAGAGTGGTCCTAATACCAATGCTTGGGACAAATCCCAAAGTTACCTCGGTCTTTCACGAGAACCAGGATATCACTCTCCCTACCTTCAAATCCACTGGAGGTCCAGATCCACACCCTCTCGATGTAGGAGCTACTCTCAATCAATACCTGGAAGTTACGGCATCTTTCCGTCAATCTGAATTCCTTTTTGTTCTATTCCATGGGAAAAACAGAGGCTCTAGAGCTTCTGTCAGATCCATCGCGGCTTGGGTGGTTCAAGCCATTCAATGGGCTTACAGAGAGAAAGGCTTGGCTCCTCCTGAGGCGGTTACAGCTCACTCTACAAGAAGTCTGTCGACGTCCTGGGCGGCCTCACGTCACGTTGCTTCTGATGTAATCTGTAGAGCAGCTTCGTGGTCTTCGATTCATACCTTCATGACCCATTATTGTGTTGAGCCAGCAACCTTATCTTCTGTTAAATTTGGTTTAAAAGTGCTGTCGGCTGACAGTGTTAAATAAATCTTTTGTTCAGCATTTAGCCCACCCGGGTGTGTATGGCGAGTTATTTCCCACACGTTGCTGCCATGGAGTCTGTCAGGAAAACGGAAAATTTCTATCATAATACTTACCGTAATTTTCCTTTCCTGATGGACTCCATGGCAGCAGGAGTTCCCTCCCCGAATGGCTGAAGTAGGCTAGTTACCGAACACGGCCGGGGGCAGGGAGCAAAGATTTATGGGAGTAGTGTCCTATAGGGTAGTAGAGGCGGGACTTAACCCACACGTTGCTGCCATGGAGTCCATCAGGAAAGGAAAATTACGGTAAGTATTATGATAGAAATTTTCCGTTTTCCCAACGATTTGCAGAACTCTATGTCCCCGATCAGCATATATGTGTAGATGAGTCCCTGGTACCCTTTTCAGGCCGGCTAGGAATAAAACAATACATTGCTAGCAAAATGGCCAGATACGGAGTGAAGTTTTATAAGCTTTGTGAGAGAGTCACGGGATATCTGTATGCGTTCCGCATATACGAAGGAAGAGATTCCCAGCTCCAGCCCCCTGAGTGCCCAGCCTACATGGGCACAACTGGAAAAATTGTATGGGACCTGGCATACCCACTTCTGAACAAAGGATATCACATATACCTTGATAACTTCTACACCAGCCTGCCCCTTTTCAAACACTTACATCGCAAAAACCCTGACCTGCGAAACCTCCAGAAAGAATAGGAAGGGTTTCCCACAATCTCTAGTGAACAAAAAGCTGTGAAGGGGGAAAGAGCAACATTGAGATGCAACAAAGTGCTGGCCTTGAAGTGTAAGGATAACAGGAACGTGCACCTGATGTCCACCATCCATGATGACACTACAACTAAGATTCAAAGAAGACGAAGTCCCATTGAAAAGCCAACAATGTCCAATGTTGCGGTCTAGTGTTCACATTTCTTGATAGATCAGATGAAATCAGTAATGCATGCAGTGCCCTGATGAAGCGTTATGCGAAACATGTTGGCAGCTACTCCTGCATAACCACGTATTTGATTTCAGTTATCAAGTTGTAATTCACAGTTACAATATGTATCTTGTCTGTGTCATTTTTATCTGATATTTTTCAATACATTTATATTTTTTATATATTAATTGTTGTTGTCGGTACTCATCTTACAAACAGACATACTGCCTCCCTCCAAAATCCCATAACTTTCTGAGAGAGCAGTGTCTCTTTCTCCATATTTTTAATATAACCAGGGACTGGGAGGAATGGTGTGTTTCTGGAAATTGTCCAACCACATATTCATATATGGTTTCCCACAATCTCTAGTTAACAAAAAGCTGTGAAGGGGGGAAAGAGCAACATTGAGATGCAACAAAGTGCTGGCCTTGAAGTGTAAGGATAACAGGAATGTGCACCTGATGTCCACCATCCATGATGACACTACAATTGAGGTTCAAAGAAGACGAGGTCCCATTGAAAAGCCAACATATGTCCAAGATTACAACCTCTACATGGGGGGGGTGGATTTCAATGATCAAATAATTCAGCGCTATTTGTCAATACGGAGGTCCTGTTTCTGGTACAAAAAGGTAGCAATTTATCTTATCCATTTGGCCATTTAAAATTCCTACATAGTCTACACCAAATCCACGGAAAGCCCCGCCCCTTTCCAAAATTCATTGAAGAAGTTGTCACGTCCCTCATCTATCAACAAAGACCCCCCCCCCAGAAGACCTTCGCTCTGATGCTGTTAGCCGACTTCATGAGCACCACTTCCCGTACAACATTCCACCATCTGAAGCAGGCCGAAGATGGCAAAAAAAAATGTGTGTGCAGCAAAAGAGATACCAGCTACCATTGTCCCCAGTGTCCCTCCCAACCCGGCCTTGCGTTGGTAAATGCTTCCAACTTTATCACACATCCCTAAAATATTAGCCCATATTTCTCCATTTTCATAATCTGTGCTGACCATTTTCCATGCTTTCTCAAATAAGAATGCTACTGCCTTCCATGTGAACTGACCCTGGCCTGTTTTTTTTACTATGCCTCTGCCTACCGTTTGGATTGCTTCCACGTGAACTGACCCTGGCCTGTTTTATCAACTACGCTTCTGCCCACCGCTTGGACTGCTTGCACGTGAACTGACCCTGGCCTGTTTTATGGACTATGCTTTTGCCTACTGCTTGGACTGATCTGTTGCCCTGCTACTGTAGTACACAGGGGTCTCACATATGTGAGGGGCTTAAGAATTGTTTTTCCGGAGTGAGCAATTTTTTTTTGTTTTCTCCGGGTTTCGTAGTTTCCGGATTAGCCCTGCCCTACACGGAGATGGACGGTGCTGCTCGATAGTCTCTATCTTGACAGGAAGAAGCCTTGCACTTACCGTATATACTCGAGTATAAGTCGTTCCGAGTATAAGTCGGGGCCCCTAATTTACCACAAAAAACTGGGAAAAATTTATTGACCCGGGTATAAGACGAGGGTGAGAAATGCAGAGGGTCAACAATGCCCATCTGCAGCTGCCTGCCTCCCTGTGTCCTGTGCAGCCTACCTGTATCCTGTGTATGTGTCCTGTACATGTGTGTCCTGTACATGTGTCCTGTGTCCCTGTGTGCATGTGTCCTGTGTGAATGTGCAGCCTACCTGTGCAGCCTCCCTGTGGCGATCTCCAGCCTCCCTGTGGCGATCTCCAGCCTCCCTGTGGCGATCTCCAGCCTCAAACGGCGGCCGGCGTGTAATGATAGTGTTCGGCGGCCATTCCACAGTTCAAAAGCCGCGCCTCCTCCTCGTCTGTGATAGGCTGACCGCTGACTGCCTATCACGGACATTCTCTCATTCTCATACCACGGACGAGGATGAGAGAATGTCCGTGATAGGCTGTACACTGACAGCTGTTCAGCCTATCACAGACGAGCAGGAGGCACGGCTTTTGAATGCTGGAATAGCCGCCGAACACTGTCATCACACGCCGGCCGCCGTCTGCCTGCATGACACGCTGATCATACAGACAGACGGCGGTGACTCGAGTATAAGTCGAAGGGGACACTTTCAGCCCAAAAAAAAGGGCTGAAAAATTCGACTTATACTCGAGTATATACGGTATATACCGTGATGTTATGAAGATCCACTCAATTAATTACCTGGGTTACATTCTACATAGACATGGTCTTCTCTCTTTCTGGCTCTCATCCAGACTTTTTGACTGACTCTGTGGACATTTTGATACCCATCCGACTATAGTGTTGTGATTCAGTTTCTCCCTGAATGGTGGGGTTGTTGGATGTCCCCCCGTTTGTGGGTTGGACCAGTGTGGATAGAGTGGGGCCAACCATACACCCCGGTTCCTTTTCCTCTGGACCTGTGGGTGTTTGACACTGTCGCCGCTGCGACTTTGGCGTGGACGCTCCGATGCTGTTATGCTTGGACAATAGGATTATGCCCCACAAATTGTCTCTGACAAAGGGACATTCTGTTTAGTCCCGAAACGCATAAGACCTCGTGGCAAGACTATAGAATATAGCCTCTATTCCTGCATATCAGTACAGCTTGTATAGCTTCCTACTTGTTTTATGATATTTTTTGTTGGTATGTTATGTTGATTATTTCAATGTTTTTCACCATACTGTTTTCTACTCAATAAATGAAATTTTATAATATTTGTTTGCCGTTAAAGTCCCATTAATCCCTATTGGGGGTAATTATTTATGTATTTTGACCTTGGGGATGTTGGCAACAGTTATGATATAGTCGGATGGCACCCTCCTTCCTTTTTTTGATATTTAGTTTCCGGATTAGGGTCTGGAGTCCGGAGGCTTCATAGAGATTTGAGTGGGCGAAGCCTCTACCCCTGTGCCCCTGTTCACAGGTCTTACCTGATTGCGGCCCTCAGCCTGCTGCTGACTTACTGCCATCATGCCTCTGCCTGCCGCATGAACTGATCACACCTCTGCCTACTACCTGGACTATGCAAATAATTAGCTGTAGCAAGAGGCAGTATGTTTATGAAGGGCTGGAGAGCGGTACAATAATGAGTGTCTGCAGATCCCTGCCTGCTGCCTGGACCAATGCTCTTCTCTGTGGAAACTACAAAAAGCACAGGTAATACTTTTTTTTTTTTTTACCCTTTCCGCAATAGAATTTATAGAATGTATCTGGGGTGTTATTTATGCTATGTACATGCTATGTATTGGAAATGATAAAAAGTATACCGCGCTAAATGCTAAAAAAATTACATACAGGTAATGAATATAGGTGATACACTGGTAACAATTAATAAAATTAATAAAACAGTCCCCAGTGAAAAAAAAGGTGCTTGTGCTAGTGGAACAGTATCCAGTGCTGTGACTTGAATAATAGATGGATGATTCCGTGCTTCTTAAGTGCTTAAAATAGGGTGCCTGCTTATCTGTCCCACCACTGTAACCCCCTGCTCATCTGCCCCACCAATGTTCCCCCTTTCTCATCTGCCCCACCACTGTACCTCCCTGCACATCTGCTCAACTGCAGTACCCCCATGCTCTTTTGTCTCACCGCGGAACCATCTTATCTGACCTAACATTGAACTTATCTGCTCATCTGCCCCACCACTGTAACCCCCTTTCTCATCTGCCCCACCACTGTATCCCCTGCACATCTGTCCCACCTCTGTTCCCCCTGCTCTTCTGCCCCACCACTGTAACCCCCTGCTCATGTGTTCCACCGAGGTACCTCCTTTTTCCTCTGCACCC